>QLTV01003266.1:1831780-1851688 GCA_003457575.1 Thermophis baileyi
TTTAAGAAAAGACTGGACAGCCACCTGTCTCAAATAGTATAGGGTCCCCTGTTTGAGCAGAGGGTTAGACTAGAAGACCTCCAAGGTCTCTTCCAGCTCTATTCTGATTGATTGATTTCAGTCTCTCATCCAAATTCTAACCATACCTGAGCCTGCTTAGCTTCTGAATCAAGACAGGATTAGCTGGGTGCTGTGGAGACATATCCTGATTGTAAATTCATTTTTCTGAGTTAGACCCTCCTGCAGCCAAAATTAAACCAATAAACTTCATTAACGTACCGCACACTATCTCCATGCTTGCAAAATCGCATTTGAATGGCCTGTTGTAGGGAAGGTGGTGAAATTAGCTGGGTTGGCATTTCCATGTACCTCATTTGCAATAGGACATTCCATGGATTCTAAGTGCCTATTTATATCGAACATAGATAGACCATAAAGACTATATATGTCATTGCTAGGAAGTAAAAAAACAACTTGACAGCACATAATCATACTGCATCCAGTTTTGGCCACCACATTACGAAAAAGATGTTGAGACTTTGGAAAAAGAAGAACAACTAAGATGATTAAAGATCTGAAGACTAAAACATAGGAAGAAAGGTTGCAGGATTTGGGTATGGCTAGTCTACAGAAAAGAAGGACTGGGCGGGGGGGGGACATGATGGCAGTATATTCCTGTATTTGAGAGGCTGCCACAAAGGGGAGAGGTCAATTTATTTTCCAAAGCACCAGAAGGCAGGACAAGAAACAATGGATGGAAACTAATCAAGGAGAGAAACAACCTAGAACTAAGGAGAAATTTCCTGACAGAACAATTAATCAGTGGAACTACTTGCCCCCAGAAGTTGTGAATACTTCAACACTGGAAGTTTTTAAGAGATTGGACAGCCATTTGTCTGAAATGGTCAGGGTGGGTAAAAATCGATGATTAAAAAAAAATAGATTTTTTTTTATTTAAATCAGATTTTTTTTAATGTAAATTGGATTTTTAAAATTTGTATCAAATTTATTTTAATAAAATGCTTTTGGAGTAAAAAATCTATTTAAAGATAGTTTTCTATTTAAGATACATTAATGATTTAGTTTATTCAGCATGAAATGGAACTTAGTTATGTAGCATGAGGCTGTATATCAGGGGTGGGTTCTAACTTACCTCGCTGCTTGTTCTCTTCCTCCCGCGCCGCGTGGCCGCGCCTCATGGGTGCGCGCGCGCATGCGCAGTAAAAAAAAAATCAAAAAATTTCAAAAAATATAAAAAAGTGCCAAAAACAAGATGGCGATGCATGCGCAGTGCCGGAAACTCAGCTTCTGCGCATGTGCAGAAAAAAAAATAAATAAAAAAAATTTCAATAAATAAATAAATAAATAAAAATTCAAAAAAAGAGATGGCGGTGCCCACGGACCGGCACTGATAGAACCGGATTGGTGACATCATCGTGATGTCACCAGCGGGTCGCTACCGGTTCAGGAGAACCAGTCCGAACCAGGAGGAACCCACCTCTGCTGTATATTCTGCAATATTGGGACTATCGGTGAGTCACCAGCGGGTCAGAGGAGCCGCTGCGGGACAGAGAGGACAGTTGCTCTTCAAAAATGATGATTTAAATCGAGTTGATTTAAATCAAGCCTTTTTACTAGTGATTTAAATCATGATTTAAATCGTGATTTAAATCGACTTGATTTAAATCCACCCTGGAAATGGTATAGGGTTTCCTGCCTGAACAAGGGGTTGGATTAGCAGATCTCCAAGGTCCATTCCATTCCATTCCATTCCATTCCATTCCATTCTATTCCTTGGAGAACCAACCTTCACCGTCATCCTACACCCAAGCTACAGATATTTGCCACTATTGCAAAAAAGAAAAACATGTTTCTATTAGGGAACAGAGATAAAGAGCCGAGGTGGCGCAGTGGTTAGAGTGCAGTACTGCAGGCTACTTCAGCTGACTGCTAGCTGCAGTTCAGCGGTTCAAATCTCACCGGCTCAAGGTTGACTCAGCCTTCCATCCTTCCGAGGTGGGTAAAATGAGGACCCAGATTGTTGGGGGCAATATGCTGACTCTGTGAACCGCTTAGAGAGGGCTGTAAAGCACTGTAAAGCGGTATATAAGTCTAAGTGCTATTATTATTATTATTATTATAATATTACATTACTGAGGAGCACTTTCAAAATAGACCTGTATGCACCAGAAAGCATGTACCAGATTCTCTATATCCCGTGTCTATTGAAAAGGAAGTCAGTCCTGAATTTAAAACATCCAACTCAGCTCTTTATGCGAGTCCTTTATTGCATTCTCAAAAAAGCTTCAAAATGTCCCATTTAAAAGGAACTATTTTTTTTAGAGGGTCTTCCATTTGGATTAAAAAAAAAATGCATGCAAAGTTGCCTAAAATTATTTTACAAAAGCATCTTCGTATTGGAAGGAAATTCGATGATGCAATTAGAAAGAAAAAAAAAACGGGAATAGGAATGAAAGCGATCATTTATCTACATGGTGGATTCTTTGAGAATAGAATATTCATAGCTCAGGGTTGAAAGGAGTCGTCCTTGGTGCTGTTGGAACTTGGTTGTTTTCTTGAAGACGTTTCTTTACCCAACTGGGTAACATCAGCAGCACTAAAAGGAAATGGGGTTTGTGGAGTGGAGGAGGAGGAGAATTGTGGGATCCTTGGTACTCTCTGAACTTTGTTGTTTTCTTGCAGACGTTTCATTACCCAACCAGATAACATCATCAATGCTAGAAAGGAGTGAGGTTTGTTCTCTCTTTATATACAACTAACTTGTCCTGTCAATGTTGGTGGGAATATTTTCTGGTTCCTTGATTAAGCTGTTGTTGGCTGTTTGATTTGTTTGTCTGAGTTGGTAGTTCCTTGATTGGGGTATTGTTTATTCTTTACTGCTAATTACTGCTAATTATTAAGAGCCGAGGTGGCGCAGTGGTTAGAGTGCAGCACTGCAGGCTACTTCAGCTGACTGCTAGCTGCAGTTCGGCGGTTCAAATCTCACCGGCTCAAGGTTGACTCAGCCTTCCATCCTTCCGAGGTGGGTAAAATGAGGACCCAGATTGTTGGGGGCAATATGCTAACTCTGTAAACCGCTTAGAGAGGGCTGTAAAGCACTATGAAACGGTATATAAGTCTAAGTGCTATTGCTATTGCTATTGCTATTGCTATTGCTGGTCTTTACTCAGACAAATTGGCCATCAACAGGCACATAGAATTAAACAACGTCTACACACCATTCAAAAGAGAGTCAAGAAGCTAAAAATGAAACCACAAGACCCAAATGCCCCCTCACCGGCCACCAACATCCAGATAAGCAGAGATTAATACCAAGATTAATATTAGACCGACAACCAAACAGTAAATAATACTTCAATCAAGGACATTTCCAATCATTCCACTCATTGCATTCTACCTCTTTAGGGTCTAGACCGAAAAGGGTAAAGCTAAGAAACAAGAATCTGAAATCACTGATCGTGTGTGTTAGAAGGTAGATTTACAACACAAGGGCGCAACTTTCCAGTGAGTCATCTATATATAGACAGTTTAAATTGCACAATGTTTGTCCATTCCCCGATGCAGAGAGGAGGCAGTCTGCCTCCTGTGTAGAGTTTGCTGCAATTTGAGGAACCACCAATCCTTTTGTAAGTCAATAATGACTTGATGGCAGCTAATCAATTCCTTTTATCAATCTAAGAAATCATTTGCTAAGAAGCAAAAACGGAAGAGCTTTAAAGTGACCATCAACCTCCGGCTAAGGAAAACTCATCCCTTCATGTCTAGATGGGCCTTTTTCTTTGGCAATAAATACAACAAAGCCCGGTAACGCCATCACAGGGCTTAGATGGGGAAGGTCGCGTCAGTATATGAAACCCCTCCGAAGACAGGTGTCATTCACACCTGTCTTCCGTGGGGTTCACTGGGGTCGCGTGAAGTATTAGCACCGCTTTACAAAGCCTTGGTAAGAGCACACTTGGAATACCGCATCCAATTTTGGTCACCACAATATAATATGTAGTGTATATTGGAAGTGGTGACCCTTCAAGAGCTGTATGCAACAAAATTTCATAGAATAGAATAGAATAGAATAATAGAATAGAATAGAATAGAATAGAATAGAATAGAATAGAATATTAGAATAGAATAGAATAGAATAGAATAGAACAGAACAGAACAGAACACAATACAATACAATACAATACAATACAATATTGAAATAGAATAAAGAATAGAATAGAATATCGAAATGGAATTAGAATAGAATAGAATAGAATAGAATAGAATAGAATAGAACAAAGAACAGAACAGAATAGAATAATAACTTTATTGTCACTTTGAATGTACACTAATCGGCATACATTAAAATGAAATTTCATTGCATACAGCTCTCAAAGGGCCACCACCTCCAATATACACTATATAAACATGACAAAATAAATAAATACAAAATTTTGCATATACCCACGTACATTCTATTAACACAGAGAAACAACCCAGTCTTGTTCGGATGTATACATCAGCGGTGGGTTGCTTCCGGTTCGGCCCGGTTCTGCAAACCAGTAGCGGCAGGGGCAGAGGTGGGAGGCTCCGCCCACCCAACCGGGACACTTCTGCGCATGCGCAGAAGCGTCGCACACGCGCATGAACCCATAGCAACAGGTTTTAGAACCCACTATTGGTATACATGTACATGGCCAGAAAAACGAATCTTGTGAGATTCGTTTTTCTTCCTGCATTTCTCATTTCGGGCCACTTTGCTCCCAACCGCTATCAATTTAGCGTCTTTCTGTCACTCAGGGTAGGCGATCGCGCCAAGGAGACATCCGAACGATTTCTGTGACATAAACAGAAATGGCGCATTTATGTTTCCGGATAGCGTTTGCTGTTCTCTGTCTCTGTCTTTTCCGTTCCCTGCCACATTCGCTGCCTTACAGTTAATGGAATTTATGAGAACGCCTTGCAATTCTCCAAAATTGCCTCGCGTGGTCATTTGAACAGGCGCCCGTGAATTATGCAAGAGTCCATTGCTTTAATTAAAACAAATCGCATTTCCTGCATCAGCCAATTGTATAAATCACCCCCCAAGGTCCATCATGAGGCTCCCACATAGCCGGTTCATGCGGGATGTTGACAGCAGACTCCGGTTAAAGGATACACGCAAACACACACAGGGGCACGCCAAGACACACACTTGGGGTCTTTTGTGTGTTTTTAAACACCTCCCTAGGAGTCTAGTCTTAAAACGTGCCACCTTCCCCTTTGATACAGGTAGTCCTCGACTTACAAAAGTTCATTTAGCGACCATTGTGTGCCAGTTACGCCCTTTCCTGGACCGACAATCCCTACTCAGGGTCACTCATGCCCTAGTCACTTCCCGTCTTGACTACTGCAACGTACTCTATATGGGGCTGCCCTTGAAGAGCATCCGGAAGCTCCAGCTGGTGCAAAATGCAGTGGTCCGCATGGTTTTGTGCAAACCCCGGTGTGCACATGTATCACCTCTCCTGTGGGAGCTGCATTGGCTGCCAATTTGCTTCCAGGTGCAATTCAAGGTGCTGGTTGTCACCTTTAAAGCCCTCCATGACTTGGGACCAGGTTATCTGAGGGACCGTCTCTTACTGGTCACATCCACCAGACCCACCAGAGCGGGGAGGCAGGGAATGTTGTGGGTTCCATCCCCAAGGGAGATACACCTGGTGGGACCCAGGAGAAGGGCCTTCTCCATGGTGGCTCCCTCTCTCTGGAACATCATTCCCCCAGAGATAGAATGGCCCCCACTCTAGCACTCTTCCAGAAGGCGCTGAAGACCTGGTTCTGCCAGCAGGCCTGGGGAACCCAGAGTGGGATGGAGCTCATTAAATGGCTGGTGTGATGTGTTGTTGCTGGGGCGGAGGGTTATTTTATTTTATTTTATTATATATGATTCTCTCTTTTATTGGTTTTATTGGTTTTATATGATGTTTTTATATTCTTGTAAGCCGCCTTGAGTCACATGTGCGAATAGGCGGCAATATAAATCTAATAAATAAATCTAATAATGAATGAATGAACGAATGAACAAACAAACAAACAAACAAATTCAAAGTTACAACGGCACTGAAAAAAGTCACATGACTGTTTTTCACAGTTATTTGCAGCAATTCCGACGATCGTGCAATCAAAATTCAGATGATTGGCAGCTGTTGACTTAGGACCAGTTTTCACACTTAAAGACCGTTGCAGCATCCCCACGGTCACGTGATCCAAATTCAGAGGCTTGGCAACTGGCATGTACTTGTGACTGTTGCAGTGTCCCGGGGTCACGTGATCCCCCTTTTGTGACTTTCTGACAAGCAAAGTCCATGGGGAAGCCGGATTCACTTAACAACCGTGTGACTAACTTATCAACTGCAGTGATTCATTTAACAACCGTGACAAGAAAAGTTGTAAAATGGGGCCAAACTCACTTAACAAACGTCTTGCTTAACAACAGAAAATCTGGGCTCCATTGTTGTCGTGAGTCGAGGGCTACTTGTATTCAGCATGATAAAATAGATAACAGATCTTCTACTCTTCCGACAACAATGGAGCCCAAAATTTCTGTTGTTAAGCGAGACATTTGTTAAGTGAGTTTGGCCCCATTCTACGACCTTTCTTGCTCAGTTGTTAAGTGAATCACTGCAGTTAATAAGTTAGTCATCCGGTTGTTAAGTGAATCTGGCTCCCCATTGACATTGCTGGTCAGAAGGTCTGCAAAGGTCGTAACCGTGAAAAACGGTCCTAAGTCAGTTGTTTCGGTGCCGTTGTAACTTTGAACGGTCACTAAATGAACTGTTGTAAGTCGAGGACTAACTGTATCATGTCCTTTTTTCCCCCATTGTGGTCAGTGGTAAGAATTCTGGCCCACCAAGAAGGACCCAAAGCCATCTCAGTTATGACAAGCAAAATAACAAGGAAACAAGAACACTCTGGGTTTTTTCCCTCCTTTCTTTTTCTTTTTTTTAAGGCTAAGAAGGAACCCAGAGGGATTTCTCATGCTTTATGATATAATTAGATTGGACAACAAAACAATCCGCTTTTTACACCATTGCTGTTGACCCCATTTAACAAGGGAAATGACCACTGGGTATTCACAGCTGTGAGTTCAACGTGTCGCTGAAAGTGGAGCGAGGATAGAGGAGTGGAATGAAAGACAGAAACCCCCGAGAAAGTCGAACACAACATCTAACTTTGGGGAGGGGATGTATCATTATGTCAATGCTGCTCACCACCTCAACCGGATAATACCTAGTTAGATAGAAGGGAGGAGGAGGAGGAGGAGGAGGAATAGGTGGAGTAGCAGGAGGAGAAAGAGAAAAAAGAGAAGGATGGAAGGGTGTTAGACAGAAGGAGGAGGAGGAGGAGCAGGACAAGGAAAAGAAGAAGGAGAAGGAGGAGGAAGAGCAGGTGCTGGAGGAGAAGAAGAAGGAGCAGAAGAAGGAGGAGGACGAGGATGGAAAGGAGGAGGAGGAAGAACAGGAGAAAGAACAGGAGGAGCAGAAGGAGGAGGAGAAGGAGGAGGAGGAAGGAGAAGAAGGAAGAGGAGCAGGAGGAGCAGGTCATGGAGGGGGAGAAGAAGGAGCAGAAAGAGGAGGAGAAGACGGATGGAAAGGAGAGAAGGAAGAGGAGGAGGAGCAGGAGGAGAAAGAGAAGAAAAAAGGAGAAGAGGGATGGAAGGGAGAGGGGAAGGAGAAGGAGCAGGACAAGGAAAAGCAGAAGAAGGAGAAGGTGAAGGAGGAGGAGGAACAGGAGAAGGAGGAGGAGCAGCACATGCTGGAGGAGGAGAAGAAGAAGGAGCAGAAGGAGGAGGAGGAGGAAAAAGGAGAAGAGGAAGAGGAGCAGGAGGAGCAGGTGGTGGAGGGGGAGAAGAAGGAGCAGAAGGAGGAGGAGGAGAAGGATGGAAAGGAGAGGAGGAAGAGGAGGAGGAGGAGGGGCCATAGGATAACAATTTTTGCCAAGGTGATTGCTTCCAACAAGGTGATTGCTAAGGTGATTGCTTCATACTATCTATTTCAGGCATATAACTATTTATTTTTCTTCCATTCAATTTTTGAACACTTCCTGAACAATCCTGGTAGTTTTCTCGGCAAGTTTTTCTCAGAAGTGGCTTGCCTTTGCCTCCTTCATAGGGCTGAGAGAAAGTGACTGGCCTAAGGTCACCCAGCTGTTTCATGCCTCAGGTGGAACCAGAACTCATGGTCTCCCATTTTTTAGCCATGGTGCCTTTAACACCTACATTAAGTCAGCTCAATCAACCAACTTAGTCCATGGCAATTCTGGAAGCACTATGGGACCAGAGGTGGACATCTTGTGGACAATGAAGGCATCTTAGCAAGGGGTTGGCTTCATAGTTTAAATGAGATCTTCAATTCTAACACTGCATGTCTTGATTTAAGACTCGAGGTAGCAATTGCACAAAGTCACAAAGCCAGCACTCCTGCTACTATGACACCTTATGCAGCATTGTTATGAAGAAAAGACAAACTCAACCGGTTTTACTCGACCTGGTGATGCGTGTGGTATGAACACATCCATGCAACATCTGGTGAGACTCTACAAACAGAGATGGTGCAAATCCTGGATTCAAAGACATTCCCACATGACTCGCTAGCCCAGGGGTGTCAAACTTGTCAGTGTATAAGAAATTATGAGCTGGGATAGCCATAACAACAAGTCAGACTAAGAAACAGGATCTGTTGTGAGCCATGGGAGACGGCTCGGAGCCTGGGCGTGGCTTAGCTTGACTGATCTGTATATATATATATAAGAGTTGGTTTGTCTTTGCATTAAAGCTTCTGTGATTCTGTGTTTCTGTGCTTCTGGCTTCTGCTGCATGGGTATTGTATACATGCATCATGTTTTATATTATTGTATATAAATAAGTTTCTTCTATAAATGAATCCCGCTGAATTATTTACTTGTGTGCTGGTTGGATTGCTGCAAATTCTGAAAAAAACTCGATTTCATTGAGGGCCGAATCAGGGTTGTGTCTGACCTTGGGGGCCCAGGGTGGGTGTGGCCAGCTCGACATCACTTGTGTTGGGGGCGCCTGTGGTGGCCTGAGTGCTCTGCCAGTGAAAACGGGCTTCCGAGCTCTGTTTTCAGCTGCAATGGCCTCCTGCAACCCTCTGCCAGCAAAAACAGAGCACGCAGCCCTCCTGAGCTCCATTTTCGCTGGCAGAGGCACTGAGGGCCGGTCCTTCACTGTTTCCAGGGCGGCCCTGCAGGCCAGATCTAAACACCCCATGGGCCGGCTCCGGCTCCGGCTCCCGGGCCTTGAGTTTGACTAGCCTGCCCTTTCCCATTTCTCTCCTCAAATTCAGGATCGCTGTCCTCCTGCTTTCCTGACTGAAAACAACTTGGGGGTGGGGGTGGGTGGGGGGAGTGACAGAGATTGTAGCATCTGGTTTCACGCGTTCTGCTAAAAATAGTCCAGAAGTGTGTGAAAACTGCGATCCCTCTCTCTTCGAGGCACGCGGGTTCGAATCAGACCATCCAAAGAGAGTGCAAAAGATGCCGCTCATTGTCCCCTGTAGGGCAGCTGAATGGCCGTCAGCAAATGTTCTCACACTGCCGTCTGCTCTGCCATGCCAGAAAGCAAGCTGTTATGCTGAATTATTGAAAAAGTGCATTTGAAGAAGCCAAAAGTATCACTGGTCAAAATCTGTTGAGAATGATGAACTGGAAGGAAGGAAACTTAGTGGCTTTAAGGCCATGTTTCCTATTTGGGCAACTCAGAAGGTGCAGTGGGGGGAGAGAGACTGTTGGAGGAATGGAGGGAAAGACAAGGCACATCGGTGGTGAAAAGGATAACACTGCCATGTATCCCAAAAGTGCTTTTTCAGGAGGCAATGGGACTTTCTTGTTTTTCTTTGGAAGATGTTTCACTTCTCATCCGAGAAGCTTCTTCAGCTCTGACAGGATAGTGGGGAACTGAAGAGCTGAAGAAGCTTCTTGGATGAGAAGTGAAACATCTTCAAAAGAAAGTCCAGTTGCCTCCTGAAAAAAGCACCTTTGGGACAGCCATGACCTGGATGACGGAGAATCTCTACAGACTTTTAGCTATACAATTTGGGATAAACACCCTTTGAATGGTGTGGGAGTAGGAACGGATTTCCAGAGGGGAAAAAATTGCAGACTATGGGAACCAGGAGCACCACTCAGGTGACCCTGAGGATACAGACAAACCTCCAAGTGCTTCAACGACCTTCTAAAAGGATGCAAATGACCAGCTGTCTGCAAAGAGTATAAATCCTTCCATTCCCCACCATCCAGTCAGAGCTGAAGAAGCTTCTTGGATGCGAAGCAAAACATCTTCAAAAGAAAAAACAAGAAAGTCCAGTTGCCTCCTGAAAAAGCACCTTTGGGACAGCCATGACCTGGATGACTGAGAATCTCTACAAACTGCCATGCATCAAAAACATTTCAGAGACAACCAACAGAATATCACAACCACAAGGCATCACTGTAGCACAGAAACCAACTAAAGTGCTCCAAAATAACTGAAGTGAGCCAAAAAAAACCAGTAGCCCAAGAAGAAAAAGCAGGAACCATCTACAATATACGGTGTAAGGACCACAACAGACACTGTGTAGGATAAAGAGGCAGAAGAGTAGCAGAAAAACATCCATAAACACCAATTAGCAGTCAGGAGACATGATGAAAACTCCTTAATTGCATAACACATGGATAGACTTCACCATAGTTTCAACTGGGAGATGGTAGTTATCCTAGACAAGCTAAGTTCAAAAATATTAGAGGGATCCAGGAAGCCTGGCAGTCAGACAAATCAGCCATCAATAGACACATAGAGGCAAACAATATCTACATAGCATTCATTCAAAAGAGGCAATTAAAAAAAAATGGCAAGACCACAACCCCACCAGGAATCAACAGCCAGATAAACAGAGATTAACGCCAAGTAGTAGTAGTTCCTGGACTGTGCAGTACACATTAAGGAAGACAGATCCCTTAACACTGAAGCTTACAGAAAACTCACACACAGAGTTCATATTTACATTTAGATTCTCACCACCCACAGGAGCACAAAATGGGAGTCATCAGAACCCTACACCACCGAGCTGAAGGCTTGCCTACCAGCAAAGATGGGAAAGAAAAAGAATGAAAACAAGGAAGCCCTCAGAATGTGTGGCTATCCAGAGTGGGCCTTCATCAAATCTCAAAAAAGACCCTACAGGAGCTCCTCCATAACAGACAATGAAGAGAACAATAAACGAAGCAATGTTGTCATTCCATACATTGCAGGAATGTCTGAAAAGCTCAGGAGGATCTTCAGTCAACACGACATACACAACGTGCACACTTTAAACCCAAGAATACACTAAGGCAGAAGCTTGTCCACCCCAAGGATAAAACACCCAGACACAAACTGAGCAATGTGGTATATGCACTGCAGTACAATGCAATGAGATGTGCAGATCTGTACGTTGGGGAAACAAAACAACCACTTCAAAAACACATGGCACAACATAGGAGATCAAACCCATCAGGACAAGATTCAGCAGTCCAGCTGCATTTAAAAGACAAAGGCCACATTTTGGACAGAGAGGACCGCTGGTTTGAAAGAAGGGTCAAAGAGGCTATCTACATTATGTCAAAGTTGAACAGCTCTCTCTCAACAGAGGGGGAGGGATACGACATCATCTATCTCCTGTCTACAATGTAGTCCTTTCAGCAGTTCCAAAAGGGATTTGCACCAGTAGTGGGTTCTAAATCCCATCGCATGCGCAGAAGCGTCCCGGGTGGGTGGGCGGAGCCTCCCACCACCGCCACTACTGGTTCGCTGAACCGGGCTGAACCGGGAGCAACCCACCGCTGATTTGCATCCATTTGCACTATTCAAGTGACCCTGAGGTCACAGATAAACCCCCAAGTGGCCTCAATGACTCTCAGAGAGAGTGTTAATGACCAGATGACTGCTAGGAATAGAAATCCTTCCATTCCCCACCATGCAGTCAGAGCTGAAGAAGCTTCTTGGATGAGAAGCACAACGTCTTCGAAGAAAAAACAAGAAAGCCTACCGGTAGTTGCCTCTTGAGAAAGCACCTTTGGGACAACCAGGACCTGGGTGACGGAGAATCTCCACAGACACCAAGTAGTAAACCAATCAAAGAGCTACCAACTCAGACAAACAAGAACAACAACAGGCTAATACAGGAACTAACAACAACTGTCCCACCAACATTGACGGAGCGAGCCACTAGTACATAAACAGAGAGCAAACCCCACCACTCCCTTCTAGCATTGCTGACTTAGTTGGGTAATGAACATCTGCAAGAAAGTCACCAAGCTCAGAGAGCACCAAGGACCCCAAAAACAAAAGTTAGATTCATATAACACACTGATCACAGTTACAAATTAAGCTATATTCTAGGTTTCCTAGTATACGGAGTCATAAACTAATCAAACAGGCTGATTTTGCACCAGTCACCGGATTCTCTTTACCACGAAAGAAACCTTAACCAAAGTTGAAACCAACTCAGATTAACAGATTTGGAAGGGACCCTGTAGGTCATCTAGTCCAACCCCCCCGCTCAAGCAGGAGACCCTACACCTTCACTCAGCTTCACCGGTCCCGCAAACATAGAGGTTAGCCCTATTACTTGATTCCATTGAACATTTTGTGTGAACACCACACACAAAATGATAAATACCGTTCCGAAACGAGCAACTTGTTTAAAAGCTGAGTATTTCGCCACTGTGTGAGGTTTTTCCGGTGAGAAAGATAAATTTCTATCCGTTTAAACATTAAGCAGGCGAGATGGAGAGAGAGAAAGGAGGTGAAGGCGAGCGGGAGGCAGAGGTGAAGAGAGATTCTGCTTCTCTCCGCATGGTGATGGATAGTCCTCGCTTTGAATCCAGTGCCACCCTCTGAGGAAACTATCCCTAGTGATGTTGATGAATAAGTACAAAACCTCTTTAGCCACCTGTTTCGCTCAGCTCTTGTGCTGGTCTGCGATTTTTCTTGCACTGTCTCAAAAGGAGAGAGAATGCTAAGCAGCCAGAGGAACCCCATAGATCAACCTCCCCATGGGGATTTTTAATCTTCTGGGATGGGCCAGGAAGAGACATTCCTGCAAAACCTGACCTCAATGGATTGACCTGCATTGATAATCCTGCTTCAGCACTGCTGAAACACCAACTTGATGTTAAATGTCCTGCTCGACGCAACACGGGTGGCACAGATTTTGCAAGAGTAGAAGAACTAGGAGTGGGTGAAGACTAAGAGAAAGACTACCGTAGAACATAGAATAATAGAGTTGGGAGGGACCTTGGAGGTCTTCTAGTCCAACCGCCCGCTCGAGCAGGAGACACTATACCGTTTCAGACAAATGATTGTTCAGTCTCTTTTTGAAAGCCTCCAGTGATGGAGCATCCACAACTTCTGAAGGCAACTTCTGTTCCACTGGTTAATTGTTCTCACTGTTAGGAAATTTCTCCTTAGTTCTAGGTTGCTTCTCTCCTTGGTTAGCTTCCAAACACTTGATGCTTGGAAAATAATGTGATCCCTTCATCTTTGTGGCAGTCCCTGAGATGTTGGAACACTGCTATTATGTCTCCCCTAGTCCTTCTTTTCATCAAACTAGACATACCCAGTTCCTGCAACCGTTCTTCATATGTTTTAGCCTCCAGCCCTCTAATCATCTTTGTTGCTCCTCTCTGCACTCTTTCCAGAGTCTCAACATCTTGTTTGTATCGTGGTGATCAAAACTGAATGCAGTATTCCAAGTGTGGTCTCACTAAGGCTTTGTAGAGCAATAATAGAACTTCACGTGATCTTGATTCTACCCCTGTATTAATGCAGCCTAGAATTGCATTGGCTCTTTTGGCTGCCAAGGGTGATATGATAGCAGTGTTCCAGTATTTGAGAGGCAGCATAGAGAAGAGGGGGTCAATTTATTTTCCAAAGCACCAGAGGGCAGGACAAGAAACAATGGATGGAAACTAATCAAGGAGAGAAGCAACCTGGAATTAAGGAGAAACTTCCTGACAGTGAGAAAAAATTAACCAGTGGAATGGCTTTGTCTGAAATAGTATAGGGTCTCCTGCTTAAGCAGTGGGTTGGACTAGAAGACCTCCAAGGTCCCTTCCAGCTCTGTTATTCCATTATTCTGTTACAGCTCATGATTTATCGGAGCTCCTCAGAGGGAGATCCAACCTAGAACTAAGGAGAAATTTCCTGACAGTGAGAACATTTAACCAGTGGAACAACTTGCCTCCAGAAGTTGTGGGTGCTCCAACACTGGAGGTTTTTAAGAAGAGATTGGACAGCCATTTGTCCGAAATGGTATAGAGCAAAGTTCCCCAATATTTCTGGCTTTGTGGACTGGCTGCATATGCTCAGACACAGCTCCATTTGCACAAGCGGCATACACTTGCCACTCACGCAAATGGAGCACGCGTGCACACCCTCACCCATTGCTCGCCTAAGTGAGGATGTGGGTGCGCGTGTGCTCTCACCAGCCATTTCTGCAGGCCACTTGCAATCCCCTCACAGTCCACTAGTGGGCCATGGCCTACAGGTTGGGGACCCCTGGTATAGAGTCTCCTGCTTAAGCAGGGGGTTGGACTACAAGACCTCCAAGGCCCCTTTCAACTCTATTATTCTGTTATGCACCAAATACATAGGACGGAGCCATTTTCTAAGTGGGGATGGTGTTAGGACTGGCATCCAGTGAGCCAAATTATAAATGTCATATTTTATCCACCTACATTAAAAATTAGTCATCAACTGGAGGGAGAAATTGACTGACCAGTTGTTCTCCCAAAGAAATTAGACACTCGCAAACGTTGTAGTGTTGATGGAAATGTTGACACTGGCAAACGGGAAGACCATAAATAAGAGCGCTATCTCCTTTCCTTTCCGCCCCCCACCAGCAAGTTATGACAGGGGCACAGATGTCCATGTCATCTCCTCTCTGGTTTATTATGGAATGTGACAGCCTTATTCTGAGGTGTCAGATGATTTGCGTTGCCAAGACTAGCAAGGTGACAGTTTTCGAAGCAGCGTGGACCAAGGAAGTAAACTTTGTGATGGTGAAGAGGGAGAACTTCCTAATGACAAAATGGAACAAATACAGCAGATCGTTTCAGGGGGCCAACCTTCAAAGAAGGAGGACAGGAACATCTCTTTGATGTGCAAAAGAGCACTTTGAAGGTTACACACCTCGGTATTTAAGGACAAAAGAATCTTTTGGGGGTCAACCCGAAGTCCAACATCAAAGCTCAAATTGAAACTTTTGACAGTGCCAATGGAACACAGGTGGGCTTTTTAGCATTGTGTTGAGAGAGACGAGGATGAATCTCAACTTGGTCTCAATGAAAAGACATGATCTATGAACATTGATAGATTTGACTGCTGGTTGGGGGCTGCAAACTATATTGAAGAAACCTTAACTAATTTTTGAGAACTTAGTCTTCTCTTTCAGAGTTCAGGAAATGCAACTTTGCTGCCAAAAAAGCCAACGAAGTCCTAGGTTGTATTAACAGAGGGATAGAATCAAGATCACGTGAAGTGTTAATATCACTTTATAATGCCTTGGTAAGGCCACACTTGGAATATTGCATCCAATTTTGGTCGCCACGATATAAAAAAGATGTGGAGACTGTAGAAAGAGTGCAGAGAAGACTAACAAAGATGATTAGGGGACTGGAGGCTAAAACATATGAAGAACAGTTGCAGGAATTGGGTATGTCTAGTTTAATGAAAAGAAGGACTAGGGGAGACATGATAGCAGTCTTCCAATATTTGAGGGGCTCCTACAAAGACAAGGGGGTCAAACTGTTTTCCAAAGCACCTGAAGGCAGGACGAGGAGCAATGGGTGGAAACTAATGAAGGAGAGAAGCAACCTGGAATTAAGGAGAAATTTCCTGATATTGAGAACAATTAATCAGTGGAACAGCATGCCTCCAGAAGTTGTGGCTCCTCCAACACTGGAGGCTTTTAAGAAGAGATTGGACAGCCACTTGTCTGAAATGGTATAGGGTCTCCTGCCTAAGCAGGGGGTTGGACTAGAAGACCTCCAAGGTCCCTTCCAACTCTGTTATTCCATTAGTCTGTTATAGCTCATGATTTATCAGAGGTGGATAATTCTGTTTCCAGATAAATGCGCAGAAGACACAAACATAAACACCGCTTCCCCACTGCAATGTCTTTCAAAAGTCATCTTTGAAATATTATTCTGATCCATTCTTCCAACAGAAGCTGGGTTGAAACATTTGGGAAGGGCGAAAGCTGGTGGATAATTAGGTTACCATTTGCAACATTATTCCGGAAGGCATGTAGAAGTCGGTTCATATTGAAATTCACCTCCATCCAATTCCTTTTAGATTCCCTCATCTACGTTGCACATCTGGCTTGCAAGAAAGGTGCCTTCAGGTGAACAGGAGGTGGGAGAGGGTAAAACCTCCAAGGATATGCACTTGCTTTCTAGAGAAATTGCAAATGTTTCATAGATCCTTGGCCGGGAGGGCAGCTGGCTCTCCTGGGCTCAGCTGGCAAGTAAATAGAAGTCTTATTATTATTTTTCTTTAAGAAAATGAAGAATATAGGTTATAAAGTAACTCAGGAAAAAAAAAACTCTCCAACGGTGAGCTCAGGATGACCCCGGGACCTCTTTTGACTTTGTTGAGGAATAGTGAAAATTTCATATTAATGGGTGCAATTTGTACAATCGGAATGCATACCCCAGAGTAGGCAATCTATGAAATTCATGCCCTTAACTTTGGGGCACCCCAACATTCTCTGCTCCAACTGAGTCCTTTAAAAATATTATTTTAATTACAAACACAAATACACACACAGACCCAGCCCAGAAGAACTCGCTTTTAGCATCCTATTTATTTGCAGAAATGGCTTTCAACCCCATAAAAATGCCTCTGCTTGGCCAAGTTTTATCATGGCACAGTTTCAAATGCAATTATTTAACCCAGCCATTTTATCACCCGGTGTCAAATTGGCCCCAGCTTAAAAATGGTCGCCCATCCTTTTGAGACATGAAACAGACCACAGGTGGTGTGTAACAAAAATCAAGTTTATCTTCAGAGTTTGGTGGTTAGATAAGTCATTTTTAAGAACTTCATCCATTTGGTTAAGAGGTTTCCGTTGGGTGTATTGCTTCGGGAGTGATTAATGAAATGGACCATTGTTGTTTTTTTAATTGCTGGAACTGTATCAATTAGTATAGATTATTTTTTTCAACTATCATGGCAATGTCTATAGAGATTCTCAGTCATCCTGGTCATGGTTGTCCCAAAGGTGCTTTTTCAAGAGGCATACGTTGTCAAGAGTCCATACACTGCAGGAATAACTGAAAAGCTCAGGAGGATTTTCAACCAACACAACATACATACACACTTGAGCCGAGGTGGCACAGTGGTTAGAGTGCAGCACTGCAGGCTACTTCAGCTGACTGCTAGCTGCAGTTCGGCGGTTCAAATCTCACCGGCTCAAGGTTGACTCAGCCTTCCATCCTTCTGAGGTGGGTAAAATGAGGACCCAGATTGTTGGGGGACAATATGCTGACTCTGTAAACCGCTTAGAGAGGGCTGTAAAGCACTATGAAGCGATATATAAGTCTAAGTGCTATTGCTATTGCTACTTTAAACCGAAGGCAGAAGCTTGCCCACCCCAAGGATAAAACACCGAGACACAAAGTGAGTAATGTGATATATGCTGGTGGCCCCCAACCATTGTGACTTGGTGGCCTGGCTGTGGGGGGGGGGGAGAGGGGAACAAGGGCACGTGAACGGTGGGCCAGTGCTCACACATGCACGCACAGCTCAACTCGCATGGGACGGTGTGCACGTGTATGTACACGCAGCTCGACTAGTTGAGATACTCATGCATACACGTGCGTGCCAGCCCACTGCTCGCGCGAGTTGAGCTGCGTGCATGTGTACGGCCTGCCACTTGTGCAGCCCAGTTGCAAATAGGCCATGGCCCCATAGTGGGCTGTGGCATGGGGGTTGAGGACCCCTGATATATGCAGTACAATGCAGTGAGACATGTGCAGATCTGTACATTGGAGAAACAAAACAGCCACTTCACTGTTGCATGGCACAACACCAGAACAAACCCATCAGGACAGGATCCAGCAGTTCCATCTGCATATGAAAGACAAAGGCCACTCTTTTGAAGACAGCAACGTCCACATTCTGGACAGAGAGGACCACTGGTTTGGAGGTGGGATCAAAGAGACCATCTACAGTATGTCAAAATTGAACAGCCCTCTCTCAACAGAATGGGAGGGATACAACATCATGTATCTCCAGACTACAACATGGTCCTTTCAGCAATTCCAAGAAGGCTTCACACCCATTTGCATTACTCAAGTGACCCTGAGGACACAGATAAACCTCCAATTGGCCTCACCGACTCTCAGAGAGAGCACTAACAACCAGATGACTGCAAGGAATATAAATCCTTCCATTCTCTACCATTTAGTCAGAACTGAAGAAGCTTCTTGGATGAGAAGTGAAATGTCTTCAAGTAAAAACAAAGAAAGTCCAGTTGCCAGTTGTCCAGAAAAAGCACCTTTAGGACTATCATGGTCATGTATCAAAGCTCAACCATTTTGGAAAATGATTGATAACGGCATGAAATACATGATAAAACCTGATTTTTCTTTTCAACCTGTTGGTTTTGGAATTAAATATTACTAAAGCTTATACCCCCCCAAATGCACTGAATTAGCATTGAATGTAGTAACTACTACAAGAACGCTCTGAATTGGTAGTCCTCGACTTACGACTGTTTGTTTAAGACAGTTCAAAGTTACGATGGCCTGTTGGAAAAAGTGGTTTATTGTCTGTACTCACACTTACGACTGTTGCACCACCCTCATGGTCAAACTATCACAACAGGGGCACTTGGCAACTCACACACATTTACAACCAGTTCTTGTATCATGTGATCATGTGAGTATGATTCGGGAAGCTGGATTCACTTAACAACCACAGTGATTCATTTAACGACCACTGTAAAAATAGTCATAAAACTGACTCAACTTTCAACTGCAATGACTCCTGATGGAAATTCCGGTCCCAATTTATGATCATAAATCAAGGATTGCCTGTATTCCTTATTGAAAAGTATGTCCAATTCCTTTGGCATAAAAATGGCCAATTAAATTGTTGGACCATGCCTCCGTGTCCAAAGTAACTTTAGATATGAAAAGTAAATCTGACACATACTTTCTTTCAACTCAGGAATCCTTTTTGTATCATAATTCCATATATAAGCTTATCTCATCTCTGACATACGGGGTTTCTCTTAATATAAAAGTCTTCATATTGTAATTTTCAATGATCTGCTAATTAAGGATAGATTTTCCACTTAAGTAAGGATAGATCTTTCGGTTCAGACAGAAATTACAATAATTCCTCATCTTCATGATTTATATTATGCGTCCTCTTGCTGCGGACACCTATACACTAATTGGATTTTAACAATGGCCTTAAACACAAACACACATATGCACACTGCATTTGGGGGGTGGGGTGGGAGTAAACGCACACTAGGGAAAATTTTAACTGCCAGAACAAGAGCTCTCCTATGGCCACACCTAGAGTATTGCATCCAGTTTTGGTCATCACAATATAAAAAAACGACGTTGAGACTCTGGAAGGAGTGCAGAGAAGAGCAACAAAAATGATTAAGGAGCTGCGGTGGCCCGATGGTATTGCAGGCTAATTCTATCCACAGCCAGGAGTTCGATCCTGAGCAGCTCAAGGTTGACTCAGCCTTCGGAGGTTGGTAAAATGATAGATAGATAGATAGATAGATAGATAGATAGATAGATAGATAGATGATAGATAGATAGATAGATAGATAGATAGATAGATAGATAGATAGATAGATAGAT
>QLTV01003266.1:1876106-1895153 GCA_003457575.1 Thermophis baileyi
TGATGTATATAATAATAATAATAATAATAATAATAATAATAATAATAATAATAATAATAATAATAATAATAATAATAATAATAATAATGATGATGATGATGTGGAGAAGATCACAAAATAAAAAGACCTGCAAATAGAAATATAACGACTGTGGCAAAAGAAAGCAAAGATAATACCAATAGTAATAGACACCTTGGGTACAATCCCAAAAACATCTGAAGCACCACTAAAACACCGTCGGCATTGACAAATTTACCCTCGGTCAATTGCAAAAGGCGGCTTTACTCAGAACAGCTGACATCCTGTGACAATATCTGTAACACTATCAAACATCTGGCTATTCCAAGTCCTTGGGAAGTACTCAATAGGTGCATAACAATGCCAAATCCAGTCTACACATCTGGACGACTGTGCAACCAACCACAATAATAACCATAATAACTGTACGAGATAAAGGTTGCAGTTAGGGCAATGCAAATCTTTCTTCAATGCAACAATTGTTAGTGTTCTGTCCCAGCACAGCAAACCCCCAGAAAGCGACACACACACACTGTTCTTTAAACAAAAAGGCTTTAATACTAATAATTGCTTAGTATTAAAGTGAATACTAATTCTTTGCCAAAGTGTTTGTTTTCAAGCACAGAACACTTTGGCCGGGATTCCAAATGTGAAAGAGACAAGCAGGTCAATTAGTCCGTAAAATAATAATGACTTGCTGAAGTTGGCCAAGAGCCTGGACTGGAGTCAATCCAACTGATAGGGACGAGGTTCAGAAGGCAGCCAAGATGAATACAAACAAAATTGTCTTCAGCAAAAGTGTGTGGTGTGATCCACCCTTATATAGTCCTAGGGCGTGGCCCCTCTGCCGGCAAGCTTACTTTCGAGGAGACCTCCTTCTACACAGCCACTCTTGCCGGCCTTATATAGTCTTAGGGCGTGGCCCCTCTGCCTGCAAGTTTACCTTCGAGGAGACCTCCTTCTACACAGCCACTCTTGCCGGCTGGCTGCCCTGCGTGCTCTGGCATCAATCAGAGGCCCCTCCTCTTCACTGGAGTCACTGGACTCCTGCTGGGGAGGTGCAGAAGGCCCTGATTGCGCATCGTCCTCTGGCCCTGCTTCCTCTTCGGTCTCGGACTCCGGTGCCGGCGCTACAGACCGCTCTTGCCACCCTATGGACTGTTCCTGGTCATCCGGATCCATGAGCAGCTGCACAGGACGGGGGCAAGCCACAACAGTTAGACTGGAAAAGTTTCAGATTGATAATTCCAAGATAGAAGAAGTTCCTTGCATCCATCAGGAGAAAAGAATGTCAAACTCAGTTCCTCATTAAGTCGAGTTGAAGTCCTCCATGAACTTTTCTGTCTCCTAACCCAACAGAACCAACTGGGAAGCTGAGATTGTCACACCTTCAAAAGCTATGTAGAGTCAGATTTGATGAATCCTTGAATGAGAGGTAACTAAGAAACACCTGGAATGTAGGCTAGGCTTCTATATAAGAAGATGAAAATGTATCTTGGAGAAGACAATTCTATAGTGTTGTCAAGATTGCTACAACATGGACATGTCTATGAAGTTTCTGGGATTTCAATTTGAAGACTAGACTAGACTAGACTAGACTAGACTAGACTAGACTAGACTAGACTAGACTAGACTAGACTAGACTAGACTAGACTAGACTAGACTAGACAAGCTGGAAGAGACCATGGAGGTCTTCTAGTCCAGCCTCCTGCTCAAGCAGGAGACCCTATACCATTTCAGACAAATGACTGTCCAGCCTCTTCTTAAAAACCCTCCAGTGATGAAGCACCCACAATGTCTGAAGGCAAGCTGAATCAATATATTTTGGAGAAGACAATTCTATATTGTTCTCAAGGTTTCTACAACATGGACATGTTTATGAAGGATGGATGGGTGGATGGATAGAGATATAAATGATGGATGGAGTCAGGCAGGAAAAATCATGTCCACACATGAAGGTCCAGTTAAACTTATTTTTTGCTGGAAGCCTATGCATAGGAATCTTCTCAACTGATAGTAGAGATAAGGTCAACGAAATTCAAGAGGGGTTGGACTTAGTCACTTGTGACTATGTAGGGATTATGGGCTGATTCCTTTTTAAACTCTGCCCCCAGTTCTGCCACTCCTTCTCCTAAAGATGGATAGATATAGTGGGTAGATGGATGGATGGATGGATGGATGGATGGATGGATGGATGGATGGATGGAGATATAGATGATGGATGGATGGAGCCAGGCAGGAAAAATCAGGTCCACACATGAAGGTCCAGTTAAACTGATTTATTGCTGGAAGCCTATGCACAGGAATCTTCTCTGATAGTCAAGATAAGGTCAATGAAATTCAAGAATGGTCGGACTTAGTCACTTGTGACTATGTAGGGATTCTAGGCTGATTCCCTTTTAACTCCACCCTCAGGTTCTGCCGCTCCTTCTGCTACCAAGGAGGTGGGCACTGCAGCGTCTCAGAGGTCAATCATAAAGGCAAACAACAGCTGGAACACTTTGGGGCCAGCTCATAAGTAGCTTTTGAGGGTGAGGGGGTGTCTGCCATAATTTCGAATGGCTGTTAAGCAACCGGTCATAAGTCAAGGACTACCTGCGGCCAACGTCTTTTGTATGGCTGCCAAAAAAATTACACGACTCTATCCAAAATGTCGCA
The DNA here is from genome assembly GCA_003457575.1 of Thermophis baileyi. Classification (NCBI taxonomy): domain Eukaryota; kingdom Metazoa; phylum Chordata; class Lepidosauria; order Squamata; family Dipsadidae; genus Thermophis; species Thermophis baileyi. The sequence goes on from QLTV01003266.1 coordinate 1,878,783, forward strand.
GTTTGCAGTTAAACTGGACTTGTTAAAAAATAATAATAATACAGATTAGGGGCAAGAAATGTTATCTTTCAAAATCTATTTGCCATCTCTCCCCAGCTGAGCAGCTGGGTTGCTGGGTGTCCCTGAGTGTGACATGATTTTGAGTTCGTGCTTTTCAGATGAAGTTTTCGTTAACGCAGCGGCTGCCTCCCAAATGGCTGGAGCCAAATGTCAGCCACATATCGGCTTTCCATGGGTCATTGCTCTAAATTAAATAATCTGGCATCTTTCTCCTAGACATCACTGCAGGCTAAAGAAAGAAAGGGAAAAAAAAAAAAAGCAGCGCGATTTCCAGAGAGGGTTGGATAAATATGTTCTCAGGTTGACTGTTCCAAAATCACCAGACTTCTCTTGAAATATTGGCCTCAAGTAGGATGTCATGGCTACATCGATAAGGAGACTTTGTGGAGCTAACATTGGTTAATCGGAAGCCTTCTGCTTTAATCTTAGAAGCATGGACTTTTACAGTCACGTAACTAGAGATGTGAAGGCCCGGAAAAAAACTGGAAAAATTCGGAAAAAAAACATTTTTTTTCCGGTTTTTTCCTGAAGGCTTTTTTGTTTTTTTCCAAAAAATTGGAAAAATTGAAAAAAGAAAAAAAAAACATTGTGGAATATTTTATTTTAACATGATGAATAAAATATTTTAAGACAGGGTGTTCAAATAATTTCCAAATCATTTCTAAAAAAAATGTATGATATCAGATTATTCTAATGTCTGTGCACTGAGTGAGGACAAGCAATGATTCTGATTAAATGTCCATTGAAACTTAGTCCCACTCTCTTCTTAACACTTCCCCCATCTTCAATTCTTTTTATGCAGTTCTTCCTTTAGGAGGTACTGCTATTGTAACAAGAAAAAGGTTTCAGTTTTGCTTTTGCATGTTAGTGGGTTTTTATATTTTTAATATGCTAGTTGTGATAATTTTATGCCAAGTCAAATTGTCCATAGTCATATTTTATGTTCCTAAAGTAACAGAATGACTTTCAATCTTAAAAAGACAAAAAAGTGCTAATGTAGCATTTTTTTTCAATTTTTCCGAAAATTTCCGTTTCCCCCCCCCCAAAAAAAACCGTAAAAAAACCGGGTTTTTTTCCGAGCTTCAAAATTTCCGGAAATTTTACATCTCTACACGTAACCATGGATTCATATTAAGCCTATTACATTGACTTTCATAGTATGCAAAAGTTGTAGGTGCTTCATCACTGGAAGTTGTTAAGAAAAGACTGGACAGCCACTTGTCTGAAATGGCATGGGGTCTCCTGCGTGAGCAGGGGGTTGGACTAGAAGACCTCCAAGGTCCCTTCCAGCTCTATTCTGATTCACTGATAATATTTGAGAAGGTTTGTAGCTTGGGGTTCAACTGTGGAGTTCAACTGCTACAACTGTAGCTCCTTGGGGTTGTGGCCTGCCAGCTGCCGGCAGAGCTGGCGGCAGACCTGGATGATGAGGAGGTTGGGGAGGAACTTGGGCCAGCTCTGGAGTCTGGGGAAAGCTCTGATGGATGCTCTGCATTGGACGCAGAGATAGAGCCAGGGCCGTCTGACATTTCCCAGCCACCGGAGAGGCAGCTGCCTTTGGAGGCTGAGATGAGTGAGGAGGAGGAGCAGCTGGGGCCTGTTCCAGATGCACGTATGCGCGGAGCAGTTAGGAGAGGAGAACAATGGAGGACAAGGAGTCGACTTGGGAAGCAAAGCACATGTGGATGCTGAATGGCCCCTCCCTGGCTGGAGAATAAATAAAAGGAAAGGGGAGTAGTTGTCATAGGAGACAACAGTTCTGAAGATTTTGCTCATTGTGTTTCGTGGCACAAAGACTGCTTGCCAGAACTTAATTTGCAGCCTTTTGGCTGGGAGCTCACGGCCTTGCAATTATCGCAAGGAACTGATAAGGTCTGTTACTGCACTTAACTCCTTGAAGGACTAATGCCTGGACTTTTCAGTGGGTGAATGCAATTAATTCACAAGAGGAAAATAAAGTGGGGTTTTTCTTGACAAGGAGTCTGTTTCTTGCTTCTGCTACGGCTGTGTCAGAACACTTGGTGCTACAAACCCCACTCCCTTCTATCACTGATGATGTTACCTAGTTGGGTTATGAAACATCTGCAAGAAAACAACCAAGCTCAGAGAGCACCAAGAACCCCACAATTCTCCTCCTCCTCCTCCTCCTCCTCCCCCTCCTCCTCCTCCTCTCTGCAAACCCTATTCCCTTCTACCACTGATGATGTTCCCTAGTTGGGTCATGAAACATCTGCAAGAAAACCACCAAGCTCAGAGAGCACCGAAGACCCCACAGCCTTCCTCCCTGGCACTGATGATATTCCCTAATTGGGTCATAATATATCTGCAAGAAAACAACCAAACTCAGAGAGCACCAAGGACCCCATGAGAATACCATCCCAAAAACACCAGCCCCACAAAGCACCAAGGTGACAAAAGGACAAACACACACTCTCCAATGGAAAAAAAGAATGAACTGAATCCTTTGCAGTCGGCGACTGCAGAGTTATCTCCAGAAACTCGGATGTATAATTTATTCTTCGCATCCCTCCTTCTCTTGTTCAGGGACCCTCAGTATTTCAGTCCCGACCTCCAAGGAACATCAACCTTTCAAGAAGAGCCTCCAGCTTCTCTGAAGTTCTCATTATTGACGGCAAGGTGCTCATACCTGCATTAAACACAACCGGGATGTCTGCTATGGGGCTTGCGGTTCCTCCACCGTGCTATTTCTGGAAGCTCCCTCCCCTATCTACCTCTCCAGACCCCCTCTCTCTCTGCCCAGCAGAGCCTTCCTTGCACTACGTTCATTAAAATGGAAGTCGGTGGGTTCTCTCCTTGCATCCACTGCCTGTTACGCGGTTCCACCCTCCCTTTTATCATGTCAGACCGAGGCTGCCTCTCCAAGCCAACTTCACAATAAGCAGGAGTTTCGGCCTCCAATTAGCCCTGGCTGCCTATTTTTTTTGGGGGGGGGGAGAGGGGAAGGGGCAAGAAGGAGAAGATCATCTTCCTCCAGCCAAGTCCATTGGGTGACGGTCAAAGCAAGCTCGGCCGTGTCCTCAGGTTGGAATCGATGGACGGCAACATCGCTGTCATGCCCCCATTGGAGCCTGTGCCGCACCCTCCCGTGCCCCATTTTGGGCCTAGTAGGCCTCCCTGAACTTACCTGGGAGCCAAAATGGGGCACGTGGGGACTCCTGGAAGGGGCGGGGCCAGTCAGCAATTCAACTACCGGTTCGCCCAAACCGGCCCGAACCGGCTGAATCCCACCACTGATTTTACCCAGGTTTTCAACTGTCAGACAAATGCAGAGCTGACCAAAACTAATACATTTTGGCTCATGTTGCTTTCTGCAGTAACATATCCTAGAGTTTTCCTTCCAAAGAAGAAGCTACTTTGATAAACCTCCCTCCCTTCCGCCCCCCCACAACCTGTTTTGACTTTTCTGGGGAGGAGAGCTGATTGGGGAATTAGCTCACTTTCTCCAATACCCCTTAGCCAGCTCTGTGACCCCAGGGCCATTAAAACTGCCATTCAAGGTTAACTCCCTCCAAGATCAAATGAATCATACCAAACCAAGATCAAATGAATCATACAGAAACAAACCTTCCAGTTGGACACCCATTTCAATAATATAAATATATGTATCGGCACCGTATCCTGAATTGGAATGATAATTGTTGATTGGTAAACGATGGATTATAAATGTTGATTTGTAGCCCACAGACACACAAACACACACATACAATTACAATACGAAGGAGCATAACCCTAGGACGTAACAAGATGATGAGTTTGAATGCTGGATGCATTTTTATGGTTTCCGGAGTGGCTCGGTTAAAAAATGTTTGGGGCATTCACGTAACCCCAGCTCCTTGTGATTACATCACCCAGTGACATTCAGGTAACCCTGATGTGACCTCTGGCTAATGGAACGATGTTGGTTTATTAGCCTCTTTCCTACTTTCGGGGAGTTGTTTTGCTTTAAATATCCCGAGCTCCTCTGAGTTGCTGCTGCTTCTCCGAATCCTCCAGCCTTCACCGATAATGACGACGAGGTAATTTTGGATGGCATTCAAGGGCGCTGACCCCCAAACCAGACTATTGTCTTATTTATGCAATTTATCTGCTACCTGGAACCTATTGGAGATAATCTTTGTGTTAGTGTTGAGCGGATGCATTTTCAGCAGATAGATGATTTTATTTCTTCGTTTTATTTCCTGACAGCGAGAACAATTAATCAGTGGAACAACTTGCCTCCAGAACCTCTTAACACTGGAGGATTTTAAGAGGAGATTGGATAGCCATTTGTCCGGAATGCTATAAGGCCGAGATGGTGAACCTATGGCACGCGTGCCAGAGGTGGCACGCAGAGCTCTCTCTGTGGGCATGCACACTGTTTCCAGCTGCTTTTCTGGTTTCCGGCGCACACGTGCGCACCAGCCAGCTGATCTTCGCGTGTGCCGGAGCCCCGGAAACCCGAAGAACAGCTGGCCAGTGCGCATGCCTGGTCTTCGGGTTTCTGGCGCTCCAGCGCGCATGAAGATCAGTTGGCCGGCACGCATGTGCATGCCGGAAACCAGAAGACCAGGTGGCCGGCACGTGCATGCACACAGGCCAGCTGGTCTTTGAGTTTTCGGGGCTCTGGCGCGCGCGCTCACGCACGTTCCAGTTTGGGCACTTGGTGCCGAAAAGGTTCGCCATCACTGCTATAAGGTCTCCTGCCTGATCGGGGTGTTGGACTAGATTGGAGACAATAACTTGGCCCTTAACACCAATAAGACCAAGGAGCTTAGAGTGGACTATAGAAGGAATAGATCAGACATCCAGCCCTTGCTTATCAATGGAGAGACCGAGTGGAGCAAGTGGCCAGTTTTAAGTTTCGGGGAGTTATCCCAGAAACCCTAAAAAAAGAGCTGACCTGGGGCACTCACATTGCAGCACTGGTCAAAAGGGCCCAGCAGAGATTATACTACCTGAGACTTCTCAGGAAACAACAACTGAATGAAACACTGCTGGTGGCCTTCTACCGCTGCACCATAGAGAGTATTTTAACTTACTGCACCTGTGTCTGGTTTGCCAATTGCACAGTGGGCAGATAGGACAGCGCTCCAGAGGGTTAACGTCATTGCCCAGAGGATCATTGGTTGCCCTCTCCCCTCTTTGGAAGAGCTTTATAGCTCCCGCTGCCTTAAGAAAGTTCAAAGCATCCTTAAAGATCCACCTCATCCTGGGCACCCTTTTTTTTTTGAACTATTACCATCTGGCAGACGGTACAGGACAATAAAGACAAGGACAAATAGGCTGAAAAACAGCTTCTATCCCAGTGCAGTAACTATATTGAATTCTACTGTAGAGTGCAACACTAATGCAATATCAGGGGTTTTCAATTCAATTGTATAGAAGGGAAGGAGGTGTGTTTTTATTTTTATAGTTGTTTTTAATGTATAATATACACTGAAGATGGCACTTAATTTCATTGCACGAGTTGCCATCACAATAAAGTAAAGTAAAGTAAAGTAAAGTAAACTAGATGACCTCTAAGGTCGCTTCCAATCCTGTTATTATTCTGTTTATTTTCTTTTATTGCTTTTACAAAAAACTCAAGGTGGCAAACATATTTAACACAACCTTCCTCCTCCTGTTTTCCCCATAACAACAACCCTGTGGGTCTCACACTTGGCCAAACAGAGCTGTTCTGTTCTGTTCTGTTGTTCTGTTCTGTTGTTCTGTTCTGTTGTCCCAAAGGTGGTTTTTCAGGAGGCAACTGGACTTCCTTGTTTTTTCTTTTGAAGACGTTTCGCTTCTCATCCAAGAAGCTTCTTCAGCTCTGACAGGATGGTGGGGAATGGAAGAATTTATACACTTTGCAGGCAGCTGGTCATTTGCATCATTTTAGAGGGTCGTTGAGGCCACTTGGAAGTTTGTCTGTGTCCTCAGGGTCACCTGAGTGGTGAATGGATTTCCAGTGGCAAAAAATGGCAGACTACAGGAACCATTTTCACCACTCAGGTGACCTTGAGGACACAGACAAACCTCCAAGTGGCCTCAACGACTCTGTAAAAGGATGCAAATAACCAGCTGCCAGAGAATCTCTACAGATGTTCTGTTCTGTTCTATTCTGTTCTATTCTGTTCTACCTGAGAAGCTACATAGGATCAGGCTAGGTTAGTATTTTCACAGGAAAGTTCCAGAGATCACAGCTTGGTAGGGAAGAGGGCCAAACTGAAAAATATCCTGATAATACGCAATATACTATAGTCCTCACCTTAAAACCATTCATTTAGTGACCGTTCAAAGTTACAATGGCATTTTAAAAAGTGACATGACCGTTTTTCATACATACGACCATTGCAGCATCCCCGCAGTCACGTGATCAAAATTCAGACATCTGTCAACTGACTCACGTTTACGACGGTTGCAGCGTCCCGCGATCGGGTGACCCCCTTTTGCGACCTTCCGATGAGCCGAGTCAACGGGGGAAATGGATTCACTTAACAACCGTGTGATTAACTTAACAACGGCAGCGATTCACTTAACCACTGCTGCACGAAAGGTCATAAAACGGGGCAAATCTCACTTAACACGTGTTTCACTAAGCAACAGAAACGCTGGGCTCAATTGAAACCATAACTCGAGGACTTACCCGTATTGTAATTAGCTCGTAGAAAGTCTTACAACGGGGCTCCATTGTGGCCGTAAGTCAAGGATTTTCCTATATTATAATTAATGCATGGAAAGTCTACCTCAGTTTCTTATCTACCACTGATCACCCCAATAATTTTATTTACGATAGCATTTTCCTAGGAAACCTCCAGCGATCACCAGTTTCATAGGCAAGAGTGCAAATCTGAAAAATATCCTTCAAGTAGCCAACAGCAACCTCTACTTTTGGCCCTCCTACCAGTAAATTCCTCTTTAATCCCCTAAGAGAGCACAGGTAGTCCTCGACTTACAACAGTTCTTTTAATGACCATTCAAAGTGGAAAAAAGTGATTGTTTTTCACACTTATGACCGTTGCAGCATCAACATTCAGAGGCTTGGCCACTGACTCCTATTTATGACGGTTGAGGTGTCCCTGTCACTATGTTCATATTTATTTGTCAGCTGGACTCTTATTCTGAAACGACACCGTACACTGATATGCAGTTCTCATGTGATACCTGTACTGCGCATGTGTTACATTTTTCTTTGTTCTCTTTGTTCTTCACCATGTAGACACAGACTTAGATGTTCTTATTTTTTGTTTTGAAAATATATTACTTTTATTCTTTCCTGGCCTCCGGTCTTATTCTTGAGAATTGAGAGCATGGAAACAAGATTCATTTCACCTCTAAATATTTTTCTCCGCAACATGGTAGCAGCGGCTGGTTTATCTGCTCTGATGTTTCCCCGCTCGTCATTCTTAGATGTAAAGGAAGTTAGTAAACCGGTGACGACCTCACGGAACCGGTTCTTTCGGTGTGTTCCGTGGGCGCCGCCATCTTGGATTTTGCTTCTGGAGCCGAGGTGGCGCAGTGGTTAGAGTGCAGCACTGCAGGCTACTTCAGCTGACTGCTAGCTGCAGTTCGGCAGTTCAAATCTCACCGGCTCAAGGTTGACTCAGCCTTCCATCCTTCCGAGGTGGGTAAAGTGAGGACCCAGATTGTTGGGGGCAATATGCTGACTCTGTGAACCGCTTAGAGAGGGCTGTAAAGCACTGTAAAGCGGTAGATAAGTCTAAGTGCTATTGCTATTGCTATTCTGCGCATGCACAGCGCGACCCTAAATGAACCGGCAGCAAACGGATCCGGAACCCACCCCTGGTCCCCGGGTCACGTGATCTCTTCTTGCGACCTTCTGACAAGCCAGGTTCACTTAACAACGGTGTTGCTAACCTAACACCTGCACTGACTCCCTTAACAACCGTGGCAAGAGACATCGTAAAAACGGGGCCAAATTCACTTAACTGCGTCGCTTAGCAACCTACATTTTGGGTTCAACTGCCATAGTAAGTTGAGAACTCCCTGTATAGAGGAGAGATTACGGTAATGGTGGCTTCGGTTATCATGGGGGTAGACTTCCCTATCTATATTTATTTCTCTGGCCTGACGGGACCTCTTTTAGAGAAGAAATAAAAATAGACACCATATGTTCACAATTCCTTCATTAGGAGTTGAATTCAGGGGGCCAAGAAACAAGAAAGGAAGCCTTCTCTAAACAGCAAGGGACTTGGTGGCCAGGATTATCTCAGAAAGGTTAATTAGAAATTTTTTATTTAGAATTTAGAAACTTCAGAAAATTAGAGATTTTTTTTTTTTAATTGTAAGAGACTTGGGGATACGTCAACCAGGCAGGAGTTTTCATTCCATGCTGGAAGTTAAAATAAAGTTTTCCTTTGTAGGTGTTCACCAGGATTCTGCCTCTTTTGATTTAAAAAAAAAAAAATTCCAACAAATTTAGCTTCTGGTCTCAAAGCTTCAGGCCTAGATAGACATCAGAAAGATATTGTTGTTCTCTCTCTGCTCCTCAGGCAATAGCGATAGCTCCTTAGATATAACTCGCAGATCTAAATTATATCAATTTTTTTTTTTAGCTATGGAGAAATGCTGCTAGGGCTGTGGGATTGATGTGTGTGTAACACAGCATTTTTATTCTTTCTTGGTGTTGAGGTTCTTTCTTTCTTAGTGGAAGTGGAAGTTAAGAGAATAACAGAGTTGGAAGGGATCTTGGAGGTCCTCTAGTCCAATCCCCTGCTCAGGCAGGAAACCCTATACTGTTTCAGACAAATGGTTGTCCAATCTCTTCTTAAAAACTTCCAGTGTTGGAGCACCCACAGCTTCTGGAGGCAATTTGTTCTGCTGATTAATTGTTCTAACTGTCAGGAAATTTCTCTTTATTTCTAGGTTGGTGAGAAAATCTATCAGAGTCCCGATGTGGTTAATTGTTCTAACTGTCAATAAATTTGTCCTTAATTCTAGGTTAGTTCTCTCCTTGATTATTTTCCATCTTTTTTTTTTACAGAGTTGGAAGGAACTTTGGAGGTCTTCTAGTCCAACCCCCTGCTCAAACAGGAAACCCCATATCATTTCAGACAAGTGGCTGTTCAATCTCTTCTTAAAAGCCTCCAGTGATGGAGCAGCCACACCTTCTGGTGACAAACTGTTCCACTGGTTAATTGTCCTCACTGTGAGGAAGTTTCTCCTCAATTCCAGGTTGCTTCTCTCCTTGACTAGTTTCCATCCGTTGCTTCTTGTCCTGCCTTCTGGTGCTTTGGAAAAGATTTGTGTGTTGTGTTAACAGGACACTCGTCCGACTCAAAAGAGTGAGGTCCCAGTGGGACAGTTTAATTCCAGAAGCTGTGGGTGCACCATCACTGGAGGTTTTCAAGAAGAGACTGCACAGCCAATGTCCAGAATGGTATAGGGCAGAATTGTCCAACCTTGGCAATTTTAAGAGCTGTGGGTTCAACTCCCAGAATTCTCCAGCCTTCAGGAATTCTAGGAGTTGAAGTTCACAGGTCGTAAAGAGGCCATAGTTACCCATCCCTGACGGGGACACTTCAAACTGCCATAAATGCAGGCTAGTTGCCAAGTGACCAAAATATGATCATATGATCGCTGAGGAAGAAACGCCTGTCAGAACTTCAAATCTGGATCTTAAGTAGTCCTTGGCTATTAGAATTAGAATAACAGAGTTGGAAGGGACCTTGGAGGCCTTCTAGTCCAACCCCCTGCTTAGGCAGGAAACCCTACACCCCTTCAGACAAATGGTTATCCAACATCTTCTTAAAAACTTCCAGTGTTGGAGCATTCACAACTTCTGGAGGCAGGCTGTTCCACTGGTTCATTATTCTGTCAGGAAATTTCTTCTTAGTTCTAGGTTGGTGAGGAAATCTTGGTAAGTGAGACAGTTGTTAAGAGAGTTCTGCCCCATTTGGCGATCTTCCTCGTCACGGTTGTTAAGTGAATCACTGCACTTATTAAGCCAGTCACACGGTTGTTAAGTGAATCTGGCTTCCCCATTGACTTTGCTTGTCAGGAGGTCGCAAAAGGGGATCACATGACCCCGGGACATGCTGCAACCGTCATAACTATAAGTCAGTTACCAAGGGTTTGAATTTTAATCACGTGACCTGGGGGATGCTGCAATGGTCATAAGTGTGAAAAATGGTCTTAAGTTACTTTTTTTCAGTGCCGTTCGAACGGTCATTAAATGAACTGTCATAAGTCGAGGACTCCCTGTGTATGACATCATTTTCTCCCTCCTTACCCTTCCCTCGAGCCACCCCTGCTTCTTTCCATTTCTTCAGGACGTGATGAAACTCCGGGTCATTTAAACAGAGCAAAATGCACCTTTAAATCCATTAGTATCATTTAAGTCGATATTAAATGCATATGAATATTCATTTTAAAAAAATGCGTGTCTGGAGAGGAAATATATTTAGAAGCCCTTATTAAGATGGAATGCAGACATATGAAACGCAGATACATATTTCATATACATTTTAGGTGGATAATTTTTCAGCTCGAAAATCGATGTACCATTAAGGGATTTTACATGTGCATCAAAACTTGACCAGTGAAAGTCTAATTAAAATATGTATTTTATATTTTGTGTGCCTCTCTCTGTAGCGGTGGGTATATGAGTTGGGTTTTTTTTTTAAAAATCATTTTTTAATCTATAATTCCAACTGCTGGCGGTTAGAGCTTTCCCCCTCCCCTTTAGTTAAAAGGGAATAAGTGAGATTGTTGGTCTAATTTAGAGTATTAGCATAACTCCGTGAAAATGTAGGTGAAGTAGATGAGATTCTTAAAACGAAGGACGTGAAAAATATACCAAAAAAAATATATGAGGTAACGGACGTGAATATGTTGGAAACAAACGAGAGGCAGTTACAGGCAGTCCTCGAACTTACAATGGTTTGTTTAGTGATTGTTCAAACTTACAACGGCCCTGAAGAAAGCGAAGTAGGACTGTTTTCACACTTACAACCGTTGTAGCATCCCCAGGATCCTGTGATCAAAATTGGAATGCTTGGCAATATTGGTTCATATTTATGACCATTGTGGGATCATCTGGACATTTGCGACCTTCTGACAAGCAAAGTCAATGGGGAAGCCAGATTCGCTTAACAACCGTGTTACTAAATTGACAACTCAATGACTCACTTAACAGCTTCTGGTAAGAAAGGTCGTAAAAGGGGACAACACTCACTTGACAAATGTCTCGCTTAGCAACATAAATTTCGGGCTCAATTGTGTTCGTAAGTCGAGGACTAGCTGTACTTCCTTTTCTCTGTCTGTCCTCACACCTTCAATTTTCCTGGCTTAGTATTTCTGTCGGCCTTACCAGGTAGACCACACAGGAGACACAACTAAATAAAGGCAATCTTCAACTTAACATCCATCCATCATCGTCTGTCTGTCTGTCTGTCTGTCTGTCTGTCTTTCCGTCCTTCCTTCCTTCCTTCCTTCCATCCATCCTTCCATCCTTCCTTCCATCCATCCCTCCATCCATCCATCCATCTTTCTCCTTCCTTTCTTCCTTCCTTCCTTCCTTCCTTCCTTCCATCCAACCATCCATCCATCCATCCATCCATCCATCCATCCATCCATGTTGCTAGTGATTTATTTCATTTGTTGTAGCTATACTGTACAGGTTACCATGTTGATTTTAATGATGTTCACACCTTCAGAAATTGTAAGAACTTTCCTCCAGAAGTTGTGAATGCTCCAAAACTGGAAGTTTTTAAGAAGAGAGTGGACAACCATTTGTCCGAAATGGTATAGGGTTTCCTGCCTATCTACTTGACCTGTTGGATTCAATTCCTTCCAGATGTTTGGACTACACTTCCCAATACCCAGGCTGAAATTACAGAATAACACTGTTGGAAGGGACCTTGGAGGTCTTCTAGTCCAACCCCTTGCTCAAGTAGGAGATCCTATTCCATTTCAGACAAATGGCTGTCCAGTCTCTTCTTAAAACCTCCAGTGATGGAGAACCCACAGTATGTTTAATTTATATGTTTAAAAAATCCCTGGTAGAAGTTCTAGATTAACAGATTTAACAGATTAACAGAGTTGGAAGGGACCTTGTAGGTCATCTAGTCCAACCCCCTGCTCAAGCAGGAGACCCTACACCATTTCTGACAAATGGCAGTCCAGTCTCTTCTTGAAAGTCTCAAGTGATGGAGCTCCCACAACTTCCGAAGGCAACTTCTGTCCCACTGGTTGATTGTTCTCACTGTCAGAAAATTCCTCCTTATTTCCAGATTGAATCTCTCCTTGTTCAGTTTCCATCCATTATTCCTTGTCTGGCCTTCGGGTGCTTTGGAGGATAGATGGACCCACTTCTCTCTGTGGCAGCCCCTCAAGTATTGAAACACTGCTATCATGTCTCCCCTGGTCCTTCTCTTCATTAGACTAGCCATGCCCGGTTCCTGCAACCGTTCTTCGTATGTTTTAGTCTCCAGTTCCCTGATCATCCTGGTTGCTCTCCTCTGCACTTTTTCTCAATATCTTTTAGAATAAGACGAAGCAGGATTAGGGCAGCCAGGATAGGAGAATCTATCAAATGAAATGAGAATAAAAGTCTTCTGTTTTGTGTCCGATTGCAATTTGGCTTTTTGGAGATGGACTTCAACCAGGAGAAACCTGATCCAATTCCCTCTTCAGATCCATTTTTTTTTAGGTTTTCAGGATGGCCTGAAAATTAATGCTTGATGACAGAAAATAAGAAAGGCTGCTGTGATGTCATTTGACTCCCCTCCCGATGTGGTGCATTTGATAAAAAAAGAAAAGAAAGAAAAAGAAAAGAGAGATGGGATAGAGAGAGGGGAGAAAAGGTGTGATGGATTGACATCTTATCAAGTCAGTGCCTGGCACTTTCAGCTCCCCCCTCCCCTTCTCCCTGATTATTTCCCTTTTGGCATGGTAGAAGAGAGGAAACAATATTTGAAGTGAGAAAATAAGGCTCACAGAGGGAAGAGGAAAGACTAAATGGATTTACTAGCTGCCCAGAATGAGGAAGGAGAAGCCATCTGGGAGAGCAGCATGAAAAGACACAGCGATTCTTGGAATGAGTTTGCAGGCTTCTAAATGGGATGCTTTGTCTGTCTCGGCTTGAGCTACTGTGTGGCTCCCTGGACTCTTCAACAGAAGCTGCCGCTAAAAGAAGGCACAAGCATGGGAGGAAGAATGAGAGAGAGAGAGAGAGAGGCAAAGAAAGAGAAAGAGAGGAAGGAAGGAAGGAAGGAAGGAAGGAAGAGGAAGGAAGGAAGGAAGGAAGGAAGGAAGGGAGGAAGAATGAGAGAGAGAGAGAGAGAGGCAAAGAAAGAGAAAGAGAGGAAGGAAGGAAGGAAGGAAGGAAGGAAGGAAGGAAGGAAGGAAGGAAGGAAGGAAAGAAAGAAAGAAAGAAGGGGGAAGGAAGGGGATAGACAGGGGACTGGAGGAAAGGGGAGAGGAGAAGGAGAGGGAGAGGGAGGGAGGAAAAAGAGGAAGGAAGGAAGGAAGGAAGGAAGGAAGGAAGGAAGGAAGGAAGGAAGGAAGGAAGGAAGGAAGGAAGGAAGGAAGGGGATAGAGGGGAGTGGAGGAAGGGAGAGGAGAGGAGAGGAGAGGGAGAAGAGATGAGAGGAAGGGAGGGAGAAAGAAGGGATGAGAACATAAGGGCAGGAGAGAAGGAAGGAGAAAAGAAGGAAGGAAGGAAGGAAGGAAGGAAGGAAGGAAGGAAGGAAGGAAGGAAGATAGAAGGAGGTCTTCTAATCCAATTCCCTGCTCAAACAGGAGATCCTATATTTTTTCAGACAAATCTCTTCTTAAAAGCCTCCAGTGTTGGAGCACCCACAACTTCTGGAGGCAAGCCGTTCCACTGATTAATTGTTCTCATTGTTAGAAAGTTTCTCCTTAATTCCAGGTTGCTTCTCTCCTGGATTAGTCTCCATCCGTTGCGTCTTCTCCTGCCTTGAGGTGCTTTGGAAAATAGCTTGACCCCCTTCTTCTTTGTGGCAGCCCCTCAAATACTGGAAGACTGCTATCATGTCACTTTGGCTTCTTAAGAACCTATAGCTCATACACATGGTGTACATTTTGTGACTTGCTCTGGAACCTACACACGTTCCTTTTCAGTTATTTTTTTTAGGAGATGGTGGTTAAAATATCTTTAAAAAGAAAAAAGTCTCTTTGGGTCTTCTTCAACAGATTTGATTTTGGTGGATCTTGAAGATAGAAGTCTTGGCCATTGAGAATTCATCCCTAGGAATAGTTGGTGTCATGAGGATCTTCTCTCTACTTTTTTAACTTTTAATACTATAACTCTACCTTTTAATTCTGCTTTAACTTTGTTCTTATTTATGCTTATTATATTCCGACATGTTTCTTTATTGTAAGACCACCAGAATCCCTTAGGTGAGGAATACCATAGAAATGTGATGAATGAATAAATGAATAAATGATGATCTTTTCTCTTGTATCCATAGAGTATACAAGAGTGTTCAAGAGGGATGGGAGAGAGGGAGAATCCATAACAATATTAAATCTGGCATTTTCTTCCACCCAATGAAAGAACCAGTCTTATATCCATGAGGATAGAGCTCCACAAAATCAAGATGGAAGCCATAATTCTTGCCCTCATTTTTTATGGAACATAGAACATATCACAGACCTGGAAAGGACCTCAAAGATCTTCTAGGCCAGCCCTTTGCTCAATGTAGGAGACTTTATACTATCCTGGTCAAATGATTATCCAGTCTGTTTTTGAAAACCTCCAGTGATGAAGCACCCACAAGCCATTCCATTGATTAACTGATCAACATCTTAACTTTCTTTCTTTTTTTTCACCTTCCTAGGGATTAGCGTCTTTCATAACCCTCCCTAAAATGACGGCAGCATTATTTTAAAGAAGTTAAAAACCTTTTGCCAAACATTGTTAGGACACTGAGGTCTAAATTTTATGAAGAATGGCTGCAGGAATTGGGTATGTCTAGTCTAATGAAAAGAAGGACTAGAGGTAACATAATACTTCTAATATCTAAGGAGCTTCCAAAAATCATGTCTCCTCTAATGTTGAGATGTTGAAACTCTGGAAAGAGTGCAGAGAAGAGCAACAAAGATTATTAGGGGACTGAAGGCTAAAACATATGAAGAACAGTTACAGGAACTGGGCATGTCTAGTTTAATGAAAAGAAGGAGTAGGGGTGACATGATAGCAGCCTTCCAATATTGGAGGGGCTGCCCCAAAGAAGAGGGGGTCAACCTATTCTCCAAAGCACCAGAAGGTAGGACAAGAAGCAACAGATGGAAACTAATCAAGAAGAGAGCCAACCTTGAAATAAGGAGAAATTTCTTGACAGTGAGAACAATCAACCAGTGGGACGACTTGTTTCCAGAAGTTGTGGGTGCTCCAACACTGGAGGCTTTTTTAGAAGAGATTGGACGACCATTTGTCTGAAATGTTACAGGGATTTCTGCTCGAGCATGGGGGTTGGACTAGAAGACCTCCAAGGTCCCTTCCAACTCTCATTATTCTGTTATTCTGTTGATTTTTCCCTGGTGTTGTCAGTGTGGGAAGCTTGCTGCTAATGTTGTAATCATGCAGCAGCCTCTGTGCAGCTTTGTTCACAACTCCCCTGCGTGGTGTAGGACTCCATGCCTTACATGAATCAATGACTTGTATGAGTTATACTGCTATTATGTTATAAGTAGGACTGATGGATTGCACAAAAGCTGCTATAGATCCTACCTACGCCTGGCACTCAAGTTCCATTTTCCCCTCTCACTTGTAGTATAGAGAGTGAAGGATTTACTTATTTTTTTGTGTTTGTCGAAGTGGGAGGATGGAAGAGAGGAGAAGGAGGAAAGGCGCAGGAAAAAGAATAGCAGGCCACCAAGGTGCTAAAAGGGGGTGAGTTAAAAGGGAGCAGAAGCGTGAAGACTTATCTTCGGAAATAAAGGTCCAGTGTTCTTCTAAAATCCCTGCTAAGTGGGAGAGAGATGAAAGAGGCATGGACAAGAAACGATGGTCGGACACTGATCAAAGAGAGACGCAACCTGGAATTAAGGAGAAACTTCCTAACAGTGAGGACAATTAATCAGTGGAACACCTTGCCTCCAGAAATCATGGGTGCTTCATCACTGGAGATTTTTAAGAAGAGTCTAGACAGTCACTTGTCTGAGATAGTATACAGTAGGTTCTCCTACTTGAGCAGGGGGCTGGACTAGAAGATCTCCAAGATCCCTTCCAGCTCTATTCTATTCTATTCTTCTATTCTATTCTATTCTATTCTATTCTATTCTATTCTATTCTATTCTATTCTATTCTATTCTATTCTATTCTATTCTATTCTATTCTATTCT
>QLTV01003266.1:1905170-1921377 GCA_003457575.1 Thermophis baileyi
CTATCTATCTATCTATCCTACCATATCTATCTATCTACCTATCCGTCTATCGTCTGTCTGTCTGTCTGTCTGTGTCTCTGTCTCTGTCTCTGTCTCTGTCTGTCTGTCTGTCTCTCTTTCTCTCTCTCTCTCTCTCTGTGTGTGTGTGTGTGTGTCTGTGTGTCTCTGTGTCTCTGTGTCTCTCTGTGTCTCTCTGTCTCTATCTTCCAGCACATGGAAGTTTAGCCCCTCCTTTCTGTTAATTTGTCAAGCCATATGAAAGCTTATTCAATCAATTTTAGTCTCTGAAGTAGGAAAGTTTAGCCTTAAGCCTACATTTACCCGGGGGTAAAATTCTCTCTTGGCATTTGTGGCAACGGAGATGGAGATGTCATTGCAAGTGGGAAAATGGTTTATTATGAGTGCTATCAAGTTCACGTGACGAGATAGTATCACTCTAAACGGCACTGGTGAGACCCCACTTGGAATACTGCATCCAATTTGGGTCACCAGGATACAAAAAAGATGTCGAGATCCTAGAAAGAGTGCAGAGAAGAGCAACAAAGATGATTAGGGGACTTGAGGCTAAAGCGAATGAAGAACATTTGATGGAATAGAATAACAGAATAACAATAACGGAATAACAGAGCTGAAAGGGACCTTGGAGGTCTTCTAGTCCAACCCCCTGCTCAAGCAGGAAACCCTATGTCATTTCAGACAAGTGGTTGCCCAGTCTCTTCTTAAAAACCTCCAGTGATGGAGCACTCACAGTTTCAGGAGGCAAGCCATTCCACTGATTAACAGAATAACAGAGTTGGAAGGGCCTTTCGAGGTCTTCTAGTCCAACCCCCTGCTCAAGCAGGAAGCCCTATACCATTTCAGACAAATGGCTGTCCAATTTCTTCTTAAAAACCTCCAGTGATGGAGCACTCACAGCTTCAGGAGGCAAGTGGTTCCACTGGTTCATCATTCTCAGTGTCAGGAAATTTCTCCTTAGTTCCAGGTTGCTTCTCTCCTTAGTTAGTATCCATCCATTGCTTCTGGTCCTGCCTTCAGGTGCTTTGGAGAATAGGTTGACCCCCTCTTCTTTGTGGCAGCCCCTCAAATATTGGAAGACTGCTATCATGTCACCCTCAATCCTTCTTTTCATTAAACTAGACATACCCAATTCCTGCAACCATTCTTCATATGTTTTAGCCTTCAGTTCCCTAATCATCTTTGTTGCTCTGCGCTCTTTCTAGAGTTTCAACATCCCAACATTAGGGGGGGACATGGTAACTGTCTTTCGGTACTTGAGGGGCTATCACAAAGAAGAGGGGATTGACTTATTTTCCAAAGCACTTGAGGACAGGACAAGAAGTATGGAAACTTGTCAAACAGAGTGTTACGTATTGAATATATATATAGTTGTGTTAAGCCCAGCTAAAGTGAAACTAACCTTTAGATGACCCTAACTGTTAACTCCAACTGTTTTGGAGGGAAACTTAGAACATTCGTATTTGGGCGGGCTTTTTCAAGTATTATGATTGGTTAAGGCCATGTGGGCCCAGAATATAAATTACAGGCATTTGCCTGCTGTTCCTCAGTTCAGTTTGAGTCAATAAATGCTGTTGCATCTATGCTGGTCTGCTTCTTCTCTACTGAAGCCCACTACACAACAGAGAGCTCCAATTTAGAATTAAGGAGGAATGTCCTGACAGTGAGAACAATGAATCAGTGAAATGGCTTGCCTCCAAGGTCTCTTTTAACTCTGTTATTCTGCATAATGTGAACTCCTTGAAAGCCTACCCAGATGGCATCCTTGGAGTTATAACATCTAGATGATCGGGTCGATGAATCAAATTTCCCACAGAAATTGAAGAAGATCGTTTATTAGTTTTTTAAAAGTCGTTTGAGGAAGGAGATCTAATCGTGACAGAGTAGAATACAGGCAAGTCAAGAAACAATGGATGGAAACTAATCAAAGGAGAGAAGCAACCTGGAATTAAGGAGAAACTTCCTAAGGTGAGAACAATTAACCAGGGGAACAGCTGGCCACCAGAACTTGTACGTGCTCCATCATTTAAGAAGAGACTGGACAACCGCTTGTCTGAAATGGTATAGGGCCAAGATGGCGAACCTATGGAACACGTGCCAGAGGTGGCATGCAGAGCCCTCTCTGTGGGCACGCGTGCCGTCGCCCCAGCTCAGCCAGCTGGTCGTCGGGTTTCCAGTTTGGGCATTCTGTGCCTAAAAGGTTCACCATCACTGGTATAGGGTCTCCTACTTGAGCAGGGGGTTGGACTAGAAGACCTCCAAGGACCCTTCCAACTCTATTCTGATTGAAATTGAAATACTCTGAGATGAAAAATGGCATGCAAATTTCTTGACTGATTGAAGATCTTTCAAGGCTTTGGACCTTGAATGACTGAGGACCTAAGAGGGCTTTGGACCTGCTCTGACCCTATTTTTGCTTGGAGTAAGAGCTGGGAGACTTTCAGTCAAGGTTTTCCTTATTCCTACAGTAACTCACTCCTTAAGCCCTTAAAAGTGCATCACACAGTGAGTGCAATGTGAAACGGGATTAATGGCTTGGAAGGAGATAATGGTCATTGATTAAGATTAGCCTTGAGGAACAGGAAAGAGATGGCAATAAAGACAACAGGCAGATAAAAGATTCTTGAGCCTGGGCCAGAACTGTAACCCAAGAAAGCATCTCCCCAAGTTAAAGGGAGGGAGGGAGAGAGGAGAGGAGGAAGTGAATTCAGACTTGTAAGATTCTGCTTCCATAACCTTATAATGAAAGTAGTTTTGGCCTGTATGACTTTGGTTTTCTAGTCCCGTCTACCCTGCACTAACTCAGAGAATTTGAGTGTGGTGAGTAGCAACAAGGTAAATATGAGACTGTTAGAGCAGCTGAAATAGTTCTGGGTGGCATCAGAAAAAGTGTGATATGGGGTCCTTGGTGCTCTCTGAGCTTGGTTGTTTCCTTGAATACATTTCATGACCCAATTAGGTAAACATCATCAATGCTAGAAGGGAGTGGGGTTTATAGAGAGGAGGAGGAGGAGGAAGAGGAGGAGGAGGAGGAGGAGGAGGAGGAGGAGGACGACGAGGACTGTGGGGTCCTTGGTGCTCTCTGAGCTTGGTTGTTTCCTTGAAGACATTTCATGACCCAATTAGGTAACATCATCAGTGCTAGAAGGGAATGGGCTTTGTGGAGAGGAGGAGGAGGAGGAGGAGGAGGAGGAAGAAGAAGACATCAACTGTGGGGTTCTTGATGCTCTCTGAGTTTGGTTATTTTCTTGAAGACATTTCATTACCCAGCCAGGTAACATCATCAGTGCTAGAATGGGATTGGGCTTTGTTTTCTGTTTATATACTAGTGGTACAACTTGCCTCCAGAAGTTGTGAATGCTCCAACACTGGAAGTTTTTAAGAAGAGATTAGATAACCTAAGCAGGGGGTTGCACTAGAAGACCTCCAAGGTCCCTTCCAACTCTGTTATTCTATGATCTACTAGTGGTTTCCCCTGTGGATGGGAGTGGAGCTTCTAGCACTGATGATGTTACCTAGTTGGGCCATAAAATGTCTGCAAGAAAACCACCCAGTTCAGTTCAAGGACCCCACAGTTCAACCCTAAACTACAAATATTCTCTTCTATTCAAATCATTTTAAACCCATGTCTAAAAATGTGCACTTCTTAAAAACAGATTCTCAATCTAGTGCCTGATTTTGGGGCTTTATGGAGAAATTCCTTGGAGATCCTTTCACAGCAGGGATTTTTATGGCCCAAAGTCCAGATTTTTTTTTTTTGTCTCTTGCCCGGTGACCAGAGGGTGTGCCTGGTAACCCCACGTATCGCCTGAGTGGATTAAATTTGTCTCATTTTGTTGTTTGAGGACACATGAAAGGACAAAATGGCTGCCTTAATCCTTAAAGCTACCCACGATACCCGTCAAAATGAGACAAGATGATCGAATTGGCAGGATTCATAGGGGTGCAATGCATCCCCTAAAATGTTTAGGGACTTGTTTTGCTTCTTGAAGTTCCCCGGAAGGAAATGAATGGAAGGAAAAAGTAAATAAAATAAAATAAAATAAAAACCTTTGGCCCGGCCAACTCTGGAATGCTGGAAGCCACCTGTGGTCTTGTAGGTTGCTATAAATATCTCTCATAAATGTCAAAGTGCCTTTGATTGGCAGTTGATTTTACTGCAGTTGTTTTGCTAACAACTCTCCTGCAAATAAATATATTTATTGATTAGGCAAGGGCCTGAGAGAGAGAGCCAGGAAATGCTAGGCATTATTAAAAAAAAACCCCCCAAAAAAACCTTGTGTCTATAAAATCCAGATCAAATTGCTACTTCTGCTCTTCCTCTGGTGGGATTTCTTCACTGCATCTTATCGTTTATCAGAGATTTGATTGGGCACAAAGCTTTTTTCCTTGCAGGTTGGATCAATCAGGCTCACCGGAGTGACTTTTACGCTATTGATTGGGATGTCAAGATAGGTTTCTCATCTTGGAAGTAGGGCAATCAGAGACGTGGTGGAGAACCTGGGGGCAAGCTTTGGCCCCACCGGTGTTCCTGGCAGGGTCCTTATCATCCCAAGGTCTCTTCTATGGAGATTCTCAGTCATCCAGATCATGGTTGCCCTGAAAGTGTTTTTTTTCCCCCCAAGCGGCACCTGGACTTTCTGGTTTTTCTTTGAAGACGTTTTGCTTCTCATCCAAGAAGCTTCTTCAGCACTTCAGCTTCAGAGCTGAAGAAGCTTCTTGGATGAGAAGCGAAATGTCTTCAAAGAAAAAAACAGAAAGTCCAGTTGCCTCTTGGGGAAAAAAAAAAAGCACCGTTGGGCTAAATATACTCCTTTTTAAAGATTTTTTTTAAAACCCCACTTTTATTATTTTTATAAATAACTCAAGGCAGGGAAAATGCTACTCCTTCTTGCTATTTTTCCCACAACGGAAACCCTGTGAGGTGAGTGTCTATGGAGATTCTCAAGTCATCCAGGTCAGGGTTTTCCCAAAGGGGCTTTTTTCAAGAGGCAACTGAACTTTCTTGTTTTTTTCTTTTGAAGACGTTTCGCTTCTCATCCAAGAAGCTTCTTCAGCTCTGACTGGATGGTGGGGAATGGAAGGATTTATGTTCCTTGCAGACAGCTGGTCATGTCCGTCCTTTTAGAACAAGGGTGTCACGCTCGTGTCGTCACGGCGGTGTCACGTGACGTATCGGGATTTTTTTCTCCTTCGCTAAACCGGGCAGGGCCAGGGCCAGGGCCAGGGCCAGGGCCAGCACCTGACACATCTGGCCCGCGGGCCGCGAGTTTGGCACCACTGCTTTAGAGGGTCGTTGAAGCACTTGGAGGTTTCTCTTTGTCCTCAGGGTCACCTGAGTGGTGCAAATGGGTGTGGAGCCTTCTTGGAACTGCTGAAAGGACTGTGTTATAGACTGGAGATAGATGATGTTGTATCCCTCCCATTCTGTTGAGAGAGGCCATCTATGTCAAAATATAGTAAGTCATCATCTTACTTCCCACTGTAGGAGATCACCCTAGACTTCAAACCTAGAAGTGACACCATTGTCAGAAAAAACGTATCATTTGATACAAAAATGTATATTATTATAGTCAAAGCTATGGTTTTCCCAGTGCTAATGTATGGCTGGGAGAGCTGGACCATAAGGAAGGCTGAGCAGCGAAAAATGGATGGTTTGCAACTGTGGTCCTTGGTGCTTTCCAAGCTTGGTTGTTTTCTTGCAGACATTTCATTTTATTTTTATAGAACCTTAATAAGACCACACCTGGAATACTGCATCCAGTTTTGGTCACCACATTACAAAAAAGATATTGTGACTTTGGAGAAAGTGCAGAGAAGAGCAACTAAGATGATTAAAGGCCTGGAGAGTAAAACATATGAAGAACGGTTGCAGGATTTGAGTTTGGTTAGTCTAGAGAAAAGAAGGACTACAGGAGACATGATAGCAGTGTTCCAGTATTTGAGGGGCTTCTACAAAGAGGAGGGGGTTAATTTATTTTCCAAAGCTCGAAAAGGCAAGATGAGAAACAATGGATGGAAACTAACCAAGGAGAGAACCACCCTAAAAGTAAGGAGAAATTTCCTGACAGTGAGGACAATTAACTAGTGGAACAGCTTGCCTTCAGAAATCGTGGGTGCTCTATCACTGGAGGCTTTTAAGAAGAGACTGGACTGCCACTTGCCTGGAATGGTATAGGTTCTCCTGCTTGAGCAGGGGGTTGGACTAGAAGACCTCCAAGGTCCCTTCCAGCTCTTTTCTATTCTGAAATTCCACCCTGTGTCCATCCTGCAGAAAGCACAGCTCCACAACACAGTCCTTTCAGCAGTTCCAAGAAGGCTCCACACCCATTTGCACCACTCAGATGACCCTGAGGACACAGACAAACCTCCAAGTGGCCTCAAGGACTCTCTAAAAGGATGCAAATGACCAGCTGTCTGAAAGGAGTATAAATCCTTCCATTCCCCACCATCCAGTTAGAGCTGAAGAAGCTTCTTGGATGAGAAGCGAAACGTCTTCAAAGAAAAAAACAAGGAAGTCCAGTTGGCTCTTGAGAAAAAAAAAAGCACCTTTGGGACCTTAAGAGAAATATGAACAAAGTTTTCAAAGGACAAGAAAAAATATATATCAGGAAACCTTTTTATAGGGGAAGAAAAACTTTTGAAGCATTTCTTAAGCATGTCCTTCCCCAACATTTTTTGCTTTTTCCTCTTTCAATGTCAATTGCTCTCCCTTTCAGGCTGGAGCCCACATTTCCATATTCCTGGTGGCTGGATAGGAAATTGATCTTGCTCTAAATAGAAGTCACCTTTCCTTTTAATGCATTTGTAAAAATTTCATATCTCTAGTTGACTGATTATGCATTTGATCTGTTACAATCTATTTTTTGGGGTCGCCTCGCAGCCAACAAAGAACGTTGTGCAACACGTCACGTGTATCGGTGGGAAATGCTTTGCAATCCGGATTGCTTGCTTAATGGGATTTCCACCTAGATTTGGCATATTTCTGAGCATTTTGCCCCTCATAATTATAATTTATGGCGTAATACACTTTTTTTTTAATATGATGCTGTAGCATTAAATATTGCCTCTCCGTCCGGAGCTCCCAAGGAGAGAGCCTAAAGTTTTTTTTTTTCCACCTGTAGAAATTGCATTTTTATTATTATTTTTAAAAGATCCTACTAAAATAATCGGTGGAACAACTTGCCTCCAGAAGTTGTGAATTCTCCAACACTGGAAGTTTTTAAGAAGAGATTGGATAACCATTTGTCTGAAGTGGTATAACAGTTCCTGCTTGACCATTGAGGTTGGACTAGAAGACCTCCAATGTCCCTTCCAACTCTGTTATTCTATTCTATTCTATTCTATTCTATTCTATTCTATTCTATTCTATTCTATTCTATTCTATTCTATTCTATTCTATTCTATTCTATTCTATTCTATTCTATTCTATTCTACTCTACTCTATTCTACTCTACTCTACTCTACTCTACTCTACTCTACTCTACTCTACTCTACTCTACTCTACTCTACTCTACTCTACTCTACTCTACTCTACTCTACTCTATTCTATTCTATAATAAAAGATTTCTGGAAACAATGGTAAGTCCAAGTTACATTCATTAAAATCTAATATTTTGATCTTGATCTGGTAAGTCCACACTTGGAATATTGCATCCAGTTTTGGTCACCATGATATAAAAAAGATATTGAGACTCTAGAAGGAGTTAAGCAACAAAGATGTTTAAAGGACAGGAGGCTAAAACATACAAAGAACGGTTGCAGGAATTGGGTATGTCTAGTCTAATGAAAAGAAGGACTAGGGATGACATGATAGTGTTCCAATATCTCAGGGGCTGCCACAAAAAAGAGAGAGTCAAGCTATTCTCCAAAGCACCTGAAGGCAGGACAAGAAGCAATGGATGGAAACTAATCAAGGAGAGAAGCAACCTCGAAATAAGGAGAAACAGTTTAGAACAATTAATCAGTGGAACAGCTTGCCACCAGAAGTTGTGAATGCTCCATCACTGAAGGTTTTTAAGAAGAGATTGGGCAGCCATTTGTCTGAAACTGTATAGGGTTTCCTGCCTGAGCAGGGGGTTGGACTAGAAGACCTCCGAGGTCCCTTCCAACTCTGTTATTCTGTTCCGTTCTTTCCAAATGCAGACGGACTGCTGAATCTTGTCCAGGTGGGTTTGTTCACCTATGAATTTTAGGTGTGTTTGCCGCTTTGAGTTGTTTGTTAAAAATAATAAAGGGGAGATCCAAATAAATAAACAGTCCTCAGCCCTCACTTTCCTGCCTTCTCCTTGTAGCTCCGTTACATCGCAATTCCAATCATCACACACGCATCAGAGATCGAGGAAGAAAACGCTGAAACAGAATGCGGCTTTTTTGAACGGGTGGCGAATGTGTCTTTTGAACTCCAAAAGCCTCTGATTCCCCACTAATTGCCATCTAGGTTGAGAACAAAATCGGAATGCAAACGATGTATTGTGTGAATAATTGCTTTCTTTTGTCTCTCCTGAATCTATTGCTGATATATTTCATTGAGGGCTGCCAAGTTCTAATATAAGGAGGGAAGGAGGAAAATAGATATTTTTTTTTCCCCTCTGTGGTCCACCACGATATGTTTGCTAAGCTGCTGAGACACTGTTTCATCCCTTTATTTTTATTCTTGAAATGGAAGGCTTTCAGCCTTTCCCCATAACGTTTTGGGTCACAAAAATGAAAACATTTCATTGCCATGGAGCAGAAAAGTAAAGTAGGACCAGGATAACTTTCCCACTTAATTTATTTTAAATGCATCAGTTAAAAAATATTGGATAAGATTAGCCTCATGCATTTTGCGCTGTCTTGCCCTGCTAACCATCATGGTTTTATGGCAGAAATGGGCAGTTTTGGTGCTTCCGGCGGGTCACCGATGGGATTGCCTTCTATTTTTGTGAAAAGAGAAAAGAAATGAGAATAATGTTGGGAGAAGCTTGGAGGCTGCGAGGCGCAAGCAACCAAAACTACTCATGGAGAGTCGTAAGCAGAAACTTTATTGCTGGTCACCTATGTTACAAGAATCTCTCCAGCCTGACTACATTCATTTGGGTCATGAAACATCTGCAAGAAAAGAACCAAACTCAGAGAGCACCAAGGACCCTACAGTTCTCCCCCTCCTCTTCCTCCCCCCTCCTCCTCCATCCAGCAAACCCCACTCCCTTCTATCACTGATGATGTTGCCTAGTTGGATCATGAAACATCTGCAAGAAAACAACCAAGCTCAGAGAGCGTCGACTCCACAGTCCTCTTCCTCTTCCTCCTCCTCCTCCTCCACCTCCTCCTCCTCCCCCCCCTCCCCCCCCCCCCCCTCCCCCCCCCCAACCCCCCTCCTTTCTAGCACTGGTGATGTTACCTAGTTGGGTCATGAAACACCTGTAAGAAAACTACCAAGCACACAGAGCACCAAGCATTACACAGTCCTCTCCTCCTCCTCCTCCTCCTCCTCCTCCTCCTCCTCCCCCCCCCCCCCCCCCCCCCCCCCCCTTCTCCCCGCCTTCCTTCTCCTAGTTGGGTCATGAAACATCTGCAAGAAAACACCCAAGCTCAGAGAGCACCAAGGACCCCATAGTGCTCCTCTTCCTCTTCCTCCTCCTCCTCCACGCAAACCCCACTCCCTTCTAGCACTGATGATGTTATGTAGTTGGGTAATGAAGCATCTGCAAGAAAACAACCAAGCTCAGAGAGCCTCAAGGACCCCACAGTCCTCCTCCTCCTCCTCCTCCTCCTCCTCCCCCCCCCCCCCCCCCCCCCCCCCCCCCCCCCCCTCCCCCCCCCCCTCTCCTCCTCCTCCTCCTCCTCCTCCTCCTCCCACATCCCAGTCCCCTTTTTCACTGATGAAGTTACCTAGTTGGGTAATGAAGCATGTGCAAGAAAACAACCAAGCTCAGAGAGCACCAAGGATTCCTTCCATCCACCTTGCTTCATTTACCGGCTTAAACACGAGCCATTTGCTTTCCCCATCCCTTTTTTCCCAACACATTTTTAATCATCTTCCAGCAGCCCCCCTCAGCGCCTGACATTCCGGAGAGGTGCACCGCAGGCCTCAACCACGATTTGGCCTCCCGCCTGTATTTTCCACCAAGGTGCATTCCAAAAGCACAATCGATTGGTGAGCTGCGGAATAGGGAGAGAAATTGCTTTCTCTCATTATCCGCATGTCTATGTCATTACCGTTTCATATTGCATTGTTATTGACTGATGCAGCTTGTCAAGGAATGGCTGGCGGGAGGTGACACCGTGTTAGAGAGGTGCAAAAGATTTCATTAGAAATTTACTCCTCGACGGAGAGGGTGCGGGCGGTGCTTATGTGTGCGAGTATGTGTGCAGGTAAGGCCAGCCAAAAATAATTCTGTGTTCAGCTGACTGGACGGATAACGGGAGCTTTGGAAAAGGAAGGCCTTCCTTAAGAATGATTAATTGGGATCCTGGTCAAATCATTAATTCAATTCAGAATAGAGCTGGAAGGGACCATGGAGGTCTTCTAGTCCAACCCTCTGCTCAAGCAGGAGACCCTGTACCATTTCAGACAAGTGGCAGTCCAGTCTCTGCTTAAAAGCCTCCTGCAACTCCTGGAGGCACTGGTTAATTGTCCTCCTACTCGATTAATTTCCATCCATTATTTCTTGTCTTGCCTTCAGGTGCTTTGGAGAATATGTTGAACCCCCCCCCTTCTTTGTGGCAGCCCCTCAAATCCTGGAATACTGCTCTCATGTTGTAAGAAGCTGCCCCAGATTAAAGTATTCTTTATTCTTAATGTTAAGAGAGGTAGAATATTTTATTTCCCCAAAGGAGAAATGGAGAAACATGTTCTTAAAGGCAGAAAGCAGCTCCAGTCTTCCTGCTATAGGAAACAGCCTCCAGCAGATGCCTGAAGTCTTTAGAGATGGATATTTTGTGCCCATTAATAAATCCAGGCCAGCCTATTGATAAACAAAAATGCCTTCGGCCCAGCTCCCCCAGAAGAGATTAAAAGTAGAAAAACAAAGACTCCTAAAATCTACATCCCCCACCCCCCAAATTCTAAGGACAGGACATGACCTTTAGAACATAATAGGATTAACCCACCACCATTGAAAAAGTAAAAGACACAAGGCTCCCTACATTGCACAACCCCCCCCCCCCGGAGAAACTCAGAACCCTATAAAGATCCACCCACCCACTCACTCAGCCATTTGGTCAGCCACCCCAGAAACATTTGCTGCTGGCACGGAAGTTTCTGGAAACCAAATAAACCACCTGTCCTTGCAGCTAGTCAGCCTCCATTTTATTTCCAGTGCCTTTCTCCTGTCTTGGAACCGGACCGGATTTTTCTTCCTACAATGTCAAAGTTCAAAGCCTTTATTGTCATTGTACATCATGTATACAACGAAATTGGTTTAGCCTCTGCTGGTGCAGTCCATACAAGAATACAAGACAACATGAATAATATAAAGAATAATCCTTATATAAATAGTTAGGGAAAAAAATGTTACCCCCTAGTCCAGTGATGGTGAACCTTTTTTTGCTCGGGGGCCAAAAGGGCGTGCGTGTACGCGCTATGGGTGTACCCACACCCATAATGCAATGCCCTCCCCCCACGCATGCATGCACAACCTCCCCGTGCTGCCCCCCACGCATGCATGCAGACCTCACTGAAGCCTCCAGACTTCCAGTAGTCCCATTGGGCGGGAGGGGGAGGCTGTTTTTGCCCTCCCCAGGCTTCAGGAAAGGCTCCAGAGCCTGTGGATGGTGAAAAACGGACCCAATGGGCCTACCGGAAGTTCGGAAACAAACTTCCGGTTGGGCTATTGGGCCGTTGGGCCGTTTTTCGCCATCCACAGGCTCCGGAGGCTTTCCTGAAGCCTGGGGAGGGCAAAAACGGCCTCCCCCCGCCCTCCGGAACCCGGAAAATCAGCTGGTCAGTATGCACATGCGTGCTGGAGCTGACATAGGGCAATGCCTCGTGTGCCCTCAGATATGGCTCCGCGTGCCACCTGTGGCATGCGTGCCATAGGTTCGCCATCACGGCCCTAGTCCTTCTTTTCTCTAGTCTAGCTAAACCCAATTCCTGCAACCGTTCTTTGTATGTTTTAGTCTCCAGGCCCTTAATCATCCTAGTTGCTCTTCTCTGCACTTTTTCCAAAGTCTCAACATCTTTTTTTGTAATGCGGTGAGCAAAACTGGATGTGGCATTCCAGGTGTGGCCTTAGTGCTTTCGAATTGTGGTGTTGGAGAAAACTCTAGAGTCCCTTGGACTTCAAGGAGACCATATCAGTCAACCCTAACCCTAATCTTTAACACATCCTCATCTGCCCATCCCCGGTCTTTGGAAAGTGCTCGATAGGTGGACAAAATTTGCTGAATCCAGTCTAAAATGACGAACCGTCCTAGCAAGAAGGTTGTGAGGTGGGTTGGGTTAAGAGAGAGGGGACTGGCCCACTCCCAATTTAGAGTCACCCTCCAAGTTAATTTTATTTGTGATGGGCATTTACCACTTCTTAATTCCAGCTTTCCCTCCAGCTCCGTTTGTTATAGGAATGACCACATAGTTGGATTATCTTTTTTTGGAACGAACTGCTAAAATTAAAATCCAGCTGGACAGATAAACTTGTGCAGGTCAGGGCCATGCTTTCCATTCAAGAGCACAACGGAGGCTCTAATTACATTTTGCATTTTTAATAGCCCATCTTAACACAATAATGCATTCGGCTAATAGAACATTAACAGGACGAAGGGAATGTTTAGTTCATTATCTATCCACATTTATTCATACTTTCGATCTTGACTCGGGTAGCATTTTCGATCGCTATGTAAAATCTCTCAGCTCTGATGCCAAAATTGAAGAGTTGAGTAGGCTCCGAAGCCAAAAGGCCTGAGAATTTGTTGTTGTCAGAGGTGGGTTCCTACCAGTTTGGACCGGTTCGCCCAAACCGGTAGCGACCTGCTGGTGACATCACAATGACATCACGGAACCGGTTCTGTCTGTGCCGGTCCGTGGGCACCGCCATCTTTTTTTTGGATTTTTTTTTTTGAATTTTTTCCAGTTTTTTTTTCTTCTGCGCATGCGCAGAAGCCGAGTTTCTGGCCCTGCGCATGCATTTCCATCTTGTTTTTGGCTTCCCCCCCCACAAGGCGCGGCCACGTGGCGCGGGAGGAAGCGAACCGGCAGTGAGGTAACTTAGAACCCACCCCTCGTTGTTGGGCTTCGGAGTGAGTTTTGTACAATTTGTGATGTATCCCTTATTAAGGAGATTTTATTAACCTTTTGACTCACACTTACTAATCCTCAACCTACACAACAATAAAAAATAAAATAAAAATGTGTAGCTCAGGGTTGAAATGTGGGGTCCTTAGGCCTCTCTGAGCTGGGTTGTTTTTTTGCAGATGTTTCATGACCCAACTAGGTAACATTATCAGTGCTAGAAGAGAGTAGGGTTTCCAAGGAGGAGGAGGAGGAGGAGGAGGGAGAATGGGAAGAGGAAGAGAAGAGGAAGAGAAGAGGGGAAGAAGAGGAGCAGGAGGATTGTTGGGTTCTTGGTGCTCTCTGAGCTTGGTTTTTTCCTCCCAGGCATTTCATTACCAAACTAGGTAACATCATCAGGGCTAGAAGGGAGTGGTGTTTGTGCAGAGGAGGACTGCTCTCTGTTTATATACCAGTGGTTTCCTATGTCATCCTACGGTACCAACAGAAAAGAATATCTGTAACTCAGTGTTAGTGGGAGGGTTCTTTGTGGTTCCTTGAGTAGGCTGTTGTTTATTCCTTGATTGTTGATCCAGTATTAATCTTAGTGCTAATCTCTGTTTAACAATACCCCAATGAAAGAACTACCAACTCAGACAAACAAGCTAAGAGTAAACAACAGGCTACTCAAGGAACCAGCAACATTGATAGGACAAGCCACTGATACATAGAGCAAACTTCAGTCCCGTCTAGCACTGATGATGTTACCTAGTTGGGTCATGAAACCAATTCCTCCTCCTCCTCCTCCTCCTCCTCCTCCTCCTCCTCCTCCTCCTCCTCCTCCTCCTCCTCCTCTTCCTCCTCCTCCTCCTCTTCCTCCTCCTCCCCCACTTCCTTCCAGCACTGATGAGGTTACCTAGTTGGGTAGTGAAATGTCTGTAAGAGAACAACCAAGCTCAGGGAGCACAAAGGACCCCCAAAGTCATCTCCTCCTCCTCCCCCCCACTTCCTTCTAGCATTGATGAGGTTACCTAGTTGGGTAGTGAACTGTCTGCAAGAAACCACTGATTTCAGAGAGCACCAAGCACCCCGGACAAAAATGAGAATTAGCTGATTCTAAACAGGCATATCTCAGGTGCCACAGAAGCGAATTCATTCTGGAACACCATTTAGCCTTCCTGTTCCACTCGCCTTTTATTCTTTCCAACCCAACCAGATGGTTGGAAAGAAATTATATAAAGGGACTTAGGATTCTCTCCATCTGTCTACCGGCACGATAAGACGCTGAGAACAGGTCTCAATTTGGTGGCGAAGGGGAACCCCCCCCCCCAGCATCAACGTTTCCTCTGTTCTAGCTCCCTTTTTATTTTTAGGGCATTTCGATCAAGAGTAAGCAGGGAAATTCTCTGGAATTGTAACCCAAGGACTGAGTCAAGGAAATGAAGGAGAGAGAAATGACTGTTTTCTCTCCCATGTGACCTATGCTACCACCTGCCAGCAATGTCCCTCTGGGTTCTAGGCCAAACTTTGTGCATTAGAGCCACGGTGGTGCAGTGGTTAGAATGCAGTACTGCAGGATACCTCTGCTGACTGCCAGCTGACTGCAATTTGGCAGATCGAATCTCAACAGGCTCAAGGTTGACTCCTCCTCCCCCCCTCCTCCTCCCATTCACTTTCTCCTCCACTTCAAAAACCCCAATCGCCTTCTAACACTGATGAGGTTACCTAGTTGGGTCACGAAACATCTGCAGGCAAACCACCAAGCTCAGAGAGCACGAGGGATTCTACAGTCCTCTTCTTCCTCCTCCTCCTCCTCCTCCTTCCATTCACCTCCTCCTCCACTCCACAAACCCCATCCCCTTCTAACACTGATGAGGTTACCTAGTTGGATCATGAAATGTCTGCAGGCAAACCACCAAGCTCACAAAGCACCAGGGATTCCACAGTTCTCCTCCTCCTCCTCCTCCTCCTCCTCCTCCTCCTCCCCCTCCTCCTCCCTCCCCTCTTTTTCTTCCACCTCCTCCTCCTCCTCCTCCTCCTCCTCCTCATTCGCCTCCTCCTCCATTCCACAAACCCCATCCCCTTCTAACACTGATGAGGTTACCTAGTTGGGTCACGAAACATCTCCAA
Organism: Thermophis baileyi; assembly: GCA_003457575.1. Classification (NCBI taxonomy): domain Eukaryota; kingdom Metazoa; phylum Chordata; class Lepidosauria; order Squamata; family Dipsadidae; genus Thermophis; species Thermophis baileyi. Next base: position 1,920,505 of record QLTV01003266.1, read on the forward strand.
GCAAACCACCAAGCTCAGGGATCACCAAGGGCCCCCACAGTTCTACCCCGAGCCACACATATTCTCCTCTATCTGAAGCCTGAGTGTGTCTAAATAGTTTACACCATGCTTTTTCCCCCGAGACAAATGTAGCTTGTCAGGCGATCATATATTGTTAATCTATTTGCTGAAGCGTAAACGACTCCCTTTTCTTCAGGCACCAAATCCCAGAATGCTTGGAGGGAGTTTTATCCACGTGGATGGATTAGCAGGAGTGTGAACCCTTCACCCAGATCTGGTATATACTGTAGCAGGCCTCAGATTGTACTGGGGTAGCCTGTCATCTCTCAAAGCTGTACAATCACACCAGAGGTGGGCTGCACATACTTTAACAACCGGTTTGCCAAAAAATGTGAGCGCGTGTGCATGCCTGCTTCATGCGCGCATAGCGCGTGTGACTTCCACACTTGCGCGCAACACCTAAAACAAGGCTTTTTTGATGGGGGCAGCTTCCTGCACACCTGCTAGGTCAGCCACGGTTAGTCGAACGGGTAGAGCTTGGCTGCGAGGTGGGGCAAGCGAGCCGGAAAGTGAGATATCTAGTACTGGATAGCGTCGAGGCAGGTGGACGGGGCCAACCAGTGCTCGGAACTACCGGTTCGGGCAAACCAGTCTGAACCGGCAGCAACCCACCACTGAATCACATCTGTTAATAGCACAGAGCTGACACTGATTCAAAGCTGAAAACTTTCAGAGAGAGAGAGAGAGAGAGAGAGAGAGAGAGAGAGAGAGAGAGAGAGAGAGAGAGAGAGAGAGAGAGAGAGAGAGAGAGAGAGAGAGAGAGAGAGAGAGAGAGAGAGAGAGAGGGAGAGAGAGAGAGGGAGAGAGAGAGGG
>QLTV01003266.1:1977410-1990111 GCA_003457575.1 Thermophis baileyi
AGAGAACTCTCTATTTTAACCACTTGTTGTCTGTTTGACAGGAACGCAGTTATCCAATCATGTAGGGGTCCAGAGATGCCATAAGATTTTAGTTTCAGAAGTAGTTTGTCGTGTACCACTGAATCAAAGGCTTTACAAAAGTCTATGTAAATTGCGTCTATTGCTTTACCCTGATCGAGTTGTGTAGTCCATATGTTTTTGCAGTGTAGGAGTTGCAGATTACAGGATAATTTTTTCCTGAAACCAAATTGTTTGTTAGAAAGTAGGTTGTTAGTTTCTAGGTTGAGGGTAATGGATTGGTTTATGATTGATTCCATGACTTTGCAGGTGACGCAACATAATGAGATTGGTCTGTAATTTTCGACGTTGCTGGGATCTCCTTTTTTGAAGATAGGGATGACTGTGGCTAGTGACCATAAGTTGGGTAAGGATTTCGCCCTGCCACCGTCACAAAAAAAACCGAAGCCTCTTCCTTTCAATTTATGGGCAGCGTTGAGCAGGGGTTACCCTTGAGCGAAAGCTATCGCGGTGTGTTTAGAAATAGAACCACGCTGGCGGGAGAAGTTCGGGAAATTTAAGAGGGTTAGGGTTAGGGACCACAGAGGGTAGGAAGGCCAGAGGACTAAATAAACCACGATGTGATGGGGTGAGAAAAGTGCCAACGGACGAGAGTCTCAAAAGAGATGTTCACACATATTGTGTCCAGTACCATTAGCTGGCCCGGTGGGAGTGGATGTTTGGCAGTTAAAAGCATTTGGGAAAGGGGTGTGTGTGTGTGTGTGTGTGTGTGTGTGTATGTGTGTGGGAGGGCAGTGCATTTGAAGATGTTGTGAAAGGAAGGGGAGGAAACATCAAAAAGATTCCATCTTTCTTAACCCCTCACCAACAATCTGTCTTGGATGCGACACCATCACTACTTCTGATTTTCAAAAACCTTCTTCCTGGCTGTGATTTCCACTTCATGTCTCCTTCCCACCCTCCATTGGTCCAATTTATTAAAAATAATAATAATATCCCCCTTATACAGCTAGTCTTTGACTTACGACCACAATTGAGCCCAAAATTTATGCTGCTAAGGGAGAAATTGGTTAAGTGACTTTTGTCCCCATTTTACGACTTTTCTTAAGCGAATCACTGCAGTTGTTAAATTAGGAACACGGCTGTTAAGTGAATCTGGCTTCCCCGTTGACTTGGCTTGTCAGAAACTCGCAAAAGGGGATCACATGACCCCGAGACACGGCAACCGTCATAAATGTGCGTCAGTTGCCAAGCACCCAAAGGAAAATCGTGTGACCATAGGGATGCTGGGACGGTCGTGTGAAAAATGGTCATGTTACTTTTTTTCAGTGCCATTGAAACTTCGAACAGTCACTAAATGAACTGTTGTAAGTCAAGGACTACCTGAAATGAGAAGGTGGTAGACTTCAGGACATGGTTGGGGGTAATGAGGAAGACAAATAAGAAGAGTTAATGAGGATGACGGTAATAATAATGATAATAAGCAACCCCAAAACATCTGGAGCACCACTGGAACACCATCGGCATCGACAAAATCCCCATCAGTCAATTGCAAAAGGCAGCTTGGCTTGGGACAGCTTACATCCTGCGAAGATACAGAATACAGATATGCTGTATGTACAGATATAGAAGCAACCTAGAACTAAGGAGAAATTTCCTAACAGTGAGAACAGTCAACCAGTGGAACTTGTCCACTTCAAGGATAAAACATCCAGATACAAGCTGAGCAACATGGTATATGCAGTACAGTGCAGTGAGCCACGTGCAGATCTGTACACTGGGGAAACAAAACAGCCACTTCATAACGGCATGGCACAACATACATAGGAGAACAAACCCATCAGGACTTAGATTCAGCAGTCCATCTGCATTTAAAAGACACAGGCCACTCTTTTGAAGACAGCAAGTCCATATTTTGGATAGAAAGGACCGCTGGTTTGAAAGAGGGGTCAAAGAGGCCATCTATGTCAAAATTGAACAGCCCTCTCTCAATAGAGGGGGAGGGATACGGCATCATCTATCTCCAGTCTACAACACAGTCCTTTCAGCAGTTCCAGGAAGGCTCCGCACCCATTTGCACTACTCAGGTGATCCTGAGGACACAGATAAACCTCCAGGTGACCTTAACAACTCTTGACTCGCTAAAAGAATGCAAATGACTAGCTGTCTGCAAGGAGTTATAAATCCTTCCATTCCCCACCAATCAGTCAGAGCTGCAGAAGCTTCTTGGACGAGAAGTGAAACGTCTTCAAAGAAAAAAAAAACAGAAACTTCAGTTGCCTCTTGAAAAAAAGCACAACCATGGGACAACCATGACCTGGAGGACTGGGAATCTCCATAGACAACCAGTGGAACGCCTCGCCTCCAGAAGTTGTGGATGCTCCATCACTGGAGGCTTTCAAAAAGAGACTGGACAGCCATTTGTCTGAAATAGTACAGGGTTTCCTGCCTGAGTAGGGGGTTGGACTAGAAGACCTCCGAGGTCCCTTCCAACTCTGTTCTTCTGTTCTTCTAAACTGTTCCATGCTAAATAATGTATTTTGGTAAAGCTTTCAGCCATGGGTCATAGTCATAGCTGGCTGATGGGTTTCTGCAACATAACCTGTCTAGTCAGCCCCAAATTTGGCCTGAAGTGAAATTTGTGCCATGTTAAAGTGGAGAACAACAGTTTCTGCTTGGGGAAATCTCTCTCAAGTTTTTGAGGAACACGGCAAGGACCGTAGAATTAGCAAAGAGCAGTAGGTGCTGTGGATAGCCTTAGGTGGGCTGAATTCTGCCTAAAGCGAGTGAGAAGGATGTTCAGAGCAGAGGCAAAAACATCTGTGGCACTTTAAGATGGGCGAGAATCATTCTGAAGTCCCGTTTCCCCTACAGGGATGGCTGGAGAGATGCTGTCAAACTCTGATCTCTAGAATGTATTCGTGGTCAAAGCTCAGGTGACAATGTACGTTTCAAGGAATGGATAGAAGAGAATATGTTTTAGCTCAGGGTAGAAATGCTGGGGCCTTGGTGCTCTCTGAGCTCGGCGTTTTTCTTACAGACTTTTTGTGACCCAACTAGGTAACGTCATCAGTGGTAGAAGGGAGTGGGGGTTTTCTTCTCCCTTCTTCTCCATCTCCTTTCTCCTTTCCCTTCCCCTCTCCCTTCCATCCTTCTCTTCCTTCTCCTTCTTTCCCTCTCCCTCCTTCTCCTTCTCCTCCTTCTGCTGTCCCTCTCCCTCCCATCCTTCTCCTCCTTTCCCTCTCCCTCCCATCCTTCTTCTTTCCCTCTCCCTCCTTCTCCTTCTCCTCCTTCTCCCGTCCCTCTCCCTCCTTCTCCTTCTCCTCCTTTCCCTCTCCCTCCCATCCTTCTTCTTTCCCTCTCCCTCCTTCTCCTTCTCCTCCTTCTCCCGTCCCTCTCCCTCCCATCCTTTTCCTTCTTTCCCTCTCCCTCTTTCTCCTCCTTCTCCTTTCCCTCTCCCTCCCATCCTTCTCCCTCCCCTTTCCCTGCTCCTTATCTTCTTCCCCTCCTTCTCCTTCCTCCTCTACTTCCCCTTCTCCCCTTTCTACTTCCCTTTCCCTTTCCCCTTCCCCTTTTCTTTCTCCTTCTCTAATCCAATGCACACTGCTACTATGTCAGCGCATCAATATTGCCCACAAATGGGCCTGGATGGATTGAGTACGCCTAGGTCTAGCCGGGGTGTAATTTGATCACCTCATAACAAAGTTTGATATCCATGGACGGGAGACGCTGGAAGCATATAAACCCAATTACTCTCTCCCAGATTAATGCACAACATCTGTTGGACACAATTTTCCGAATGGAGGCTGGTCGTCCACAGGCTGGTTAGAGGCGAGTTTGCAGTTCCAATCTGGCAAAAGTGTGATTTAGAGTAGAAGAAAGTAATCTGTGTTGCTCCTGTGGCCATCCTCTCTCAGCCCAATAATAGTCTCATTTTGGTCTCTCTCTCTCTCTCTCTCTCTCTCTCTCTCTCTCTCTCTCTGTGTGTGTGTGTGTGTGTGTGTGTGCAGATGTCATTTGTAGAGGAAACTGGGATGACAGAAAAGTAAGAGCTGGTTCATCTGCACTGCATTACTGGTTGACAGAAAATCAACGGAGTTAGGCATGATAACAACTTTAGCCAAGGCTAAATTGCAGAAACACAGAATAACAGAGTTGGAAGGGATCTTGGAGGTCTTCTAGTCCAACCCCTGCTCAAGCAGGAGACCCTATACCATTCCAGACAAATGGTTGTGTAGTTCCTTCTTGAAAGCCTCCAGTGATGGAGCACCCACAACCTCTGAAGGCAACTTCTGTTCCACTGGTTAATTGTTCTCACTGTTGTGAAATTTCTCCTTAATTCTAGGTTGCTTCTCTCTTTGTTCAGTTTCCATGCATTGCTTCTCGTCCTGCCTTCAGGAGCTTTGGATAAGAGATTGACTCCCTCTTCTTTGTGGCAGCTCAGAGAGCAACAAGGACCAGAGTCGCCTTCCTCCTCCTCCTCCTCCTCCTCCTCCTCTTCCTCCAATCCCCATTCTAGCACTAATGATGTTCCCTAGTTGGGTCATGAAACACCTGCAAGAAAGCCACCAAGCTCAGAGAGCACCAAGGACCTCACACTAATAAACCCCCTCCCCTTTTTTTACCTCCATACCTTCTTTCTGCCTTTGTTCTAAATAAACAATGAATGGAAACAGGTTATCAAGCCAGTGCTTCTATCATGGCTACACGGATATTTTCCTGGTCTATATGTCCTGGGCCAACAGGTTTGGGGTATAATTCAGATGCAGCTACCCGCATATAGCACCGTTCTTGAATTTCTGGGAGGAGAAATTTGACTTGGATATAAAAACAGCCCCAGTTTGCAAGTGCCTCCCTGCCTTTCTTTTCCCCAGACATCAAAAGCACTCACAATGTCACACCTTTCATAAATGAGCGCCTCAAAAAATCACCTCCAGCCACTTCTAATTCATGGTCGAGTGGCAGCTTCTGCCTCTATTTTAGCCGAGTGTATCTTCGCAGCTTCTACATCTGGGAGAGAATTCGAAAATATCGGTCATCTCATCCAAAGGCAAGATTGATAACAGAATAACAGAGTTGGAAGGGATCTTGGAGGTCTTCTAGTCCAACCCTCCCCCCCCCGGCTCGAGCAGGAAACCCTATACCCGTGATGGCGAACCTATGGCAAGCATGCCAGAGGTGGCACGCAGAGCCCTCTCTGCTGGCACGCGTGCCGTTGCCCCAGGTCAGATCTCCGTGGTGTTTCTTTCGTGAGCTTCTGTTTCCCTGCAAACGACGAAACAGAAGCTCAAAGAAAGAAAAAGATCTTACCTCTTGCTGCGCTGCCAGTGTTGGGATGCCCTGCCTCCAGCCAGCCAGCTGGTCTTCGGGTCTCTGCTGTGCCATGCATGCCCCACACATGCGCATTCACGCATGTCCATGCACGCACGCACGTGTGCATTCACTCATGTCCATGAACGCACACGCACATTTGCGCATGTCTGTGCACGCACAAGCGCATGTCCACACACACGCACACACATGCATGTCCGCGCATGTGCATGTCCGCGTATGCGCACCTTCGTGCATGTCCGTGCATGTGCGTGCACACCTTTCAGTTTGGGCATGCATGCGCCAGGGGTGGGTTCTGGATCCTTTTGCTGCTGGTTCTGTTGTGGCCCGCCAGCGTCCCGTGCCGGTGCTCATGGATCCCGAGGACGATGAGGCGGTTGTGGCGAGGTACCATCGGCCCGTGTACCTGGCGCCCAAGTCAGAGAGCGAGGAGGACGATGAGGCGGTTGTGGTGAGGTACCATCGGCCCGTGTACCTGGCGCCCGAGTCAGAGAGCGAGGAGGTCAAGCAGGGCCTTCTGTACCTCCTGAGGAGCCCATCAGGGCCAAAGAAGAAGAGGAGGAGCCTCTTCTTCTCAATGCTCGGGCACGCAGGGATGCTAGAAGGCAAGAGTGGCTACTCAGGAGGAGGTCTCCTCGAGAGTAGAGCTGCAGGCTAAGTGACCACACCCTTAGACTATTTAAGTTCTGACCACGCTGAGCCTTGTTGCAGGAAACAACCGTTTGATATCCCTCTTGATCTTTGTGATTCCAGTCTGCTCGTATACCTGTTCCAGTACAGGTCTTGTTTCCTGCATTCCAAGTTCTGGGAGTTTTGCCAGAGACAGTAAGAGCTGCTCCTTTATCTATTGGACTCCGGCCAGCTGTTAAGATTACATATTAACAAGCTGGAGCTTTGAAAAAAAGACTATTCTGCCTTTATTTTGTGTTCCCCGACTCCTAAGAAATTATTAGGAGATCTTTCATTAGTAAAAGAACAGTGTTTGGCAGTTTGTGTGTGCGTATTATTGGAGGCTCGTCGCTGGGGGCAGAACAGGTTCACTCAGGGTCGCGCCGTGCGCGCGTGCCCACAGCAATCAAAAAATAGCTTCTGCACATGCGCAGAAGCAAAATCTAAGATGGCAGCACCCACGGAGACACCAACAGAACCGGCTCCGTGATGTCATCGCCGAGTTACTAACGGTTCTAAAGAACTGGATAGAACCGGTAAGAACCCACCTCTGGCGCGCACGCAGTTTGGGCACTTGGTGTCTAAAAGGTTTGCCATCACTGCCCTATAACCTTTAAGACAAACGGTTCCGTCTCTTTTGGAAAGCCTCCAGTGATGGAGCACCCACAACTTCTGAAGGAAAGTTATTCCATTGGTTAACTTGTCGTGGTTGACTCGCTAAGCAGCCCTTCTCACAACCAGACAACAGTAACGTGGAGGGGAAGGAAGACATTGGAATGTAAGGGAGGCCTGGGATGGAAATTTGGAATGCAAACATGCCGGCTGGAAGCCTGAGATGGCCCCCACACCCCAAGGTCATCGGCTGGGTATGTCCGAAGCAGACAAACCATTCCCAAAACAAAGCGAGTTCAAATGATTGGTGGATAATGGACAGTGGGAAGTCCAGAGCGGGAAGTTTTCCTATGCTGTTTGCACGTGGAATAGTTAGAACTGGCTTTTCTACTTCTGTATCCATATGGAATTGTCAGTAAAGTTATACTCTTGGTAAAAAAAAAACCACTCCAGGAGTTTTTCTTGCTTTCTAACCAGAGGTGGATTCCTTCCAGTTCGGACCGGTTCACCTGAACCGGTAGCAACCCTCTGGTGACGTCACGATGACATCACGGATCCGGTTGGGTCGGTGCCGGTCCGTGGGCGCCACCATCTTTTTTTAAAAAAATAATTTTTTTTAATTTTTTTTAATTTTTTTTCTTCTGCTCATGCGCAGAAGCTGAGTTTCCGGCACTGCGCATGTGTCGCCATCTTGTTTTTGGCTTTTTAAAAAAAATAAATAAATTTTGCAGTGCGCACGCACGCGCGTGTGCCCATGCGCGCGTGTGTGCCCATGCGGCGCACCCATGCGGCGCGGGAGGAAGCAAACCGGCAGCAAGGTAAGTTAGAACCCACCCCTGTTTCTAACCCAGGGGGATCGTTGACACAATTGCTCTCACCATTAGGGAATTCCTCCTTAATTACAGGTTGCTTCTCTCCTTGATTAGTTTCCATCTGTTGCTTCTTGTCCTACCCTCAAGTGCTTTGGAGAATAGCTTGACCCCCTCTTCTTTGTGGTAGCCCCTCAGATATTGGAACACTGCTATTATGTCAGTCCTAGTCCTTCTTTTCTTTAAACTATTACTATACTTTTCATTTATATTTTTAAACCTTCCTCTCTTCTTCCTCACTGGACTTAAAACCCTTTTCTCAACCATTTCTTGATCTTCTCATTCCAAAACCCCAGGATACCAGCATGAACTTTGCAAGTAAAATGCCTCTTTAGAACTAACGGGTTCCTCTCCCTCTTCCAAATAAATAAACAAATCACCCATTTACTTTCTTTGTCTCATTCCCTTCCTGAAAACCTGGGAGTGAAAAGTTTCCGGGTATACAGGCCTGGAAAGAAAGAAAGAAAGAAAGAAAGAAAGAAAGAAAGAAAGAAAGAAAGAAAGAAAGAAAGAAAGAAAGAAAGAAAGAAAGAAAGAAAAAAAAAAGGAAGTAGGAAATCTGAAGCAGACATGTAAGCAAGCTTTTGCAATTCATTAGATGTATACTTTTTTTGCCTTAATAGATCTGAGGACTGTTTTGGTACCCTATTTGCATAACAGAGGCATCTTAACATCAGCTTTGCTTAGAATGTGACAAAGAGAGCCCCCAAAACCACTGAGCCATGGAGAACATACAAATACTGGAGCACTGTACAGACTGGATAGAACTTCTCTGTTTATTAGGCTTATATAGGCAACTGGGAAATGAAAAAGAAAGAAAGAAAGAAAGAATAATTTTAAAAAAATCAGACCCAGAAGAGAGGGAAAGAAAAAAAATGACAACTAATAACATTTGAGAAAACTGTAGAGATGACCTAAATAGCTTTGCCATACATAATAATCTTGCAATTTTAAGGTCCAATAACTCAGAGACCTCTGGGGTTAGAAGCAAATGCTGTCTTCTCCCTAGAGATGGCCAGACACCTCTGTTGCCTGCTGGAACGCTCTAAACCCTTCAAGGGCTTGGTGTTAGCCCTCAGATCATTCCTGAACCTGATTCAAAGCTTTCCAATCTGCTTTTGGAGGCCGGGGTGTAATTGGGTAGCTGTGAGAGCGTAAAGGAACTTTTGCTATTTCTAAGTGGTTATTTGCAGGAGATGTTAAAGGTCCCTGGTTTCTCCAAACTGGAACAAAATGTATTTATTCTGCATTCTTAGCTTGTCATACGGCCATAGAATAGAATAGAGCTGGAAGGGACCTTGGAGGTCTTCTAGTCCAACCCCGTGCTCAAGCAGGAGACCCTGTACCATTTCAGACAAGTGGCTGTTGAGTCTCCTCTTAAAAACCTTCATTGATGGAGCAGCCACAACTTCTGGAGGCAAGTCGTTCCACTGATTAATTTTCCTCATTGTTAGGAAGTTTCTCCTTAATTCCACGTTGATTCTCTCCTTGATTAGTTTCCATCCATTGTTTCTTGTCTTTTCTTCTGGTGCTTTGGAAAATAGGCTGACTCCTTCTTCTTTGTGGCAGCCCCTCAAATATTGGAAGACTGCTATCAGGTCATCCCTCATCCTTCTTTTCTCTAGACTAGCCAAACCCAAATCCTGCAACAGTTCTTCATATGTTTTAGTCTCCAGGCCTTTGATCATCTTAGTTGCCCTTCTCTGGACTTTTTCCAAAGTCTCAACGTCTTTTTTTGTGATGTGGTGACCAACAATGGATGCAGTACTCCAGGTGTGGTCTCATTAAGATTTAGATGGAGACATTCAATGTAAAGGAGATTTTCTTTTTCACCCTTGTCTTTTGGCGATCAAATTCCCCATCCATTGGTCCTACACCTGAAATCAGGCAAAATCTGGCATCAAAATTATCGCTTACTATTGGTATCAATATGAATGAAGGCCCCGTAGGCAGAATTGTGAGATGATGGTGTGGAGGATTGCAATAAATATTTGCAGGAATTGGTTATATCCCGTCTAGTGAAAAGGTGGACTAGGGGTGACATGATAGCAGTCTTCCAATATTTGAGGGGCTGCCACAAAGAAGAAGGGGTCAAGCTATTCTCCAAAGCACCTGAGGGCAGGACAAGAAACAAGGGATGGAAACTAATCAAGGAGAGAAGCAACATAGAACTAAGGAGAAATTTCCTGACAATTACAATTAATGAGTTAAATGACTTGCCTTCTGTGTTTGTGGGTGCTCCATCATTGGAGGTTTTTAAGAAGAGATTGGGCAACCATTTGTCTGAAATGGGGGTCCAACTGGAAGTCGGCAAATGGAACGTTTTCAGCCTCCGGAGGGCCTCCTGGGGGGTGGGGAAGGCCGTTTTTGCCCTCCCCAGGCTCCTAGAAAGCAAAAGGGGGGAGAGCGCGGGGGGTCATGTGCGCAAGTGCCCACACCCATAATTCCATGCGGTCCCCCCACGCATGCATGCGTGAACCTCCCCCCCGCTCCCAGCATGCGATGGCATACCCATTTTTTGCTCTCCCCAGGCTTCAGAGCCTTTCTAGGAGCCTCCTCACTCCCAGTGGGCCCAGAAGGCCTGAAAATCAGCTGGCCGATGCGCATGTCCACTGATATGGCTCCGTGTGCCACTTGTGGCACGTGTGCCATAGGTTCGCCATCACGGGTATAGGGTGTCCTGCTTGAAGAGGGGGTTGGACTAGAAGACTTCCAAGATCCCTCCCAATTCTGTTATTTTGTCAATTAACCAGTGCAACGACTTGCCTACAGAAGTTGTGGGTGCTCCATCATCAGAGGCTTTTAAGAAGAGACTGGACAGCCATTTGTCTGGAATAATATAGGAAGTTTTGCTTGAGCAGGGGGTTGGACTAGAAGACCTCTAAGCTCCCTTCCAACTCTTGTCATTCTGTTAATCACCTTCACACTACTGGTCTACCCATTGACTTGAAATACGTTTCAGTTTTATCTCCGCACTAAGTTTCCAAACTCTTGAGGAATAAGGAAGTTGGACAATTGATTGATGGGTTGCCATCAAATCCATGTCACTTCTTAGTGAACGTATTGATCGATTGGGAAATATCTGAACTGTTATCCATAGAATAAGTAGGAGTTGTCGCTTAAAATAATCTACAGCCTTCTGGAGGCGATCAAGAAAGCCCCAAACTATACCAGATGAGTTGTCTGCCAATCGCTTCTGGTGTTCGCCATGTTTCTGGGTTTTAATTCCCAGATCTATTTTGCACCAATTTCTCATCGAATCCAAGCTGGCTCCATGCAGATTAAAAAAAAAATGAAATGTATCATTTTAAAGACGAGGGAGGTGGCGAAATGGCGGCGTCGAGTGACAGCTTCAGATGAGCTTTGTGATTTGTAGACATTAATCCGCTCCATCGCGCCTTTGAAATAATTTCCCACAAACGGTGGAATTGGAAGGAGGGAATACGGCAGGGAGGAACAGAAGGCACCGCCAGCACTCTATAAATTCTGACAATCTCCAAAGCTCCAACATCTTCAACCCATCCCGCCTTCCTCTAACTGGTGTTTTTTTAAAAAGCAGATGCCGGTTGAGAGTGGTGTTTCTGAACCTTAGCAACTTTAAGACGTCTGGACTTCTCGGCAAGGTTGAGAAAGGTACGGACGACAGCAAAACACGGTGGCAATTACAGGTAGTCAATCACTCCATCAGAGTAGCAATAGCAATAGCACTTAGACTTATATACCACTTTACAGTGCTTTACAGCCCTCTCTAAGCGGTTTACAGAGTCAGCCTCTTGCCCCCAACAATTTGGGTCCTCGTTTTATCCGACCTCGGAAGGATGGATGGCTGAGTCTAACTTGAGCCTGGTGAGATTCGAACTGCCAAATTGCAGTCAGCCAGCAGTCAGCAGAAGTACAGCCTGCAGTACTGCACTCTAACCACTGTGCCACCGAGGCTCATGTAGAGTAGAGCTGGAAGGGAGCTTGGAGGTCTTCTAGCCCAACCCTCTGCTTAGGCAGGAAACCTTATACCATTTCAGACAAATGTTGTCCAATCTCTTCTTGAAAACCTCCAGTGATGGAGCAGCCACAACTTCTGGTGGCAAGTCGTCCCACTGATTAATTGTTCTAACTGTCAGAAAATTTCTCCTTACTTCTAGGTTGCTCCTCTCCTTGAGAAACAAGCCAACCATGACAAATTAACAGATGGAATAACTTGCCTTTTAGGTTGTGGGTGCTCCGTCACCGAAGGGTTTCAAAAAGAGACTGGACAACCATTTGTCTAAAACGGTATAGGGTTTCCTGCTTGAGCAGGGGGTTGGACTAGAAGACCTCTAAGGTCCCTTCCAGCTCTGTTATTCTATTATCGATCTTGCCTTTTGATGAGATGAGCGATATTCGAATTCCCTCCAAGCTGTAGAGGTCTATACAATTTGAGACCAGTGGCTGTCCAGCCTCTCCTTAAAAAAACCCCACAACAGCTACATGAGGCTGTGATTAGGTGAGTTTTGCCCCATGTTATGACCCGTCTTGCCACAGTCGCTCAGTGAATTGCTGCAGTTGTTGAGTTAGGAACGCCGTTATGAAGTGAATCTTGACTTTGCTTGTCGGAAGGTCGCAAAAGGGGATCACGTGACCCCCGGCACGCTGCAACTGTCACAAGGACATGCCAGTTGCCAAGTGTTTGAATTTTGATCATGTGACCAGCTCTTTCCCTTCCGCTGAAGTTCTCAGCGCTCGGGAACGTTTCGCCTCACTCCCAAGTGTTGGAAGAAATATCCATCTGGGTTCAGTTCCAAGCGGGGAGAAAGATACTGGAAACATGGAGGCTGAGTGGAAAGATGGTTTTAATGGTGAAGCAGAACCACCAAGCACGTGTGATTCTGGGTAGCTGACCACATGGAGTGGAGAGTGAGGGTTATTTATACCCTCTCTTGGGCCTTGCCCTTGTGCTTCCTGTTCCTGTGCAAGAACATGTATTCTATTGGCTGTTGTAGGGGTCATAGCTAACTTTGTAGAATAGAATAACAGAGTTGGAAGGGACTTCAGAGGTCTTCTAGTCCAACCCCCTGCTTGAGCAGGAGACCCTATACCACTTCAGACAAATGGTTATCTAATCTTTTCTTAAAAACTTCCAGTGTTGGAGCATTTACAACTTCTGGAGGCAAGTTGTTCCACTGATTAATTGTTCTAACTGTCAGGAAATTTCTCCTTAGTTCTAAG
>QLTV01003266.1:2010579-2031063 GCA_003457575.1 Thermophis baileyi
CTCCCTCTTGACAGATCTTGCATAAAACCCCAGCTTCCCTGACGTAACTCCGGACCCTTCTCTCCAGGAGCCACGATTGACGAATGAAGCCTTTGCCAATGTCTGTTCCATATGGCAAACCTAACCATGGGCTACATCCATGCATCCGTGACACACATTAAGAGTTATTTCCATACGGCCGCTCCCCAGCTAGGAGAGAGAGAGTAAGGTATCTCTGGATTTCTTTTTCTTCCTTTCTTTTTTTGTTTTTTTAAGAAAAAACCAGACTTCTGCCTAACCCCGTAGAAAAGCAACATTCTGTTTTAAGCGCCACTGTTACCTCACTAATGATATCGTGCAAAAAGAAGTCATCGCTCCGTTCTCGGCCTTCAAGACTAATGAGATGCTGAGCGTTGGAGGCAGCTTCTTCGGGAGTGGTTCCATATTTGGACACGTCTCTCCCAGGATGTCTACAGCTGACCCCTTCAGATTTCTAAATTGTCTTTGGATTCTTATCTATGGCGGCTGAATTAATTAAGAGGCGGCATTAGAATGCAAGCAGCCGCGTGCTTCGCTTTTTGCTCAACTCCACGACAGGATTTCGAGCTCCAAAATTAGACCCTCCAACCCTAAACCGTGCACCTTTGATTCATTGAAACTATTTCTGGGCTGCCCTTAAAAGCAGCCTCCCTCTCCTCTCCTCTCTCTCTCTCTCTCTCTCTCTCTCTCTCTCTCTCTCTCTCTCTCGGTTCAGTGCCTGGATGGGTACAGCCCAGACGGAAAATGGAACGCCTACCGAAGCATTTCAAAGGGACACGAGTTGGAAACAGGACAGAGAAAGATGGGATTCTAGATTTGGGAAAAGGGGTCCTTGAGGTCATGATGTCCAACCTCTTGCTTCATAACAGTTGGAACAGAGTTCCTTTCCTTTCCTTCCTTCCTTTCCTATCCTCTCCTTCCCTTTTCTCTTCCTTTCCTCTTCCTCTTCCTCTTCTTCCTCTCCTCTCCTCTCTTCTCCTCTCCTTTCCTCTCCCTTCCTTTCCTCTTTCCTCCTCCTCTCCTCTCCTCTCTCTTCTCCTCTCTCCTTTCCTCTCCTTCCCTTCCCTTCCCTTCCCTTTTCTCTTCATTCCCTCTCCCTCTCCTCCCCCTCCCCCTCTCCCCTTCCCTTCCCTTCTTTCCTTTCCTTTTTTCCTTTCCTTTCCCTTTCCTTTCCCCCTCCCCTCCCCTCCCCTTCCTTTCCCTTTCCCTTTCCCTTTCCCCCTTCCTTCCTTCCTTCCTTCCTTCCTTCCTTCCTTCCTTCCTTCCTTCCCTTCCTTCTTCCTCCCTTTCTTTCCTTCCTTCCTTCCTTCCTTCCTTCCTTCCTTCCTTCCTCCCTTCCTTCCTTCCTTCCTTCCTTCCTTCCTTCCTTCCTTCTGTCCTTCCTTCCCCTTTTCTCTTCCTTCCCTCTCCCTCTCCTTCCCTCCCCTTTCCCTTTCCTTTCCCCCTCTCTACATCTCTCTCTTTTGGGGGAAGGCAGAAAGGAGCACCAGGCTGGCATTTTCAGCTTTGCGAAGGCATCTGGCCCTTTTGCGTCAAGAAACAGAGCCAACACCAAGTCAGGGGCTTCAAAGGAGCTTTAAATGCCTCCAACTTGGTGTTTGTTTGCCGGATTTAACTCGGGCTGAGCTGATGTTGATCCTTTTGTGACCAGACAGGCGGGGGTGCTCTTTGTGCTAAGCGCACCGGCTGCATTTCAGAGATATAGCAGGGCTGTCAGGATGCCTCTGACACCTTCCCATTACACTGGCTAACACGTGGAGGTCAGGATTAGGAGCCTCCCCTGTCTGACATTCCAGTATAATCGCTGGCGCTCTCTCATGCCACAAAGGGCTCCGAGCCGTCTGTCAACACCTTGACAGGCGGCTCAGAAACATCAGCCAGAAATGACATTCCGGAGATGTTTTAGAAGAGGTTCTGATTTGGATCGCAGAGCCCAAAAGGATCTATCTTTCCGGGTCCTTTCTGGCCAAAAATGACCATCGATACTAGATGCAATTCTCTTTTTCAACCTATCTCATTGCGTGATCACAAGTCCTCATACAACGGTGGGGTCCGGATGCTCTCTGAGCTGGGTTGTTTTCAGGCAGACGTTTCGGGACCCAACTAGGAAACATCATCAGTGCCAGCAGGAGTGGGATTTGCAGATTGGAGGAGGAGAAGGAAGAGGAGGAGGAGGAGGGGGAGGGGAGGAGGAGGACAGTGGGGTCCTTGGTGCTCTCTGAGCTTGGTTTTTTTCTTGTAGATGTTTCATGACCGAACTAGGTAACATCATCAGTGCTGAAAGGGAGAGAGGTTTGCAAAGAGGAGGAAGAGGAGGAGGAGGAGGAGGAGGAGATGGAGGAGGAGGAGGACGACGACGACTGTGGGGTCTTTAGTGTTCTCAGAGGTTGTTTTAATGCAGACATTTCATGATCCAACTAGGTGTCATCATCAGTGTTAGAAGGGATCTGTTTATAGGTAGTAACTTGCCAGTCTTGGTGCTGGTGGTGGTTTTCTCCTTAGTCGTTCCTTGATTAGGGCATTGCTTTCTGCTGGATTGTTTGTCTGGTATTAATCCCTGCTTATCTTATCTCTCCTCTCCTCTCCTCTCCTCTCCTCTCCTCTCCTCTCCTCTCCTCTCCTCTCCTCTCCTCTCCTCTCCTCTCCTCTCCTCTCCTCTCCTCTCCTCTCCTCTTCTCTCCTCTCCCCTCCCCTCCCCTCCCCTCCCCTCTCCCCTCCCTTTTTGTTTTTAATATAAAAACAGGACATTTCTAGCATCTGTGGCTGCCTTCTAATCTCCGAAGCCCATAATCGCAGGCCTACTTATCCTCATATCAATCGTCATCACCATCATAAATAAAACATTTGCAGTCCCAACTGTTTGGCAAAAGTTCCCCTCGCAGGCTTCAAGGCATCCATCTGGATTGTACAGATTATGCCCTATTGGAGGAGAAGGCACATGGCTTTCAATAAAGGGAGCGCATTTGGGGTTGATGTGCCATAAACCACAATACGGGAGATGGTTACAGTAGCCTTGGGTAATCACAGGAGGAGACGCCCCTGCCTCCTCATAAAGGAGCCATTATCCTAATGCACTCAAACCGTGGAGTTGACTCAACGCATTTCCAAATTAATTGGGGAGTGAGACCATAAATATATTATTTATGCACAAGGTAAACCCATCGACAAACAACTCCTGCGCATATGTGTAGATCTATTGTACAACCCAGCCTTTCTCAACCTTAGCAACTTGAAGAGGAGTGGACTTCAAGTTCCAGAATTCCCCAGCCAGCACATGATTGGCTGGGGAATTCTGGGAGTTAAGGTCCGCTCGTTTTAAAGCATGTTGGTTGAGGAATTCTGGGAGTTGAAGTCCATCTAACTTAAAACATGCTTGCTGGGAATTCTGGAATTTGAAGGCCGCTCATCTTAAAGCAGGATGGCTGGGGAATTCTGGGACTTAAAGTCCACTTATCCTAAAGCAGACTGGCTGGGGAATTCTGGGAGTTGAAGTCCATCTATCTTAAAGCATGCTTCCTGGGGAAATCTTGGATTTGAAGTTCATCCATCTTAAAACATCCTTGCTGGGGAATTCTGGGAGTTGAAGTCCACTCTTCTTAAAGCATGCTGGCTAGGGAATTCTGGGACTTGTAGTCAACCCATTTTAAAGCATGCTGGCTGGGAATTCTGGGAGTTGAAGTCCACTCATCTTAAAGCATGCTTGCTGGGGAATTCTGGGACTTGTAGTCAACCCATTTTAAAGCATGCTGGCTGGGAATTCTGGGAGTTGAAGTCCACTCATCTTAAAGCATGCTTGCTGGGGAATTCTGGGACATGAAGTCAGGGATGGGTTCCACTTACCTTCCCTACCGGTTCGCATCGCGACGGAAGTGCGTGTTTTGCATGTGCGCCCATGTCACTGCAGAAATGACCCTCTGCGCATGCGCAGAACCCTTTGCGCATGCACAAAGCGTTCTTTGCAGGGCCGCGGCGACCAGAGAACCGGTTCGGGGGCGTGGACAGCCAGCCATCGCTGCCGGTTCGGCGAGCGGGTGCAAATTTCCGCCACCGGTACAGGAGAACCGGTCCGAACCGGCAGCAACCCACCACTGCATGAAGTCCACTCATCTTAAAGCAGGCTGGCTGGCGAATTCTGGGACTTGTAGTCCATCCATTTTAAAGCATGCTTGCTGGGGAATTCTGGGACTTGAAGTCCACCCTTTTTCAAATTGCTAAGGTTGAGAAACATCGCTTTCATTTTTCTCATTACCTGAAATGTTCCCAGATAGTAATTTTTAGTGACTTCATAAATACGTAATGGAGGAGGAACCATATCGACTGCATGGTATTTGAACTGAAGCAATTAAAAAAAAAATCATTTAGATTTATTTCTATTCCCTCCCATTCCTCAGGGGTGTCCACAGAGGATGGTGGACACCCAGCTGTGATATTGTGTCTCAACAGCAAATTAGCAATAGCACTTAGCACTTAGACTTATATACCGCTTTACAGTGCTTTACAGCACTCTCTAAGCGGTTCACAGAATCAGCATATTGCCCCCAACAATCTGGGTCCTCATTTTACCCACCTCGGAAGGATGGAAGGCTGAGTCAACCTTGAGCCGGTGAGATTTGAACCGCTGAACTGCTGAACAGTCAGCTGAAGTAGCCTGCAGTACTGCACTCTAACCACTGCGCCACCTCGGCTCAATTAAACAATTAAAATTGTTTTAATGTGTCTTGCATATAAAAAATGGTGCTGTGATTAAACTGTTGTGGGTGTGTTTTTGACTTTATTGCATCAGTCCTCTGTCAGACACAGGCAGTCCTCAATGTACGGCCACTATTGAGCCCAAAATTTATGTCGCTAAGCGAGAAATCTGTGAAGGGAGTTTTGCCCCATTTTACGACTTTTCTTACCGCGGTTGTTAAGCGAATCACTGCCGTTAAGTTAGTCACATGGTTGTTAAGTGAACCTGGCTTTCCCCCTTAACTTGACTTGTCAGACGGTCGCAAAAGGGGATCGCGTGATCCCGGGACGCTGCAACCGTCATAAATATGAGTCAGTTGCCAAGGATCTGAATTTTGATTACGTGATTGTGGAGATGTTGCAATGGTTGTAAGTGTGAAAAATGGTCATAACTCACTTTTTCAGTGCCGTTGTAACTTCAAACGGTCACTAAATGAACTGTTGCATGTTAAAGACTACCTGGATTTGCTACTCCTTTTAGGAAACTGACTTGCAGCGTACCAGCCCAAGGCTGCCTGGTTTGGAAAGGATTGCGCAAGCATATTCCTGTCACATCCCCCCCCCCAAATTCATATAACGTACAATTTAACTTGCTTAAACCAGCTTGTAGCTTCTGGGGATTTACAGTGCTGATAAGAGTCCTTCGGGAGTTGGGCGGCATATAAATTTTATAAAATAAATAAATAAATAAATAAGGTATCGACTAAGATACAAATACTCTGATGGAGCTAATCAAATACATTCCATCTCTTCTGCTGCTGCAAATGTTTAATTTTAAGCAGCTCACGGCCACAATTTGTTCCTTCTCGGAACATACAAATCACATTTTCTTTAAAAGAAAAGTAATCTCCAAGTCTGTAAAAAACACCATCAAATATCCTGCAAGTGGTCAGGTTTGTTTAAAAAGGAAAATTAGAGAAATGTTAACGTACAGTCCTCTTGTTAATTTGGGTATCTTTGTAATTAATTCTTTTTGGTAAGGGAGCTAAGCAAAAAGGATCTAAGGTTTCTCCATAGCTCTCCTCCATTAAATTTAGATTCTACGTTCATTAAAGCAGAGAACTTGTCTTGTTATACTATTTATACTATTCCATAAAACGCTATGTGTATATGGATGATATACACCTACCAAAGACAAATGAATGTTAAATGTGCTATTAACATTAATTGAGTTGGAAAAAGCCAGTTATTCCTTCTTCTTCTTCTTTTTTTAACACTGGAAAGAGTGAAACTGAGTATGTTTTTTTTTTCTGCAGGAGCAGGTTCCACAGGAAGGAGCAACCGGGATGGAGGGAGGGAGGGAGGAGAGAAGGAAGGAAGGAAGGAAGGAAGGAAGGAAGGAAGGAGCACGGAAGGAAGGAAGGAAGGAAGGAGGGAGGGAGGGAAGGAGGGAAAGGAGAGAAGGAAGGAAGAATGAGGGAGGGAGGGAAGGAAGGAAGGAAGAAAAGGAAGGAAGGAAGGAAGATGGGAGGGGATGATGGAAGGAAGGAAGCAGAGATGGGAGGGAAGGAGGAAGGAAGGAAGGAATGAAGGAAGGAAGGAAGGAGAGGAACAATGAAAGGAAGGAAGGAGAGAAAGAAGGAAGAAGGAAGGGAGGGGAAGAGGGAAGGAGAGAAGGAGGAAGGAAAGGAAGGAGAGTCGGAGGAAGAAAGGGAGGGAGGAAGAAAGGAAAGAAGAAAGGAAAATGCGAGGGAGGAAGGGAAGGAAGGAAGATAGATGCAAGTGTATACACAAACCCACACACAGAACCACAGAGTTTAACCTGATGCGGTTTGCAAACAGAAGAGATTTTCTTGGCAAAGTTGTCCATTTCTTGCAGACAATGAATGAACCTGCTCTAGCTGTTAAATCAGCAAATTACTCAATTCTGAAAGCGATCACGTAAAATTCATCCTATTTTTCCAGAGCGATGAAAGCTCTTGAAATAGAGACATTGTGTGAACTTTAAAGCAAACATCCTTGGCACACCAGCAGATCGACACTTTGCCACACCCCCAACTGTCCTCCCAGAAAAGAACAAATACAATGTCCTGGCTGAATTGTCGGGGCCCGTCTTTCTTGACCTTGGCAACTTTAAGACACATGGACTTCAACTCCCAGAATTCCCCAGCCAGTCTTGTTTGTTTCCTCCAATTCTTCCTTATGTGGACATCTCAAACTGGACTGCTCTCCATCCTTCAACTCATTTCTGCTTGATTCCTGTTGGAGCTCACATTTTGCAAATCTTGACACTCAGGTGTAGATGGACAAGTGTAATTTTGCTGGCTGGGAAATTCTAGGAGTTGAAGTCCACCCATCTTCAGGTCACCAAGGTTGAGAAACATTGACCTAACTTTAACAGTTATCAGGAGTTGGATTGTGTTCTATCATGCCAAGGTGGACAGTGAGTTCTATCATGGACAAACTTGAATAAAATTCTGTTCCGTTCCATTCTGTATTCTGTATTCTGTATTCTGTATTCTGTATTCTGTATTCTGTATTCTGTATTCTGTATTCTGTATTCTGTATTCTGTATTCTGTATTCTGTATTCTGTATTCTGTATTCTGTATTCTGTATTCTGTATTCTGTATTCTGTATTCTGTATTCTATCCTACCGTACCCTACCGTACCCTACCCTACCCCACCCCACCCCACTCCCCTCCCCTCCATTCCATTCCATATTCTAGTCGAGATGGCACAGTGGTTAGAATGCAGTATTGCAGGCTACTTCTGCTGACTGCCGTTTGCCTGTAATTTGGCAGTTCGCATCTCACCAGGCTCAAGCCATCCATCCTTCCGAGGTGGGTAAAGTGAGGACCCAGATTGTTGGGGGCAAGAGGCTGACTCTAACCGCTTAGAGAGGGCTGTAAAACACTGTGAAGTGGTATATAAGTCTAAGTGCTATTGCTATTCCATTCCATATTTTCTACTATATTTTATTCCATTCCATTCCATATTTTCCATTCCATATATTATTCCATTCCACTCCACTCCATTCCATATTTTCTATTCTATTCTATTCTATTCTATTCTATTCTATTCTATTCTATTCTATTCTATTCTATTCTATTCTATTCTATTCTATTCTATTCTATTCTATTGTCCCCGCAGTGCATTAATTAATTCAATTTATTTATTTGTTAAATTTGCTTACCGCCCATCTCATGGGCGGCTTAATCTACATTAATTCCAGACATGAATACGCATACCCCGTATTGGGGCTTAGGTGATTGTGTTGTGGGACCTGGCCTTTGACCCTTCCCATGTCATTCCCCCTTTTCTCTCTTCCCACCCATCCCCAGGTCAGATCAAGGCACTTTGGTCAGCGTGTTAGCGATGATCAGAAGGTAGGAGAAAATATTTCCAACATTTAAAAAAGGCAAGACGCAAACTATAAAGACATAATAGCTGACATAGTCAGGCTAAGGGGAGCAATACAAGTGATGATGAAGACATATTGGCACAGTTCTTAAATCTCAAAACTGAACTGTTATTCTAAATTGGATTAACCATTTGTATTGAATTGACAAGGATGTTGTCAGTGACATGTCTTTCTTTCTTTCTTTCTTTCTTTCTTTCTTTCTTTCTTTCTTTCTTTCTTTCTTTCTTTCTTTCTTTTTTTCAATCAGATTTTCTGGATTGAATCCAGTTTATCCTGGGCTTTAATCCAAAACTCTGTATCTGACTTCTTTCTTTCTTTCTTTCTTTCTTTCTTTCTTTCTTTCTTTCTTTCTTTCTTTCTTTCTTTCTTTCTTTCTTTCTTTCTTTCTTTCTTTCTTTCTTTCTTTCTTTCTTTCTTTCTTTTCTTTTTCTTTTTTCAAAGTGGGTTATTGGTTCCAATTGGACCAGGGCTAATTCATACATTCCTAATATTTGCCCACCATGGTTGGTGAGGGGTGAGCAGTCCATAATCCCCCCAAAATGAAATCAGCATTTCATGCGTATTCTCCAAAATTGCAACAGTTCAACACCTATTTTCCTTAAGCCCCATTTGGGAATCTGTCAGGGACCTTCCACTGGGTGGGTGAAAATTGTTCCAGATGTTCACCCTCTGTGTGTGATTCAAGTCCATCATCTCAAGATTTTTTTGACTCTCCGTGTAGACACCCTAGTATCTGGGCTGCCTGCTAGCAAATTCCAGTTCTGACATGGAAGATAACACAACCAGCAAAACAACACAAATTCAACAAACTTGCATCATATAAAATATCTGAAAGATTAGTGAAAGAACAAAACTGGTCCACCAAGGCATCAACTGGTGCCTTCCCCCCCCCCCCCAAATATTCCAAGCCACAAATCTGTTAAGCCCTCTAAACCATCTCTATCACCCCACAGGCAAATCGTCATCTTCTTTTAATGACCTCATAATCCCTTGCGGGGTGGAGTCCGGGCAACTGAATGGAGCTAGCAAAGTGTTTACTGGCCGGATGCCCCTCCTGTTGCCAATGTGGAGTTTTGTTCAGCAGATATATTCTCATTGTAGCCAGAGAGAGAACTATCTGCCTCTACTTAGGACCAAACTCACAGCCTCCCAATTGTGAGGCCAGAGCTCCACCTCTAGGCCACTGCACCGCACCACTCCACCCCACACACAAATCCTAGTAATAAAATAGATGCCATTTTGCAACATATTTTTTTTTTAATTTTGATAGATCGTGACGCTGTGCTTCCAAAGCAAACAACCAATCTCGTTGTGTGATGTATGATTGGACTACAAGCAAAAAAGGTAGCCAGTGCTTTAACACAACTCGATTAAGACCTGGTAGGACCGATAAAATCAGCATCAAATGATTACATGGCGTTCGGTGGCCCATCTTAGGCAAAATCAAACTTTGCTTTCTTTCCCCCCTTAAGCCATTAAATGAAAGAACAAGGACAGAACAAACTAACATAATGGTCAACAGCTCAGCCTTAGAAAACACAGGCCAACAAATCAACGTGGCAATCATAAAACGTTTGCTAAGTCAACACCAAAGTGTGTGTTGCTTAACAAGACCCCTAGGTGCTTCCTAACCAATCATTGGTCTCTTTTAAAAAATCAAATAATAATTGAATATGAGCCACGGCGACGCAACGTGAAGGCGATTTAATGAAGAGCTGCCTTGAGAATTGGGTGTGGAGGCTGATTGCGTTACTAACGGATCTCCACACAGCTCAGAAGAACCCACAAACAACAATGACACCACCATGCCAGAGGCTATAAAGAAAGAATCCAGCTACCTCCTCGGCTTTCGCTGTCCGCTGGTTTCACCTGGATGGGCCTGTTCATCTGTGAAGAGAGAGAAGAAAGAAAAGAAGCACCATTTAGAAGGGATTTACAGAATACAGAATTACGGAGTAGGAAGGGAGCTTGGAGGTCTTCTAGTCCAACCTCCTGCATGAGCAGGAGATCCTATACCATTCTGGACAAACTGTTTGTCCAATCTCTTCTTAAAAATCTCCAATGATGGAGCACCCACAACTTCTGAAGGCAATCTGTTCCACTGAATAATTAACAGAGTAACAGAGTTGGAAGGGACCTTGGAGGTCTTCTAGTCCAACCCCCTGCTCAAGCAGGAGACCCTATACCATTTCAGACAGGTGGCAGTCCAGTGTTTTCTTTAAAACCTCCAGTGATGGAGCGCCCACAACCTCTGGAGGCAAGCTGTTCCACTGAATAATTAACAGAATAACAGAGTTGGAAGGGACCTTGGAGGTCTTCTAATCCAACCCCCTGCTCGAGCAGACCTTATACCATTCTGAGGAAATCTCTTCTTAAAAACCTCCATTGATGGAACCACAGATGGGTTTTTCTAGAGCCATCTTCTTTATCTAGGAATTTGGAATGAATCTGAATGGATTTTTTAAACATGCAATTTCCATAACTGTCTTTAGGAAGTGTGGCCTTCCCCCCCCCACATATTCTCTCTAGCTTATAGATTGGGGGTTTTTTGATGGCCTTCCATCTTGAAGAACCAACCTAGTTAGTTTCTGAGCAGAGACATGATTGAGTAGATGTTGCTGGAGATTCTTCCTTAGCTAAGTCCATAAAAAAGAGACATATCCAAACCTTCAGAAAATTGAAAATGGGCAGCTATGTAAGTTAATAAATAAACAAATATAGAACTTTTCATGATGAAAAACAACCGTCCTAATGATTTGGGATGCAAATATTGCTAATTGCATCCCAAATCTTTGGAACTTGGTTGCGTTTCATCATGAAAGTTTCCACATTTATGCATTTATTCATTTATATAGCCGCTCATTCCACTCATAAGTGACTCTGAATGGCTTCCGACATTTAAAAATCCACCTCATAAAAACACCACAAAATAAAACCCCACTCCCCAACCCCATAACAGCAATCACACAATCAAATCAACCACTTGATCAACTCCATTCTGGGTCCTCAAGATCTGCTGAGAAAACCAGTTCTTTAACACCTTTTGGAAAAGCGACAAGGTGGGCACCCACCGTACCTCAAAGGGAATGATGTTCCATAAGGAAGGGGCCACCACCGAGAAGGCCCTTTTTGTGGTCACACCAGATGGGCATCCCTAATCAATGGGATGTGAAGTTTCCGAAAGATGTGCCCTAATTAATTCATGAGCCTCGAGCCGAGTTTCAAAAGAAAGCCAGTCATTTATTAGGAGCAACATTCCGGCAATTACTCAAGTGGAGTCAGCTCTGACCCCACGTAATTTACGGGCCCCCATGACCCTGTCTCCCCCCCCCTCCTCCCTGGGTATGTCATAAATCACATTCTCCAATGGAACACGTTGGCTGGCTGTAAAAACCACACCCCTCCTGCTGGCTCCGGTAACCTGGGATACAATCTGGAGAAAGGCATGTGTGGAATGTACTTTCAGTCAAGGCAGCCAAGCAGCTCCGACAATTCTCCCCCCCCTCCTGCTTATGGCAACTTGAAAGCTGGTCTGGAAAGCTTTGCAAGTTGACATGGGACCTGTAACATGTCCTACCTTCCTGTCCTGGTGGGCTGGATGATGTAATAAGGATAAGCTTCTGAGAAAATGCCTTACATTTGAACAGTAGATTCTAGGTCCTTTAGTTCTGAGAAATAATTTGAAACTCAAGGCAGTTTCAAACCAGCGATGGGACCGACCCTCAACCAAACCACGCAACCCAATGACCCTCACCTGATGTGACCTCCCAATCACAAGACCCATCACAAGACCCATCACAAGACAAGACCCTCACCTGACATGACCCACACCTCACCCACCACAACCTGACATGACCTCCCCATCACAAGACCTACTGACCACGTGAAGCCCTTATAAGCAGAACACCAACACTGACCTCCCCTAAACTCCACTGAAGATGGTACTTAGCCCGGTAACAAAACATTTGGGAACCAACCCACAACTTCAGAGAATGTACCTCCACCCTCATCCTACACTCAAACTACAGGTATCCGACACAATCACAAACTCAA
This sequence comes from Thermophis baileyi, assembly GCA_003457575.1. Classification (NCBI taxonomy): domain Eukaryota; kingdom Metazoa; phylum Chordata; class Lepidosauria; order Squamata; family Dipsadidae; genus Thermophis; species Thermophis baileyi. The sequence goes on from QLTV01003266.1 coordinate 2,022,741, forward strand.
GGCTGTGCACGAGAGAAATTTCGCATATTAAGAGACAACAACACAACAGCCCTCCTGAGCTTGAAAGCATGCTCTCAAAAATCTCTTTCCTCTCCTTCTTTTTGCCCAAAATGGTTGACCTGCCCTTGGCTAGGATAATGCTGTACACAAATACGCGCTGCACAATGATTGTTTTCCCGTCTGCACAAGAAGTTTCCACTTTGCCTCTCGAAGCAACAGGAGTGCTTCAGAATCTATAGAAGAGCATGCAAGCCAGCTCAAGGTTGAACTGCAGAGTTCTTGGTGCGCTCTGAGCTTGGGTGTCAGCTGGCAGATGCCATGAAACATCTGCAAGGAAACTACCCAGCTCAGAGAGCACCAAGGACCGCACAATGCTTGAGAAATTTCTCCAAATTTCGTTGTGTTTTTGAGCTTCTTTCTCTGGTTGGAAAAGGTAAAAGGGGCTGCCTTCACAAACTGTCCATTGTGCTTGGAACTTAGAACTCAGACTTAGAATAACTTTATTGTCACTTCGAATGTCCACTAATCGGCATACATTAAAATGAAATTTCGTTGCATGCAGCTCTCAAGGGGTCACCACTTCCAATATATACATGACAAAAATCAATAAATTCAAAATTATGCATATACCCACCTATATTCTATGACACGGAGAAACAACACAGTCTAGTTCAGATGTACACATGTACATGGCAAGAAAAACGAATCTTGCGAGTTTACCAGATGGATGGCATAAGGAACAAAGCTGTTACAGAATCGGGGAGTCCTGCTAGAAATATTTCAAAACCTCCTCCTCCCAGAGGGGGAACAATTGAAACAGACTGTAAAGTGGGTGTGTGGGGTGTCTAACAATGCTTCGAGCTGTAAGCACACAGCGTTTATAAGCAGCATCCTAAATAACGGGAAGCAAGCTTCCTATAATCTTCTCCACTGTCCTCACCACTCTCTGTAGGGACTTTCTATTTGAGGCACCACGGCCACCAAACCAAACAAGGTTGCAGTTTGTTAAAACGCTCTCAATCGTGCCTCTGTAAAAAGTGGCCAGGACAGAAGGAGAAAGAGGTGCTCTCCTCATCCGACGCAGGAAATGCAAACGCTGGTTTGCATGCTACACTAAGGATGATGGGTGGAGAGACCCGTTCAGATTGTTAGTTATCTGCACCCCCAGATACTTAATACTGTTGACCACCTCTACAGCTGCATCCTTGATACTGAGTGGAGTATGACCATGCCGGCTCTTTCTAAAATCTGCAACAATCTCCTTTGTTTTATTAAGTCTCCTGATTTGTAAAGGACTATTTTTATATTTTATTTTATTATATTATATTATTTATTTATTTATTAAGAACATTTAGATGGCTGCCCAACTCACTCATGGTGACTGAGCATGGATATTGTCATAAACCCCATCCTTCTTTCCTTCTAACCAAACTGCATACAGGTAATGCCCAACTCACAACCACTCATTTAGGGATAGTTCAAAGTTACAACAGCACTGAAAAAAGAGAGATTTATGACCATGCTTCACACTTAAGACCGTTGCAGCATTCCCCGTGGTCATGTGATCAAAATTTGGACGCTTGTCCTTGGCCTGTATTTATGACGGTTGCAGCATCCTGGAGTCCCATGATCACCCTTTGCAACCTTCTGTCAAACAAAGTCAGTGGGGAAGACAGATTCACTTAATGACCGTGTTCTCAAGTTAACAGCTGCAACTGACTCACATTTATGATGGTTGCAGTGTCCCGGGGTCATGCGATCCCCTTTTGAGACCTTCTGTCAAACAAAGTCGAGGGGGAAAGCCAGATTCACTTCACAAGCACGTTACTAATTTAACAACTACAGTGATTCACAGAACAACGGCGACAAGGAAGGTCGTAAAATAGGGCAAAACTCCCTTAAGAATTGTCTCGCTTAGCCATGGAACTTGTGGGCTTAATTGTGGTCGTACGTCGAGGGCCACCTGTAGACAACCACCGGGGCATTTCCCCATTTTTTTAAAAAAAGCTGCAGAAACCCAAATCTCTGGACGCAACCATTAGAATTAGAATAGAATAGAGCTGGAAGGGACCTTGGAGGTCTTCTAGTCCAGCCCCCTGCTCAAGCAGGAAAACCTATACCCGTGATGGTCAACCTATGGCACGCGTGCCGGAAGTGGCACGCAGAGCTATCTCTCCGGGCACGCCACCCGTCGCTCGTTGGTCTTCCAGGTTTGGCCAGCTGGTCTTTGTGGGAGCACCGGAAACCAGAAGAGCAGCTCCCTGGGGCGCATGCACGTACCGGGAAGCTGAGCTTCTGGTTTCCTGTGCGCGCATGCGTGCCGGCCAGCTGGTCTTTGCGCAGAAACCGGAAGACCAGGTGACCGGCGTGCATGTGCACGCCAGAAACCGGAAGCTCAGCACATGCCAGGGAACTGCTCTTCCAGTTTCCAGCGCTCCCATGCGTGTGCATGTGCGCTCCCGTTTCGGCACTCGGTGCCGAAAAGGTTCGCCAACACTGACCGATACCATCTCAGACAACTGACTGTCCAATCTCTTCTTAACCATCCTGAACTGTGTGTTAAGCCTCTTGCCATGTTCAATGCCAGTGTGATTAGAGCCACCATCACTTTGTATCTAAGCACGCTTTCCCTCTTGAGACGCAGAGAGAGACGGTGCGAACGGCTGGGCTCTCCATCACGTTAACCTACTTGCCTGCCGCTTTGATCGCTTCTAAATGCTAAATATGTTTGCGGAGCAATTAGAATAAATCTCGATCGCAGTTATGAAAGGCTTTGCGAGACACGCCACCAATAAAAAGAAAATAGAAAGGGAACGGCCTCCGGCGGACACCCGTGAGAATTTGGGAGAACACACTGCAAGGGGTGGGGGAAGAAGTCGTTTCAGGTGCCTGAAGATGTGAGCTGACAGCTGGCAATCAGAACAGAGCTGGAAGGGACCTTGGAGGTCTTCTAGTCCAACCCCCTGCTTGAGCAGGAAATCCTATGCCATACTGGACAAACTGCGGTCCAATCTCATCTTAAAAACTTCCAGTGATGGAGCACCCACAACTTCTGGAGGCAAGCTGTTCCAATGATTGTTTAACAGAATAACAAAGTTGAAAGGGACCTTGGAGGTCTTCTAATCCAACCCCCTGCTCAAGCAGACCTTACACCATTCTGAACAAATATCTTCTTAAAAACCTTAAAAAACCTTCAGTGATGGAGCACCCATCTGGAGGCATCTGGAGGCAAGCTGTTCCACCGATTAATTAACAGAACAACAGAGCTGGAAGGAACCTTGGAGATCTTCTAGTCCAATCTCCCTAGGCCATTTCAGACAGGTGCATGTCCAATCTCTTCTTAAAAACCTCCAGTGATGGAGCACCCACAACTTCTGAAGGCAACTTCCATTCCACTGGTTAGTTGTCCTCACTGTTAGGAAATTTCTCTTTAATTCCAGGTTGCTTCTCTCCTTGATGAATTTCTCTCCTGGATTAGTTTCCATCCATTGTATCATCTGTAACTTAGTTTGCCCCTTTATGGAATCATCTGGGTTAGCCCCATCGTTGGGCTGATTCTAGGAGGGAGTAGCAATGACTTAGAGCACTGGTCCCCAACTTTTATGACTTGGGGGCCCGGCGGGGGAAGGGGGAGAAGAGGGGAAGTGGCCCCCTGTACACACAAGTTGAACCGGGTGCATGTGTGTGCACCAGCCAGCCATTTGCACATGTAAAACTGTGTGTGCGCCGGCCAACCACTCGTACCACCTTGTTCCAAATGGGCCAGGGCCCGGTAGTGGGTCGCGGCCCGGGGAGTTGGGGACTCCTGAGTTAGAAGAGAGAGAAAGTTGGATGCTATGCAGACAGTCCTGGAGAACTTGCTATCCCCTCAACATCCCCACACCTGGAATAGTGCAACCAATGTTGGTCACCATAGTACAAAAAGATGTTGAGACTTTGGAAAAAGTTCAGAGAAGAGCAACTAAGATGATCAAAGGCCTGGAGACTAAAACATATGAAGAACGGCTGCAGGATTTGGGTTTGGCTAGTCTAAAGAAAAGAAGGACTAGGTGTGACACGATAGCAGTATTTCAATATTTGAGGGGCTGCCACAAAGAAGAGGGGGGTCAAATTATTCTCGAAAGCACCAGAGGGCAGGACAAGAAACAATGGTTGGAAACTAACCAAAGAGAGAAACAACCTGGAATTAAGGAGAAACTTCCAAACTTCCGACAATTAACCAACAGAACAGCTTGCCTTCAGAAATCAAGGGCGCTCCATCCATGGAGGTTTTTAAGAAGAGACTAGACCAGGGGTGTCAAACTCCCGGCCCATGGGCCAGATGCATTACACGCTGGCCAGGCCCATGGCTGGTTTAGCGAAGGACAGTCTCTTATCTGAAATAGTATAGGTTCTCCTGCTTGAGCAGGGGGCTGGACTAGAACACCTCCAAGGTCCCTTTCAGCTCATCCTATTCCTATTCCTATTCCTATTCCTCTTCCTATTCCTATTCCTATTCCTATTCCTATTCTATTCTATTCTATTCTATTCTATTCTATTCTATTCTATTCTATTCTATTCTATTCTATTCTATTCTATTCTATTCTTTCTATTCTATTCTATCTACCAAAGCTTCATTCCTGAAGTACAGATAGTTCTCAAGTTATAACAGTTCATTTAATGACCGTTCAAAGTTACAATGGCACTGAAAAAAGTAACTTATGACCATTTTCACACTTACGACCATTGCATCCTCCCCATAGTCACGTGATTAAAATTCAGATACTGGGCAACTGACTCATATTTGTGACGGTTGCAGTGTCCCAGGGTCACATGATCCCCTTTTGCAACCTTCTGTCAAGCAAAGTCAAGAGGGAAGCCAGATTCACTTAACAAGCATGTTACTAACTTAACAAGTGCAGTGATTCACTTAACAACGGTGGCAAGAAAGGTCGTAAAGGGGGACAAAGTTCACTTAATAAATGTCTCGCTTTGCAACAGAAATTTTGGGCTCAATCGTGGTCGTAAGTCAAGGACTACTTGTATCCTTGAATCATCCACCTTAAAATGGATTTCTGAACCTACCTGTGTTTGGAAGAGAAGTGGTGGACACCTTCAGCATGGACATAAGGAACTGCCCTCAAGACCTGCCAAGTTGCTACTGAGATCTTTGTCTTCCCCACTTCTAATTTTTGCCTCCTTGCCTTGTCTCCCTGAGTTCAACCGTGTCTTCTTGTCTTGTCTCCATTGCCATCAACTTTGGAAGAATCAGCTCCGAGCAACAGAAAACCCCTTGGCTGTAGATTTTATAACTCTCTGCCCCAGCTACTAAATTTGCAAAAATCTTTTCTTGAGTTCAAAGCACAGAACTCTGTATTGTTTATTAGGGGGAGCCTGGAACCCCCACACAACGCGTCCCCAGGTGGTGGATTGGGGGCCCCTACCCAGTATGGCTTTTATGCTGTAATGGTGGGTTGGAGGGAATCAAAGACCTCCCGTGGACCAATGGGCCTGGTGAGTGGCAGCTGGCTCATCAGTATCGACTGAAGGCGGAGACCACATTGGTCAGGACAACTTCGGAAGAACAGCACAACAGGTGTGGTGGCAGCCACTTGAACAGTGTGTGCACAGCGGTGTAGAAAGCAAAGGGAAGACTACTACACTATATGCCGTGTTTCCCCAAAAACAAGACCCTGTCTTATATTTTTTTTGAACCCTGAAATAAGCGCTTGGCCTTATTGCCATGCACTCAAAAGCCCGATTGGGCTTCTTATCAGGCGATGTCTTATTTGGGGGGAAACAGGGTATTTCCCAGGAAAACGTTAACGGTGGCACAACCTAACAATGGCCCCGAGTACGGGCGCCCCTTAAATGGGGCAGAGGTGCTAAGAATCTCCCCATCCGCTAGAAGCATAATAAACCCAAAACTACGAATTGGAACGTGGAATCTGAGAAGCCTATACGAATCTGGGAAAACACACAACACTATCAAAGAAATGTCCAAATACAATATCTCTATATTGGGAGTGAGTGAAATGCGCTGGCCTGAAAATGGAATGTGTAGAATAGGAGATGATGCTATCTACTACTCTGGTGAAAAGAGTAAACATCATCGAAATGGAGTAGCTATAATCGTAAACAATCTTGTAAATAAATGCCTCAAGTCCTTTATTCCTGTATCCGATAGAGTGATGATGATCTAAATAAATAGTACTCCAGTAAATATGAATCAAACCGGTCGGTCCTAGAGGAGATCAACCCTGACTGCTCTTTAGAAGGCCAGATCCTGAAGATGAAACTCAAATACTTTGGCCACCTAATGAGAAGGAAGGACTCACTGGAGAAGAGCCTAATGCTGGGAAAGATTGAGGGCAAAAGAAGAAGGGGACGACCGAGAACGAGGTGGCTGGATGGAGTCACTGAAGCAGTCAGCGTGAGCTTAAATGGACTCCAGAGGATGGTAGAGGACAGGAAGGCCTGGAGGAACGTTGTCCATGGGGTCGCGATGGGTCGGACACGACTTCGCAACTAACAACAACAAATATCAATGTTCAACAAGTTTACGCTCCCACGGCTGACAGTGATGATAAATTGATAAAAATAGGATCGCCAACATCCGATGACGGACATGGCACAAGAAGAAGAAAGCACAGAAAAGATCATTATTGTTACTCTAGACAAGAATCTAGTCATCAATTCATGGTCAGAGCTAAATTGGTGCTAGGGAAGGGCCGACAGAATTCACTGGAGTTGGATCTCTTGTGGCAACGCAATGACTCCAAACTGATGACACACTTAACCCCACCTTCCAGATTCAGCCTGCTCTTCTCCTACAATAAGGTGCAGAAGCTCGCTTACTTTATTATATTCTGTTTATTATACAAAAAAAGGAAACACAGAGGGTAATTCCACGTACACCATGGTTTCTGCACTTCACAATGGTTTCCTAGTGCAAAGACACAGATGCATGTACCCCCATACTGCAAAGCTTGACAGAAGAGACACCAATTACGGGGAGAAACGCGAAAAGGGAAATAAGAAGTTTATTTTTTTCCCCTGCAGATGGAATATCCCCCCACCCATCCCGCTACTCCAGCGGAGGAAAGCGAAGAGCAGAAAGAAAGAAAGAAAGAGAGAAAGAAAGAAAGAAAGAAAGAAAGAAAGAAAGAAAGAAAGTGTGGAACAACAGAGAATCTCATTCAGAGTTGGCCCAAGGTGCTTTGGAGCGGAATTAAAATTTTGCACGCCCACCCCGGTCTTTTCATTTCTGAAACGTCTTGACTGCAACCTTTGAAACTTTTAAGTCTGAAGTATGTGTGTGTATGTATATATATTCCGGGGGAATATATATATATATTCCCCCGGAAAGGCAGAAAGTGTATTTCTCAGCAGTTTAAATACTTTCAAATCCGCATTAAAATGAGCGCTTTGAGGAGGGAATCAAAGTACACAGGAAATTATTTCAAAATGGGAAGACACAACTTGAAAGAAAATACGCATTTTAAACAGGCTTATATCGTGTTGCATTTCACAGGATGTTTCTAAAGGTTTGTTTTTTAATGAGAGTAGCTGGCTGGATTTATTATTACACGGGAACACCTGGAAGAGACTGAGTTCACACATCATGCCGGAACAATTCCCTTAACTATGGTTTGTAAAATAAACCACAGCTGGCTGGATTCACACAACAGACTAGCCAAGGGACACATAATTTTTCCTACACTTGTCCCAAAGGTGCTTTTTTAAAGAGGCAAATGGACTTTCTTTGTTTTCCTTTGAAGACGTTTCGCTTCTCATCCAAGAAGCTTCTTCAGCTCTGACTGGATGGTGGGGAATGGAAGGATTTATCTGAGGATACAGTGCTTCCACGACCCTCTAAAAGGATGCAAATAACCAGCTGTCTGCAAAGAGTATAAATCCTTCCATTCCCCACCATCCGGTCAGAGCTGAAGAAGCTTCTCGGATGAGAAGCGAAACGTCTTCAAAGAAAAAAACAAGAAAGTCATGTTGTCTTCTGAAAAAAGCACCTTTGGGACAAACCATGAGCTGGATGTCTGAGAATCTCTACAGACTTTTAGTTAGAACAGAACAGAACAGAACAGAACAGAACAGAACAGAACAGAACAGAACAGAACAGAACAGAACAGAACTATAGAATGGAATGGAATGGAATGGAATGGAATGGAATAGAATAGAATAGAATAGAATAGAATAGAATAGAATAGAATAGAATAGAATAGAATAGAATAGAATAGAATAGAATAGAATAGAATAGAATAGAATAGAATAGAAGAGAAGAGAAGAGAAGAGAAGAGAAGAGAGAAGAGAAGAGAAGAGAAGAGAA
>QLTV01003266.1:2117011-2127238 GCA_003457575.1 Thermophis baileyi
CTGACTTTGGGCCAATCACCAGGAGATGGTGAGTTCTAGTCCTGCCTTAGGCACAAAAGCCGGTTAGGTGACTTTGGGCCAATCACCAGGAGATGGTGAGTTCTAGTCCTGCCTTAGGCACAAAAACTGACTTTGGGCCAATCACTAGGTGACTTTGGGCCAGTCACTAGGAGATGGAGAGTTCTAGTCCCACCTTAGCAGAGGTGGGTTCCTCCCAATTCGGACCGGTTCACCCGGACCGGTAGCAACCTGCTGGTGACGTCACGCAGCCGGTTCGGTCGGTCCCGGTCCGTGGATGCTGCCATCTTTTTTTTGGATTTTTTTTTTTTGGGGGGGGGAATTTTTTGGGGGGGAATTTTTTCTCTTTTCTTCTGTGCATGTGCAGAAGCCGAGTTGCTGGCACTGCGCACGTGCCGCTATCTTGTTTTTGGCTTTTTTGGGGGGGAATTTTTTTGGAATTTTCGGCACTGCGCATGCACGCGCGAGCGAAGCGCGCACGTGGCCACGCGGCGCGGGGGGAAGCGAACCGGCGGCGAGGTAAGTTAGAACCCACCCCTGCACCTTAGGCATGAAAGCCAACTGGGTGATTTGGGGCCAATCACAGGAGGCAGTCCCAGTTTAGGCATGAAATCCATCTCAGTGATTTTGGGCCAATCACCAGGAGTGGGGGAGTTCTAGTCTCACCTTAGGCATGAAGGATGGCTGGGTGTATTTGGGCCTATCACCAGCAGACAGTGAGTTCAAATCTTGACTTAGGCATGAAAGCCAGCTGGGTGATTTTGGGCCTGTTCCTCTCTCTCAGAACCAGCCCACCTCACAAGGTTGTTTTTGTGGGGAGAACAGCAGGAGGAAGGTGTATCAGATATGTACGCCACCTTGAGTTATTTATAAAAAAAATAATAAAGGCGGAATAAAAATAAATAAATGAAATTGCCTCTGGCAGTGAAGAAAAGGGGAAAAAAACAAATGCACCTTCCAATATGGCTAAAAATGGGCCCTCCGTGATTTTCCTGCCATGCATAATCCCCGTTTGAGCTTTCAAAAGTCAGTGACCTGATTTCTCGTTTTGTTGACAAGAAGGGGATGATACAAAAACAAAAACAAAAATGTTGAGGCCCCCAGAAAGAGAAGGGAGAAGAGCAATAAAAATGATAAGAGATCTGGAGGCTAAACTGTATGATGAAGACCTAAGGGAATTAGGTAGCTTTCAGTCTAAGAAACAGAAGGACGAGGGATGACTAATATCAGCGTTCCAATATTTGAGGGGCTGCTGCAAAGAAGAGGGGCAGTCAACTTATTTTTCCAAAGCATCAAAAGCAGTGGGGAAATCTAAAAAATTTTTCCTACCGGTTCTGTAGGCGTGGCTTGGTGGGGGTCATGTGACCGGGTGGCCGTGGCTATGTACTCATGTGACTGGGGGATCAAAAGACAGAAACTCACTTTAACAATGTCCTGCTGGAGCAGGGTTGGACTAGATGACCTCCAGGTCCCTTCCAGCCCTGGATTATCCTGCATCTAGTGCCAGGTTTGTAATCCTTCCTTCCTCTCCTTTTTCCCTCCCTCCCTCCCTCCCTCATTTTCTTTCTCTCTCTCTCTTTCTTTCAGAAAAAAAAAAAGTTCTGAAGATCAGCTGTGCGACACGCGATCGTCGGAACTGTTTTTTTTTTAAACTTTTTTTAGTATTTTTTACTATTGATTCGGGCAAACCGACCCGAACCAGTAGAATTTCACCCCTGATCAGAAGGCAGGACAAGAAGCAATGAATGGAAACTAATCAAGGAGAGAAGCAACCTGGAAGTGAGGAGAAACTTCCTAACAGTGAGGACAATTAACCAGTGGAATTAACAATTAACAATTAACCCATTATTTCTTGTCCTGCCCTCTGATGCTTTGGAGAATAATTTGACCGCCTCCTCTGTGTGGCAGCCTCTCAAATGCTCAAATCTATCTCTATCTCTATCTCTTGTATCTATCTATATCCATCCATCCATCCATCCATCTCATCTATCTATCTCATATCACTCTCTCTCCCCCTCTCCTCCCCTCTCTCTCTTCCATCCATCCATCCATCCATCCATCCATCCATCCATCCATCCATCCATCCATCCATCCATCCATTGTCTGTCTGTCTGTCTATCTTCATCTATCTATCTATCTATCTATCTATCTATTGTGATGATGATGTTATCTATTCAGTTGAGTCCAACTCTTTGTGATTCTATGGGCCAGATTTCTCCACATCTTCCGATCATGCACTATTTCTTTGAGTTTTTTTATGCATTGACTGGTGTCTGTCTGTCTGTCTGTCTGTCTGTCTGTCTGTCTGTCTGTCTGCCTGCCTGCCTGCCTGCCTGCCTGCCTGCCTGCCTGCCTGCCTCTATAGTCTTCATATGCAGTGATCAAAACACCTCTAGGAAGAAAAAAAAGAAACGTTTTTAAGCAGCTTACTCTGACGACATCAGAATAGCACAATGCTCGCATAAACTCCAAAGTGTGCTTCCTTTCCCCACCCCCCACCCCCCCAAAAATACAACCACCGTCTGTGGATCAAAAGGCTTTCAGCTCCTTTTCCATAGTTATAATTGGCTTATCACCCTTGCCTTTATTATGTACTTTCAGCTTTCATGAGGCTAAAAATACTCGGAGTTAATCACTGGTGATATAGACTATTAAGCCTTCCTGTAAACCAGCGAGAAAATGGAAATATATTTCTTCTGCTAAGGTTTTACAGTTGGGGGAGCAGGTGGGAGAGCAGAGACGACCACGGCACCCCCAATTGAGATTTTTAAAAAAACCTCTTGCCAAATACTCCTGGTAGGCTGAATTTACTATCTCATTACTGGAAGACTTTAATTATATCTGGACCTTCTATAATAACAAATGATGTGTGACGAGGTCATAAACAGAAATTTCAATGTATCTGATTTCTATATGTTACAGAGATTACGGCTCAGCTGTTTTTATTTTTCTTTTTTCCCCTATCCACGAAAAAAGCAAAAAGGAACACTTGGGAAAATGCATGAGGAATAGGACAACATCTTTGGGCTGGAAAGGGCCAACGTCCATCTGAGGCATCCTTGGTGCTATCTGAGCTTGGTGGTTTCCTTGCAGACGTTTCATGACCCAAGCTAGGTAACATCATCAGGGCTAGTAAGGAATAGGGTTTGCTCTCAGTTTATATTCTAGTGGCTGAGAATACCTGAGAGTAAACAGGGAGCAAATCCCACTTCCTTCTAGCATTGATGATGTTACCTAGTTGGGTCATGAAACATCTGGAAGAAAACAACCAAGCTCAGAGAGCACTAAGGACCCCATAGTCCTCCTCCTCCTCCTCCTCCTCCTCCTCCTCCTCCTCCTCCTCCTCCTCCTCCTCCTCCTCCTCCTCCTCCTTCCCTACACAAATCCCATTCCCTTCTAGCACTGATGATGTTACCTAGTTTGGGTAATGAAACATCTACAAGAAAACAACTAAGCTCAAAGTCTAGTGAAGAGAAGCACCAGGGGAGATATGAAAGAAGTGTTCCAATATTTGAGGGGCTGCCAGAAAGAAGAGGGGGGGGGGTCAGTCTATTCTCCAGAGTACCAGAAGGCAAGAAACAATGGATGGAAACTAATCAACCTACAGTAGAACTAAGGAGAAGTTTCCTCTCCTTCTCCTTCTCCTTCTCCTTCTCCTTCTCCTTCTCCTTCTCCTTCTCCTTCTCCTTCTCCTTCTCCTCCATCTCCATCTCCTTCTCTCCACAAATCCCATCACCTTCTAGCACTGATGATGTTACCTAGTTTGGGTCATGAAACATCTGCAAGAAAACAACCCAGCTCAAAGAACACCAAGAACCAATTCATTTCAACCCCGAGCTACAAATATTCTCCTTTATTGGCAATTTCCATCTTCTAATCAGCCTAGGACAGACAGGGGAGGGGAATTAATTTTCCTCAAGGGGCGACACGAGAAACAGGAACCGGAGGGCTGAACCAATGTAACATGAGTCGAAGTCCTCAAACTCCATCACCTCAATTCCCCGGTCTGGACAGCCATCTGTCTGAAATGGTATAGAGTAGACTCTCCTGCTCGAGAAAGGGGTTGGACTAGATGACCCCCCAAGGTCCCTTCCAACTCTGTTATTCTGTGTTCTGTGAAAGCGCTCATATCTCCATCCCACCACACCCTAACATCACCTGAAGATGGCCTGACCATGAAACATTGAAGAATCTACAATTTGCTCAATGTCTATGGAGATTCTCAGCCATCCAGGCTCAAGGTTGACTCATCCTTCCCTCCTTCCGAGGTCGGTAAAATGAGGACCCAGATTGTTGGGGGCAAGAGGCGGACTCTGTAAACCGCTTAGAGAGGGCTGTAAAAGCACTGTGAAGCGGTATATAAGTCTAAGTGCTAGTGCTATTGCTATCCACATCACGGTTGTTCCCCAAAGTTGCTTTTTCCAAAAGGCAACTGTCAGAACTCAGAGAGAGCACCAACGACCAGAGGACTGCAAGGAATATAAACCCTTCCATTCTCCACCATTCGCTCAGAACTGATGAAGCTTCTTGGATGAGAAGCGAAACCTCCTCAAGGAAAAAAACAAAAAAAAAAGTCCAGTTGTTTTTTGAAAAAGCACCTTTGGGACAATTTGCTAAACGCCTGTGGTTTGAGGAAAAAAAAATTGGCTGTTCTGCTCTTCTAGCAAAAAAATGGAACCACAGCATGAGCTGAAGGAGCAAAATACACACAAATATTTTTCTCGGTAGTAATTAATAGATGATTAATAAAAGGAACCCTTGGGATGAAGTAAGAAGAAGCATTTCCAACGACGGTGATGGGATGAGATGACAGGAGGCACCTGATGGTTGAGAGCCAATCTTTAAGTGGTTCTGAAATTGCAATACATAACAATATTTATCTGTGTCTCCCCTCTGGTACACGCCATGACAAGGAGGGGAGCAACTTATCAGCTAAAAAAAGCAATTTCCATTAATCACTTGTTAATTATTAGTTAAGTGTCACCTTAATTTAAAGTGTGCTTCCGAGGCGCCAAATGCGGCTGGATACAGCTAGTCCTCGACTTACAACCACAACATTTTGGTTGCTAAGTGAGGCATCTGTCGAGCGAGACTTGCCCCATTTCACGACCTACCCTGCCACAGTTGTTAAGTGAATCACTGCAGTTGCTCAATTAGTAACGCGGTTGCTAAGTGAATCCGGCTGGCTGGCTTTGGTTGTCAGAGGGTCGCAAAAGGCGAATCACGTGACGTTGCAACCGTCATAAATATGAGTCAGCGGCTAAATTTTGATCACGTGACTGCGGGGATGATGCAATAGTCGTGAAAAAGGGTCATAGGTCACTTTCTTCAGTGCCATTGTAACTTTGAATGGTCACTAATTCAACAGTTTGAGAACAAGCTTCATTCGATCAAACTCTGCCTCACCTTTCCTTGACCTTGGTCTACTTCTTGCTTGTGGTCAAGCCCCCTTTGGTGGCTCCTCAGGGACTAGAGAACCATCTTTGGCAATCACTAGAAGACTGCATCCAGTTTTGGTCTCCACATTACAAAAAAGACGTTGAGATTTTGATTGAAGGCCTGGAGACTAAAATATATGAAGAACGGTTGCAGGAATTGGGTTTGGCTAGTCTAGTGAAGAGAAGGACCAGGGGTGACATGATAGCAGTCTTCCAGTATTTGAGGGGCTGCCACAGAGAAGAGGGGGGTCAATTTATTTTCCAAAGCACCAGAAGGCAGGACAAGAAGCAACGGATGGAAACTAATCAAGGAGAGAAGCAAACCTGGAACTTAAGGAGAAAGTTTCTGACAATTACAACAATTAACAATGAGGACAACCATTGGAATGAATTGTCTTCAGAAATTGTGGGTGCTCCATCACTGGAGACTTTTAAGAAGAGACTGGACAGCCACTTGTCTCAAATTGTATAGGGTCTCCTGCTTGAGCAGGGGTTGGACTAGAAGACCTCGAAGGTCCCTTCCAGCTCTATTCTATAGCAATAGCAATAGCACTTAGACTTATATACCGCTTTACAGTGCTTTACAGCACTCTCTAAGCGGTTCACAGAGTCAGCATATTGCCCCCAACAATCTGGGTCCTCATTTTACCCACCTCAGAAGGATGGAAGGCTGAGTCAACCTTGAGCCGGTGAGATTTGAACCGCAGCTAGCAGTCAGCTGAAGTAGCCTGCAGTGGTGCACTAGAACGGTTGGAGCAATTGGTTATGGCCAGTCTAGAGAAAAGGACGACTAGGGGGTTACATGATAGCAGTATTCCATTATTTGAGAGGCTACCACAAAGAGGAAGGGGGGGGGGGGCAACGTATTTTCCAAAGCACCAGAAGGCAAGACAAGAAACAACGGATGGAAACTAATCAAGGAGAGAAGCAAACCTGGAACTGAGAAACTTCCTAACAATGAGAACGATTAACCGGTGGAACAGCTTGCCACCAGAAGTTGTGGGCGCTCCATCACTGGAGGCTTTTAAGAAGAGAGCATTTGGAATGCTCTAACACAAACAGTAAAAAGTGCAAAGAAGAGCAATTAAGATGATTAAAGGCCTGGAGACTAAATCAATAGCAATAGCACTTAGACTTATATACCACTTCATAGTGCTTTACAGCCCTCTTTAAGCGGTTCACAGAGTCAGAATATTGCCCCCAACAATCTGGGTCCTCATTTTACTCACCTCAGAAGGATGGAAGGCTGAGTCAACCTTGAGCCGGTGAGATTTGAACCGCAGCTAGCAGTCAGCTGAAGTAGCCTGCAGTGCTGCACTAGAACGGTTGGAGCAATTGGTTATGGCCAGTCTAGAGAAAAGGACGACTAGGGGGTTACATGATAGCAGTATTCCATTATTTGAGAGGCTACCACAAAGAGGAAGGGGGGGGGGGCAACGTATTTTCCAAAGCACCAGAAGGCAAGACAAGAAACAACGGATGGAAACTAATCAAGGAGAGAAGCAAACCTGGAACTGAGAAACTTCCTAACAATGAGAACGATTAACCGGTGGAACAGCTTGCCACCAGAAGTTGTGGGCGCTCCATCACTGGAGCCTTTCAAGAAGAGACTGGACAGTCAATTGTCTGAAATTGTATAGGGTCTCCTGCTTGAGAAGGGGGCTGGACTAGAAGACCTCCATTGTCCCTTCCAGCTAAATTCTGATTCTATACCAGGAGGAAGCTCATCTTACAATTCACGAATCCCACGGTTAAGAACTTGGGCCCAGAGCACTCAAAATGTTCCCATTCGTCATCAAGGCCAAACCCTAAGGAGCTCACATCTGTTGGAACCTCATATTGGACGTCGTGCCGACTCATAAGGAACGTTCCTTGCTCAATATCTTCCTTCTGAAGCAAGGGAGCAATTACAGACTTTTATTTACCTACCATAAAATGAATTGTTAGCCAGTGGGAGAACTCATTGTAGAGCAAGAGCGAACATGAAATGATTCGGTGACCTCTATTTCGCAGAGCGTGGATTATTTAAAGCAATTGGAAGAGGAGAAGACGAAGCGTAAAAAACCGGCCAGCTGTCTTCTTCTGAAGGTGTGCTTTTGTTGATATTGATGGCCATGCTTTGCTCCTATCATTGTTTTGGGGGACGTCTTCTGCTTTTCCAAGTTTTGATTTGGCCAGGGGTAGAACAAAAGAAAGAAAGAGGGGAGGGGAGGTGTGGCCACTTCAATTTTCGATAGAATATGAGAACCTCACCCCCAGAGTGTGGTCATTTGCTCAGAGAACTAAGTGACTAACTTCTGCTGAGGAACAGCTAGATTTCACTATGGGAACCATAGTCCAATAGAAGAGAATCTTTGTAGCTCGGGGTTGAACTGTGGGGTCCTTGGTGCTCTCTGAGCTTGGTGGTTTTCTTGCAGACGTTTCACTACCCAACTAGGTAACTTTATCAGTGCTACAAGGGAGGGTGGTTTGTCAGGAGGAGGAGGAGGAGGAGGAGGAAGAAGAAGGAGGAGGAGGAGGAGGAGGAGGATTGTGGGGTCCTTGGTGCTCTCTGAACTTGGTTGTTTGCTTGCAGACATTTCATGACCCAACTAGCTAACATCCTCAGTAGTAGAAGAGAGTGAGGTGTTTGGAGTGAAGGACAAGGAGAAAGGCAGGAGGAGAAAGGCAGGAGGAGGAGGAGGAGGAGGAGGAGGAGGCGGAGGGGAGAACTGTGGGGATACTCTCTGAGCTTGATTGTCTTTTTGTAGATGTTTCGTGACCCAACTAGGCAACATCATCAGTGCCAGAAGGGAGTGGGATTTGTTGTTATTTTTATATACTATTGGCTTGCCGTGTCAGTGTGGGTGAAAGTGTTCTTGATGGCTTCTTGATTTGGCTGTTTACTGAGTCGATCGTTCCTTGACTGAGGTAAACAGAGAGCAAAGCCCACTCCCTTTACCACTGATGAAGTTCCCTAGTTGGGTCATGAAACGTCTGCAAGAAAGCCATCAAGCTCAGAGAGCACCAAGGACCCCACAATCCACCTCCTTCGAGCATTTTGTAGTCTGCAGGCAGAACACATCCTCTTCCCCCCTCCTCCTCTCCACAAACCCCACTCCCTTTACCACTGATGAAGTACCCCTAGTTGGGTAATGAAACATCTGCAAGAAAACAACTCCTTGACTGAGGTAAACTCTCCACAAACCCCACTCCCTTTACCACTGATGAAGTACCCTAGTTGGGTCATGAAACGTCTGCAAGAAAGCCACCAAGCTCAGAGAGCACCAAGGACCCCACAATCCTCCTCCTCCTCCCCCCTCCTCCTCTCCACAAACCCCACTCCCTTTACCACTGATGAAGTTCCCTAGTTGGGTCATGAAACGTCTGCAAGAAAGCCACCAAGCTCAGAGAGCGCCAAGGACCTCACAGTCTATTCCTGTCGAGCATTTTGTAGTCTGCAGGCAGAACACATGGTCTGAAGTGAAGCCTCCTGTTTTGTAGTCATAGGGTTGACTCGGAGCGAGAGGTGACTCTCTACTTACTTGACGCCTTTAGAGGCTATTCCTTTCCTAACACGTCCAGCAAAGCATTTGATGGAACGGCCCTTCCGTCTTTATAGACTTGAGCTGCCATCACGGGCTCTTCTCAACGAGGCCTTAACGTTTCTCGACTTGGCTTTTTCCTCCTTGCCCAAAACCTCAAGGTTGATCCCAGAGCCAACCCTGGAAAATGCCAACCTGGAAAATGTTACCCAGAGAGTGATTTGCATGCATTACCGAGTGACAGATGACATAAGTGAGCAACCTCACCTAATGGATGATTAATGGTTTGATGTTGACCGTTGGCGCTCACTTGTTCTCCAGCTCTTTGGGGAACTTCAAAGACAGCTGGCATTTCCTTCCAGCAGGATAGCGAGTGGAATTGTTTAATGAATGCACGCCTGGTATAATTTTAGAGCGGTCTGTTTTTTAATATATAAATGCACTGGTACCCAACCCAGCAGAGACAGCTTCCTTCCTGCTTCGGCTGTTGGGTCTATTTCGAATTATTTTTTAATTGGATTGTTAGATCTTTATCCAACCTTTATTACTTTATACATAACTCAAGGTGGGGAGCATACGTAATACACCTTCGTCCTATTTTCCCCACAACAACAACAACCCTGTGCATTGGGTTGGGCTGAAAGAGAAGACCTGGCCAAAAGTCACCCAGCCAGCTTTCATGCCTAAAGTGTGGCTAGAATTCACCATCTTCTGGTGATTGTCCCGAAGTCAGTCAGCCAATTTTCATTCCTAAGGCGTGACTAGAACTCTCCATCTCCTGCTGACTGGCTCAAATTCACCCACCTGGCTTTCATGCCTAAGGTGGGACTAGAACTCCCAGTCTCTTCTATCATTCTTGGCGTGAAAGATAGTCCATGTGAATCTTTCTTCCTTGATTGTGTTCTGCAGGTGCCAGTCTTAATAGGACAATCAGCTGTCCAATTTTCTGGTGATGGAGGAACTTGTCCTTCCATCTTCTAAATTTTGGGGCCCACAGTGACCTACTCAGATTATAACCTTCCTTGTCTCAAACAGGTAAGGTGAGGTGAGGTGAGGTGAGGTGAGGTGAGGGGAGGTGAGGTGAGGTGAGGTGAGGTGAGGTGAGGTGAGGTGAGGTGAGGTGAGGTGAGGTGAGGTGAGAAGAGAAGAGAAGAGAAGAGAAGAGAAGAGAAGAGAAGAAAAGAGAAGAAGATAAGATAAGATAAGATGAGATAAGATAAGATAAGATGATAAGATGATAAGATAAT
>QLTV01003266.1:2127441-2158404 GCA_003457575.1 Thermophis baileyi
TTTTTAATATGTTTCTTGTTAATAGTTTTTATATTTTTATAATGTTTTTATTGTTGTAAGCCGCCCAGAGTCCTCTGGGAGTTGGGCGGCATAGAAATATAAATAAACTAAACAGATAAGATAAGATAAGATAAGATAAGATAAGATAAGATAAGATAAGATAAGCTAAGATAAGATAAGATAAGATAAGATAAGATAAGATAAGATAAGATGATAAGATAAGATAAGATAAGATAAGATAAGATAAGATAAGATAAGATAAGATAAGATAAGATAAGATAAAAGATAATAACTTTTATTGTCATTTTTTACTGCAAGCACACTGGCCCACATTAAAAATAAAATTCTGTTGTCTGCTTTCAAGAGAAAGTATATATCTACCCAAACACCTACATAACCCACATATACACATACTACATACATAGATATATACCTGCAGCGCACACACCCACACCCACACCACACACCCACACCCACACCCCCACACCCCAGTATCAGGGATGAAATGCTCCCGGTTCGCTCGTGCCTGTCGGTCGCCGTAGAGCCGGTTGCCAAGGTAGCGCGAGGCTCCGCCCACCCGCCCAGATGCCGGCGTTTGGGTTCTTTTACCCTCTGCGCATGCACAGAACGCTTTGTGCATGCGCAGAGGGTAAAAGAACCCAAATGGCGGCATCCGGGTGGGTGGCGGAGCCTCGTGCTACCTTGGCGACCGGCTCTATGGTGACCGACAGGCACGAGCGAACCGGGAGCATTTCACCCCTGCCCAGTATATATATTAATCACTGTCCATTTTGAATACGTAGCAGAAAGAGGAAACTTGAGAGTTCACATGGGTAATGCTATAGAACAAAACTGGGACTAAATCTAGACATTCTGCTTCGGATACCCCGAAGCCCCCCTCCCAGAAGGTAACAAGGAAAAACAAGTCCTGAAGAGGATGTGTAGCATCCCAGACAATCCTATGGACCCTGCTCAAGCATCGCTTATATGCCATGTCCCCCATAGAAGGAAGTAAACTCCCAATGATCTTTTCTGCCGTCCTCACCACTTTCCCCACTGCCTTCCTGTCCGAATGCTTCCAAACCAGACTGTTAAATGCCATAGGACAGGATGCTCTCGATCGTCCCTCTATAGCAGAGGTGTCAAACTCGATTTCATTGAGGGCCGCATCAGGGTTGTGTTTGTCCTTGGGGGGCTGGGTTGGCCATGGACAGAGTGGGCATGGCCAGCTCAACATCACTCATGTCTGGGGCGCCTGTGGTGGCCCGAGCGCTCTGCCAGCAAAAATGGGCTCCTGAGCTCCGTTTCGGCTGCGACGGCCTCCTGCAACCCTCTGCCAGTAAAAACGGAGCTCAAGAGGGCTGCACGCAGCCCTCCCGAGCTCCATTTTCGTTGGCAGAGGTACTGTGGGCCGGTCCTTCGCTGTTTCCACGGTGGCCCCGTGGGCCAGATCTAAGCACCCCATGGTCCAGATCTGGCCCCCAGGCCTTGAGTTTGACACCCCTGCTCTATAGAAAGTGGTAAGGACAGGGGGAGGAAGGTGTGCTTTTCTTACACGACGCAGAAAAGGCAGGCGGCTTCACCTGGGTCTCGCTGTTGAGCGAGCAAGCTCAACAGTACGGCATTTAAGTAACGAAGAACGGCTTGGACCCCTGGATCTGCACTGGCTCACTTGCTTTCCCGATGTCTCAGAAAACCTGGCCAGGTAATTTAGAAGTAGCCCCCTTCTTCGTGATCTAGAACGTTGGGGTGATGGGAGCTGTTTGCATACGCGGCATAATTAAATGCCCATCAGCCGTGGGCTGTCAAAAGATCAACACCCATCGACAGTTTGCTTTAAGTGGCCCAATTAGCGTAACAAACGACTTGCCAAAAATTCTGAAGGCATCCTGTTGATTAATGCCATTCATCTCTCAAACCAGGCAGCAGACGGCCGAGCCATTCCACGCTAATGATGATTATTATATATACATGCATGTTTAGAGGAGGGTTGCTGTCGGGAGAAATGAGGGGGTTTATAAGTCACTTAGATGCCTTTTAAAGAGCATTAAAAGTCGGATGTGTGTTAGGCCTTGTCTGGGAAGACGGCTGGGCTCCTGCAAGAGTTGATCAAGAGAACTGGAATTTTGGAGGGGAGGGAGGAAGGATTTGGATCCTGAAAGACAGGCACTTGCGGCAAGGGGAGGAGTTCAATCAGAATAGAGCTGGAAGGGACCTTGGAAGTCATCTAGTCCAACCCCCCTGCTCAAGCAGGAGATCCTATACCATTTCAGACAAGTGGCTGTCCAACCTCTTCTTGAAAATGTGAAAATGTGATTAAAAAAATGTTTCTGTGGTGGCTTGTTTTGCATAGTGAGGAGAAATAGTCCCTTGGCACAGGGGTCTCCTGTAAATGTCTAGGAGAAGAGCCCTTTTCTGCTGTGGCTCCTGCCCTTTGGAACATTGTATTCCCCCAAGGTGAGATCCTCACTCACCCTCCTGACCTTCTGTAGGGCCTGAAGATCTGGCTCTGCCAGTTGGGCTGGGATCCCAACGGGTGTGCACCATTCCAGAGGTGTCTATTGGATTAAGGAAACACCCCACCTCTGTATTTTATGCTCCTACCCATTTTTAATGGTAAATTATTACTGTTATTTATTGTTTTATCATTGTAATGTTTGCCCGTTTTTAATGTTTGTAAACTACCAATAGTGGCCTCTGGACGAGGTGGGCAATGCACATATTTAATAAATAAATGAAAATAAATAATAATAATAAAAAAATATATTAGAACGTGCAGAAATGGATAGATTAACACTTACACTTAAGGAAAAGGAAGAAACTGAATTCTTTTTGACTTGGGACTTATTTTATCAATGGTTAGCTGACGAAAACATGGAAGTTAGAAACATGGAAACATAAGAAAAGGACCAATGAAAAAAGGGAGGTTTGTTAAAATGGATAAGCAAGTATCAGTATTATTATTGTGATTATTATGATAGAATGAATATCAATGAAACGAACATTGCTGCAAACACTTTGATGATTATTTCCTAAAACTGTTTGTACCCAGACAACACACTGTTTAACCAAAAATGGAATGTTTATATGTTATAAAATAAAATAAAAAACTTTATGCAAAAAAACAAAAAAAACACCTCCAGTGATGGAGCACCCACTGATGAACAGAATAACAGAGTTAGAAGGGCCCTTGGCAGTCATCTAGCCCAACCCTTCTGCTCAAGCAGGAGACCCTATACTGTTTCAGACAAATAGCTGTCCAGATTCTTCTTGAAAAGATCCAGTAATGGAGCACCCACAATTTCTGGTGGCAAGCCGTTCCACTGGTTAACTGTAGGACGTTTCTTCTTAGTTCCAGGTTGCTTCTCTCCTTGATTAGTTTCCATCCATTGTTTCTTGTCCTGCCCTCTGGTGCTTTGGAAATAAGTTGATCCTCTCTTCTTTATGGCAGCCCCTCAAATATTGCAAGCTATCATGTCCACACACACCCCAGTCCTTCTTTTCTCTAGACTGGCCATACCCAATTCCTGCAACCGTTCTTCAGATGTTTTAATCTCAAGGCTTTTAATCATCCTAGTTGGTCTTCTTTGCAGTTTTTCCAAAGTCTCAACATCTTTTTTGTAATGCGATCACCAAAACTGGATGCAGAATTCCAGGTGTGGCCTTACTAAGGCTTTATCAAGCGGTACTAATACTTCATGTGATTTTGATTCTATGCCTCTGTTTATACAACCGAGAATTGTGTTAGTTTTTTTGGCTGCTGTTGCACATTGCTGCCTCATATTTAAGTAATCGTCCACTAGTTGAAATGTAAGGCCTTTCTCCTGAGTAATGCTGGGGTAATATTGCTCAGGAAAATAGTGAATAAAACTAGCATATTTGAGGGGCTGTCATAGAGAAGAGGGGGTCAAGCTATTCTCCAAAGCACCAGAAGGCAGGACAAGAAGCAATGGATGGAAACTAATCAAGGAGAGAAGCAACTGAGAAGGAGAAATTTCCTGGCAGTGAGAAGAATTAATCAGTGGAACGATTTGCCTCCAAGAAGTTCTGGGTGCTCCATCACTGGAGGTTTTTAACAAGAAATTGGACAACCTTTTGGTAAAAGATCTCCTGCTTGAGCAGGGGGTTGGACTAGACCTCCAAGGTCCCTTCCAGCTCTGTTATTCTGAATTCCATTCAGGTTATGCAGATACTAACTTCTAGTCATTCTGACCTGACAAATTCTTTGATTTTGTTTAAAAATACCCTTAAAAAAAACTTCTTGTATCTTCTTCACTGCAGACAATCAAGGCAATCCATGAAAGAAAATTAGAACAATTGGGTTAATCCGCCCTGGGTTATTCGGAGTAATTCAATCCCCTTTAATGAAATGTGTGCTTCTTGTAGGAAGGGTGTATCTCGCTGGCACAGCACAAGGGCATTCAAAAGAAATCTCCGCAGACCAAGGGAGGAAGAAATGGGCTCCTTGAGAAAATATTTGGAGATCTGCTAAGATTGACCATCCAAAGCAGAGGTCTTCAAACTTGGCAACTTTAAGACTTGTGGACTTCAACTCCCAGCTGGCTGGAGAATTCTGGGAGTTGAAGTCCACAAGTCTTAAAGTTGCCAAGTTTGGGGACCCTTGATCCAAAGCAATGTTTCTCAAACTTAGCATCTTTAAGATGCATGGACTTCAACTCCCAGAATTCCCAAGGCCATCGTGATCTAGAGGGAATTAATCAACAGAGACAGAATGAATGGGAGTTTGGCATGATCGTGCTACATGTAGTAGATTTAGGAGGGATCCACCTTGGGAAATTTCTGGACCATACAGAGGTTCTCCAAATTGACTCAAGACCTATTGAAATCCAATTGTCTCCCCAGCGTAAAGGAACTACTACATGATAGTCACCTTTGCAGGTACACCTTCAACTTCTCTGTAATGTTTGAAAGCAGTAAATTGCTCAGGAAGATTTCCAATTCAGTGCAGTTTGCTTTGAAGGGTTTGTGTAGGAGAAGGAATGGCAGAATCTGGGGGGGGGGGGATGGAGTAAAAAGGGAGATCAGCCTAGAATTCCCACGTAGTCACAAGTGAACTAAATCTAACTTCTTTTGAGCGGCATGGACTCTTATCTAATTCTAACTAGAAGTCTGTAGAGGTTCTCCGTCATCCACGTCATGGATGTCCCAAAGGTGCTTTTTTTCAGGAGGCAACTGGACTTCCTTGGTTTTTTCTTTTGAAGATGTTTCGCTTCTCATCCAAGAAGCTTCTTCAGCTCTGACTGGATGGTGGGGAATGGAAGGATTTATATTCCTTGCAGACAGCTGGTCATTTGCATCTGTTTAGAGGGTCCTTGAAGCACTTGGAGATTTATCTGTTTCCTCAGGGTCACCTGAGTGGTGCTCTTGGTTCCTGTCGTCTGCAATTTTTTCTCTCTGGAAATCCATTCCTACTTCCTACTCCCACACCATTCAGTGGATGACTGAGAATCTCTATAGACTATGGGCGTGATAAATGGTCTGGAAGGTGGAGAGATGAGGGAGAATTTGGAAGGACAAATCTTAGCCACACATTGTTCAGCCAAGGTATAATTGTCCTCTCTCTATAGTCTTCATGACTGATCCCCAGATCCCTAACACCTACTGCTAATCCTGTCTTCCACGGATTGGCCTGATCCCTGCTTAGAACTGTCTATCACAGTGGTTCTCAACCTTTCTAATGCCGCGACCCCCCTGTGACCCCCGCCCCCTCCCTGCGCATGATGAGGTGACAAAGGGGGCGGGGCACCAGGGGTGAAATGTTCCCGGTTCGGGCGTGCCTGCGGGTCGCCAGACAGCCGGCGATGGAAGCTACCCTCTGCGCATGCGCAAAGCATTCTGCGCATGCGCAGAGGGTAGAAGAACCCAAATGGCGGCGTCCGGGCTACCAGCTGTCCGGCGACCCGCAGGCACGGCCGAACCGGGACCTTTTCACTCCTGCAGTGACGGTGGCACCAAAATGGCGGGCTAACACGCGCGGCGACCCCTGTGAAATGGTTGTTCGACCCCCAAAGGGGTCGCGACCCACAGGTTGAGAACCGCTGGTCTATCACACTTTGTGGATCTGCTTGAAATTCCCACATCTAGATCTTTATACTCCAGTGGATCAAAGGTCCAGCTAGTGGAATCAACACTCTCCCCATTAAGAAATAGACCACCAGCATCTATCGGTTGACAGAAAGAGTATTGTAAAAGAAATCAGAAAAGTGGAAATTATTGGCACGATAAATGGAATGGGAGCTGAAGAGATGAGGGGGGATTTGGAAGGACAAATCTAAGCCACACACTGTTCAGCCAAGGTATAATTGTCCTCCGTTCTGACAACAGCGACTTCAAAAAAAAACGCCTCAGTTGTACAATGACAATTGAGTTACAGTCTTTCCTTGAACTTCAGTAGCTTTCCTTTTGTGCACAGATACAGGTCTGCATAGATAATGTGCTCCCTTTCAGAAAAATGACGCGGCTTCCTACAAGTGCTTCTTAGGTCCTTGACATTCGCATTAACAAGTGAGCTTGACCATAAAACACAGCAGCGTGAAGTTTTTCCAGCCTCCTAGTCCTTCCCACCCATATGCCTCTCCTACTTTACTATCGCAACGCAGGCACAAACTTTCCTAATTTCACAACACCTGGACAGACTTACTTCACCATCGTTTCGACTGGGAAATGGTGAGCATCCTAGACCAAGACCAATCCAAAAATGCTAGAGAATTGCTGGAAGCCTGGCACTCAGATAAATGAGCCATCAACAGGCACATAGAGATAAACAACTTCTACAATGCATTAGCAATAGCACTTAGACTTATATACCGCTTCATAGTGCTTTACAGCCCTCTCTAAGCGGTTTACAGAGTCAGCATATTGCCCCCAACAATCTGGGTCCTCATTTTACCCACCTCGGAAGGATGGAAGGCTGAGTCAACCTTGAGCCGGTGAGATTTGAACCGCCGAACTGCAGCTAGCAGTCAGCTAAAGTAGCCTGCAGTGCTGCACTCTAACCACTGCGCCACCTTGGCATTCAGGAAGTAACCAGTTCAGTAGTGGGTTCTAAAACCCACCGCTACCGGTTCTAAGAACCTGGCTGAACCGGGAGCAACCCACCGCTGAACCAGATCCCCCCTTCACTTTTGTCAATTTTGTTCTGCTGCAGCCTGATTCTACAATTAGAATAGAATAGAGCTGGAAGGGATCTTGGAGGTCTTCTAGTCCAACCCCCTGCTCAAGCAGGAGACCCTATACCATTTCAGGCAGGTGGATGTCCAGTCTTTTCTTAAAAACCTCCAGTGTTGAAGCACCTACAACTTCTGAAGGAAAGCTGTTCCACTGGTTAATTATCCTCACTGTTAGGAAGTTTTGGAGAATATTATTATTCTCCAAAGCCCCTGAAGGCAGGACAAGAAACAATGCATGGAAACTAATCAAGGAGAGAAGCAACCTGGAATTGAGGAGAAACTTCCTAACAGTGAGGATAATTAACCAGTGGAACAGCTTGCCACCAGAAGTTGTGGGTGCTTCATCACTGGAGGTTTTTAAGAAGAGACTGGGCAGTCACTTGTCTGAGATGGTATAGGTTTTCCTGAGCAGGGGGCTGGTCTAGAAGACCTCTAAGGTCCCTTCCAGCTCTATTCTATTCTAAGTAAATCAGTTTCTCAGATTTAATTAAAGTATTGGTCTCGCCAAACGCAACCTTTCCTTCTATTTCATTTCCTTGCTGACTTATATAGGACAACTTGCTACAAAGTGGTGAAGACGTGGCGTTAAGGGATTTAGGGAACATCCGTATGGAATTTTCGTGGTGCTCCAGATTAAGTTTCTCAACTGAATGAGCCTACGCCACCCTCTGTGATTGCCAGCTGAACTCCTTTTATTCTTCATTTTTTCCCCCTGCCTCAGCTGAACTGTATTTAAAACCTGCAGTAAAATTAGCCTTTCAATGCTGCAATTCTCTGGAACATCTCAACCGTCCATTCCTTCATCTCCAAGATCTCCTGCCTTACTGTGTTTCTCAGTTTGCGGCCATCCTAGAAGATGTGGAGACTCTAGAAAAAGTTCAGAGAAGAGCAACCAAGAGGATTAAGGGGCTGGAGGCTAAAACATATGAAGAATGGTTGCAGGAACTGGGCATGGCTAGTTTAATGAAAAGAAGGACTAGGGGAGACATGATAGCAGTCTTCCAATATCTCAGGGGTTGCCACAAAGAAGAGGGAGTCAAGCTATTCTGCATAGCACCTGAGTGCAGGACAAGAAGCAATGGGTGGAAACTAATCAAGGAGAGAAGCAACTTAGAACTAAGGAGAAATTTCCTGACACTTAGAACAATTAATCAGTGGAACAGCCTGCCACCAGAAGTTGTGAATGCTCCAACACTGGAAGTTTTTAAGAAGAGATTGGACAGCCATTTGTCTGAAAGGATTCAGAGTGGGGTCAAACTATTTTTCCAAAACACTTGAAGGCAGGAGAAGAAACAATGGATGGAAACTAACCAAGGAGAGATCCAACCTAGAATAAAGGAGAACTTTCCTGACAGTGAGAACAATTAATCAGTGGAACGACTTGCCTCCAGAAGTTGTGGGTGCTCTCAACACTGGAGTCAGTAGAGATTCTCAGTCATTCAGGTCATAGTTGTCCCAAAGATGCTTTTTCAGGAGGCAACTGGATTTCCTTGTTTTTTCTTTTGAAGACATTTCACTTCTCATCTGAGAAGCTTCTTCAGCTCTGACTGGATGGTGGGGAATGGAAGGATTTATATTCCTTGCAGACAGCTGGTCATTTGCATCCTTGCTTCCTGTCAGAGATGAAGAAGCTTCTTGGATGAGAAGTGTAACGTCTTCAAAAGAAAAAAAACAAGAAAGTCCAGTTGCCTCTTGAAAAAGCACCTTTGGGAAAGCCGTGACCTGGATGACTGAGAATCTCTACAGACTTTTAGCTATACAATTTGGGATGAAGACCCTTTGAATAGTGTGGGAGTAAGAATGAATTTCCACAGAAAAAATTGCAGACTACAGGAACCATTTGCACCACTCAGGTGACTCTGAGGACACAGACAAACCTCCAAGTGCTTCAACAACCCTCTAAAAGGATGCAACTGACCAGCTGTCTGCAAGGAGTATAAATCCTTCCATTCCCCACCAGCCAGTCAGAGCTGAAGAAGCTTCTTGGATGAGAAGCGAAGCGTCTTCAAAGAAAAACCAGAAAGTCCAGTTGCCTCCTGAAAAAGCACCTTTGGTCGAACACTGGAGGTTTTTAAGAAGGGATTGGACAACCAATTGGCCAGAAAGGTACAGGGTCTCCTGCTTGAGCGGGGGTTGGACTAGAAGACCTCCAAGGTCCCTTCCAACTCTGTTATTCTGAATGGACTGCTTGGCAGCAAAAGATGTGCAGCATTTCAGCAGGCTTCCGTGACAAATTGGTGGGCTGAATCATCATCACAAAGTCATCTGCTTACATCTAATTTACAATCTGCTCCTCTCTAATTTACATATTATTCATTGCTAAGTAACACTTGGGAATTTCTGCTCCGAGGGCACTGATCATTGAAGAGCTGAGCTTTTTTATTTCCCCCCCCCCCATGCAATGCTTTTTTCGATTCGCAATTTCATCAAAGCACCGATAAACAAACAAATAAACAGATTCAAGAGAGCGTTATGAACCCGTTGAGGGCCTTCAAATCTACCCGAGAAGCTGGTAGAACTTCTAGGATTTGGACTAACCAGGTCTAAATACAATGGAGGCCAAAATGCTTGACCGTCTTGGATGACTCAGGGAGGAACCATGTCTAGGGCATTTTTTGTGGAACGTGGGACTTAATGTTCTCCAAGCATTTTTTTGTGTGGAACGTGGGACTTAATGTTCGCCAAGCTTCTTTTTTTTGTGTGTGTGGAACATGGGATTTAATGTTCTCCAAACATTTTGTTAAATTCACCCATGTAGAACGTCTGATACAAAAGGCCTGTTTTCCAGTCTCATTGTCTTCAGGAATGAGCAACCTGAAGTTCTCCAGATGTTGCTGAATCCAGTTTCTCCTTAACTCTAACCAGAATGGTCAATGATGAAGCTTTAAAATGAACTGATTTTCAGTAATACAGGTAGTCCTCGACTTACGACCACAATTGAGTCCAAAATTTCCATTGCTAAGCGAGACAGTTGTTAAGTGAGTTTTTCCCCACTTTACGACTTTTCACGACAATTGTTAAGTTAGGAACACAGTTGTTAAGCGAATCTGGCTTCCCCGTTGACTTTGCTTCTCAGAAGGTCTCAAAAAGGGATCCCGTGATCCCGGGACACTGCAACCGTCATAAATACGAGTCAGTTGCCAAGTGGCCAAATTTTGATCACGTGACCATGGGGATGATGCGACGGTCATAAGTGTGAAAAAACTGTCGTAAGTCACTTCTTAAAGTGCTGTCGTAACTTTGAACAGTCACTACATGAATCGTTGTAAATCAAGGACTACCTGTATTATACCTTTGTAAAGACAGTTGGGTTCACCTCACAATCAGGAGGCTGTGAGTTGTCAGATATTTCTCTCTCTGGGCACGATGAGAATATATCTGCTGAATATAACTCCGCATTGGCAACAGGAATGGCATCCGGCCAGTAAACACTCAGCTAGCTCCATTCAGTTGCCCAGACTCCACCCCGCAAGGGATTATGGGGTCGTTCAAAGATGATGCAAAGACAGTTGGGTTTGGTCTTAAAGGAGTACAGTCAACCTATGACCACAATTAAGTCCAAAAACGTAGGTTGCTAAGTGAGACATTTGTTAAGTGAGTTTTGTCCCATTTTACAACCTTTCTTGCCAGAGTTGTTAAGTGAATCCTGGCGGTTGTTCAGTTAAGTGAATCTGGCTTCCCCGTTGACTTTGCTTGTTGGAAGTTCGCAAAAGGGGATCACACGACCCCGGGACACTGCAACTGTCATAAATACGAGTCAGTTGCCAAGCAGTTGTTCAGTTAGGACAGGGTTGTTAAGTGAATCTGGTTTTCCCCGTTGACGTTGCTTGTCGGAAGGCCGCCAAAGGGGATCACACATCCCAGGGACACTGCAACAGTCATAAATATGAGTCAGTTGCCAAGCGTCTGAATTTTGATCACATGACCATAGGGGTGCCGCAACAGTCATAAGTGTGAAAAACAGAGATGAATCACATTTTTCAATGCCGTTGTAACTTTGAATGGTCGCTAAATGGACTGTTGTACATCGAGGATTACCCATAATCCACTATATGCACCATCTATATATGGATGGTCATGTGATACCCACACCAATGCTAATTGTGCAAAGATGTATATTTTTACTTTGCTTTCTATATGGAGAACATTCCTTCCTCAGAGGTCATATTTCCAACTCACTGTGCTGCCCTGATACGGATTAAAAGAAAAAAGAAAAATCAGAATAAATGTGATGCTTTAACCATGGCTGAATCAAGTAGAATAATCTAAGCCAGGGGTGTCAAACTCAAAGCTTGCGGGCCGGATCCGGCCCACGGGGTACTTAGTTCTGGCCCGCAGGGCCGGCCTGGAAACAGTAAAGGACCGGCCCACGGTGCCTTTTCTAGGGAAAATGGAGCTGGGGGGGCGGGTGCGTGGCGCCCTCCTGAGCTCCGTTGTCGCTGGCAGAGGGCTATCGAAACAAACTAAAAACAAAACGAAAGGAGAAAGGTTTCCCCTTTTGCATTTGAGCATTCAAGAAGGGAGAGGAAAGGAGAAAGGGAAAGAGGAAAGTCATAGAAAAAGAAAGGAAGATGGGAAGAGAGCAAGGAAGGAAAAAGAAGGAAAGAGGGGAAGGAAGAAGAAAGGAGAATGAAGAGGGAAGGAAAAAGAGGGAGGGAGGGAGGGTCATAATAAGAGTGAGGGAGGGTCTGAGGGAAGTCCTGCCTTAGCATTTGGCCACCACAGGTGCCCCCGATATGAGTGATGTCGAGCTGCCCCCCCCCGGCCACCCGCGCCCCGACCCGCCCCCCCGGCCAGAGAAGAGAGGAAGGAAGGAAAAATAAGGAAAGAGGGGAGGGAGGAAGGAAGAAGAATGAAGAGGGAAGGAAAAAAAGAAGGAAGGAAGGAAGGAAGGAAGGAAGGAAGGAAGGAGATTATAATGAGAGTGAGGATGGGTTTCAGGGAACTCCTGCCTTAGCACTTGGCCACCACAAGTGCCCCTGAAATGAGTCCCATGCCACCATAGCCATGCCCACCCCCCGGCCACGCCCACCATGGCCATGCCCCATGCCCCACCGGCCCTCTGAGGTCAAACACAACCCTGATGCGGCCCTCAATGAACTTGAGTTTGACACCCCTGACCTAAGCCAATTCCATACACAAAAACATCACATTTAAAATCTGCGGTGGCACCACCGTTCAAAGCATGTAAACGAATCAAAAGTAATCTCATTACTAAACCAAGTAATGCAGGGAAACTAAAACAACAGCCTAAGCAAGCCTCTAGGGGCATTTAAACCACATATATGTCATTCTTACTCGGATGGATGGATGGATAGGAGCCTGGAGGCTAAAACATATGAAGAACGGTTGCAGGAACTGGGTATGTCTAGTTTAATGAAAAGAAGGACCAGGGGAGACATGATAGCAGCGTTCCGATATCTCAGGGGCTGCCCCAAAGAAGAGGGAGTCAAGCTATTCTCCAAAGCTCCTTGAGGGTAGGACAAGAAGCAATGGGTGGAAACTAATCAAGGAGAGAAGCAACTTAGAACTAAGGAGAAATTTCCTGACAGTGAGAACAATTAATCCGTGGAACTGTTTGCCTCCAGAAGTTGTGGATGGTCCATTACTGGAGGTTTTCAAGAAGAATCTGGACAGCTATTTGTCTGAAATGGTCTAGGGTCTCCTGCTTGAGCAGGTAGTTGGACTAGATGACCTCCAAGGGCCCTTCCAACTCTGTTATTCTGTTCAGCAGTGGAACAGCTTGCCTCATCTGTCCCTTTTTTTTAGTGCCGTGGTAGCTTTGAACGGTCACTAAATGAACCGTAGGCATGATTGAACTCAATAGGAGTCGATCCAGAGTCAATCTGGAAGGAATTGTGCTATAAACGACTTTGGGTGGAGAAAGGAATTTGATTGCAGAAATGCAGCAACGGTTTCTATGTTTCTTCGCTCTGCTCGTCTCAGAGTAAGGAAGGAATGAAAAACGAAGGGAAGAGAACGATGGAGGAAAATTATTTTGATCCTTCACTCATCAGCACCAAGGTACCGATAGTCCCCGACTTACCACAGTTCATTTAGTGACCGTTCGGCACTGAAAAAAAGGGACTTATGACCGTTTTTCACCCTTACGACCGTTGCAGCATTCCCCACTTGATCAAAATTCAGACATTTGGCAAGCAGTTCCTATTTACAACGGTCACAGCATCCTGGGGTCACGTGATCCCCTTTTGCGACCTTCTGATGAGCAAACTCAACCGGATTCACTTAACAACTGTGTTTCTATCTTAACAGCTGTGGTGATTCGCTTAACAATGGTGGTGAAGAAAGGTCGTAAAATGGAGCAAAATTCCCTTGACAACTGTCTCACTTAGCAACAGAAATTCCAGGCTCAATTGAGGCCGTAAGTCGAGGACCTCCTGGAAAGACTGCCTGCTTCCCTATAGCCATTTCTTCAAATCATTTACCCTGCGGTCATATTCCCTGCAAGAGGTTTTAAAGCATTGGGCATCGGAAAACAGACCAGTCGCATTTCCCTTGTTTAAAAATTTAAATGCTTTAATCAAATGTTGAATCTTGCAATAGATCGCTTGTACTTATTACGCAAAGGCTACACCACAGTTGCTTGCGGCTATTATCCCCTCTGCAAGTTCAGCGTGGCTGGTTAGAAATCTCAGCACCCCCCCCCCAAAATGTCCATATTTTTCAAAGTTTCCTTTTCAAATGCTTTAAAAAAAAATTGGTACAAGAAGTGTTGCTCCTTTAACACAAAGTGTTCCCCCCCCACCCCTCTATCAATAGAAAAGAATATTTGTAGCTCAGGATTGAAATGAGGCATCCTTGGTGCTCTCTGAGCTTGGTGGTTTGCTTGCAGATGTTTCATGACCCAACTAGGTAACATAATCAGTGCTGGAAGGGAGTGGGATGTTTGGAGAGGAGGAGGAGGAGGAGGAGTGGGGGAAGAGGGGGAGGAGGAGTACTATGAGGTCCTTGGTGCTCTCTGAGCTGGCAGGTTTTCTTGCAGACATTTCATGACCCAGCTAGGTAACATTATCAGTGCTACAAAGGAGGAGGAGGAGGAGGAGGAGGAGGAGGAGGAAGAGGAGGAAGGGGACTGTGGGATCCTTGGTGCTCTCTGAGCTTGGTGGTTTTCTTGCAGACATTTCATGACCCAGCTAGGTAACATTATCAGTGCTACAAAGGAGGAGGAGGGGGAGGAGGAGGAGGAGGAGGAAGAGGAGGAAGGGGACTGTGGGATCCTTGGTGCTCTCTGAGCTTGGTGGTTTTCTTGCAGACATTTCATGACCCAACCAGATAACATCATCAGTGCTACAAAGGGAATGGGGTATACTTTCTATTCATATGAAGTGTTTTTTGTTTTTTTTTACTCTCTTCCTAAGGATATGGGACATAGGCAGAGGTGGGTTCCTACCAGTTCGGACCGGTTCACCCGAACCGATAGCAACCCACTGGTGACGTCATGGAGCCAGTTCGGTCGGTGCCGGTCCGTGGACGCAGCCATCTTTTTTTGGGATTTTTTTTTTGAAATTTTTTTGAATATTTTGAATTTATTTTTTCTTCTGCGCATTTGCAGAAGCCGAGTTGCTGGCACTGCGCATGTGCCGCCATCTTGTTTTTGGCTTTTTTTGGGGGGGGGATTTTTTGGAATTTTTGACACTGTGCATGCACGCATGCATGAAGTGCGTGCGCACCCGTGACACACGGCCACGTGGCGTGGGAGGAAGCGAACCCACAGCGAAGTAAGTTAGAACCCACCCCTGGAGATAGGACAGGATTTTCGCCCCGTATTTCACAAGTGAATAACATACGAAAAGACGTCCATGAAGAAAATATCAACTCCACATCACGCTACTTAGCTAAAGAGAGGTATCCTGCATGGTTGATCTCTGACTAAGGGACCATACATCTCAGCTATATCTCACTTGGTCAACATCATCTGATATAAGCTAAAACTGCAGAAGTGGGAAGGGATAAGAGCAGGTAGTCCTTCCTGTTGGAAGGGATAAGAGCAGAGGTGGTATTCAGCCGGTTCGGACTGGTTCGGGCGAACCGGTAGTAGTGACTTGTGGGTGGGATCACATGATTCCGGGACACTGCGGCCGTCACAAATACGAGTCAGTTGTCAAGCATCCGAATGTAAATCACGTGACCAGGGGGATGCTGGAAAGGTCACAAGTGTGAAAAACGGTCATAAGTCACTTTTTTTACAATGCCGCTGTAACTTCGAGTGGTCACTAAACAAACTGTATTCCTGTATTTGGAATAAAAGCGAATTTAATTCCACTCGGCCAAAGGTGTTCCGTGATCTTCTACCTTCTGCCATTTTTTGTGAGTGACGAAGGCTAAATCCTTCTGTTTCTAAAGAGCATTTTTTTTCTTATCTTTTTTTTTTCTTTTCTTTCCCCTTTGGACACCGAAAAGAAATCTATTTTTACAGGGGATATTGGAAAACTGAAGGCTGGGAGACCGAAACACCAGATTGTAAGGGAGATACTAGCTAAAACCACTAATTATTTCCGAGGGTATCTAACAAACAATCTGTTTTTCATTTTGTCCCCTGTGGTTTTTGTTGGCTTTCTTGACTTTGGCTATGTTTTATTTCTGGAATTTAGCAAGGGTTTACTCTTGCCTACTATACCCACCAAGAAGGAACACAATAGAATAGAATAGAATAGAATAGAATAGAATAGAATAGAATAGAATAGAATAGAATAGAATAGAATCTGGAAGGGACCTTGGAGGTCTTCTAGTCCAACCCCCTGCTCAAGCAGGAGAACCTATACCATTTCAGACAGATGGCTATCCAGTCTTTTCTTAAAAACAGCAAGTGATGGAGCACCCACAATTTCTGGAGGCAAGCTGTTCCACTGGTTAATTATCCTCACTGTTAGGAAGTTTCTCCTTGATTCCAGGTTGCTTCTCTCCTTGGTTACTTTCCATCCGTTGTTTCTTGTCCTGCCTTCAGGGGCTTTGGAGAATAGGTGGACCCCCTCTTGTTTGAGAAGGATTGGGGGGGGGCATGACAGCTGTCTTCCAGTACTTGAGACACAATCACAGGGGGATTGACTTATTCTCCAAAGCACCTGAAGGATCAGAAGCAGTGTGTAGAACCAACTTAGAAATAAGGGGAAATTTCCTGACCGTGAGAACAATTACCGGTAATCAGTGGAACAGCTCCCTTCCTGGAGTTGTAGGTGCTCCATCACTGGAGGGGGTCAAAAATGAGACTGGACAACCGTTTGACCAGAATAGCATGCCTTGAGCAGGGGGTTGGACTAGAAGACCTCCAAGGTCCCTTCCATTATGATTCTGTGATCTCAAAAAGCTCTGTGCTTAGTCCCTGCGCCTCTGAGTAAAAAATCCGTGGCAGAAATCTCGAGAGAGAGAGCCACTACGGCATGAAATCCAGAGTGGACAACCACTGCCCTTCAAAATAATAGAATAGAATAGAATAGAATAGAATAGAATAAGATAGAATAGAATAGAATAGAATAGAATAGAATAGAATAGAATAGAATAGAATAGAATAGAATCTGGAAGGGACCTTGGAGGTCTTCTAGTCCAACCCCCTGCTCAAGCAGGAGAACCTATACCATTTCAGACAGATGGCTATCCAGTCTCTTCTTAAAAACCTCCATTGTTGGAGCATTTACAACTTCTGGAGGCAAGCAGTTCCACTGGTTAACTGTCCTCACTGTTAGGAAGTTTCTCCTTAATTCCAGGTTGTTTCTCTCCGTGATGAGTTTCCATCCATTGCTTCTTGTCCTGCCTTCAGGTCCTTATTTCTAAGCTTGGTTCCCCTCACCAAAATCACAATGAGGTTGTAGCAATTGATCATTTGTTTATTAATGAATTTGATTGTGTAGCTCCCATCTCAACTATATAACTCTGGATGACTTACAGCAGTTAAACTAGTCCCAAAATTTTTATTTAAAATATAATTTTGCTACTTAATCTTGTTTTATACCCCAGCTTGGCAATCTAAAAAGGAACCGGATTGCAACGCAATCATGGGTTGCATCAACAGAGGGATACCACCAAGATCAAGATCAATAGCAGCTTGTGGCTATTGTTTTTAGGATTACTACTAGTAATAAGTAGATATACTACTGGTTACTACTACTGCTGTCAAACATCATTGACTGAACGCTTTAAAAGTGTGACTGTCAAAAATACACTGTAGAATTTGTATATCAGGCTGTCTGGTTTGCCTCTGCAACCCAACAAGACAGACACAGACTTCAACGTATAATTAGAACTTCAGAAAAAACAATTGCTACCAACCTGCCTTCCACTGAGAACCTGTATACTGCACAAGTCAAAAAGAGGGCTGACAAAATATCTACAGACCCCTCACATCCTGGACCCCTCAACTTCTACCCTCAAAACGACGCTATAGGGCACTGCACACCAGAACAACTAGACACAAGGACAGTTTTTTCCCTGAACGCCATCACTCTGCTAAACAAATAATTCCCACAACACTGTCAAACTATTTACTAAGACTGTATTACTATTATTCTTCTCATCCTTCCTAGTACCTATCTCTTCCCACTTATGACTATAACAGGGGTGGGTTCCAACTTACCTCGCTGCCGGTTCGCTCCCTCCCGCGCCACGTGGGTGCGCCTCGTGGGCACACGCGTGCTTCGCACGCGTGCGCATGCGCATGCGCAATAACAAAAAATCCAAAACCCCCAAAAAAACAACAAAAAAAAAAACCCCAAGCCAAAAAAAAAGATGGCGACCGCATGCACAGTGCCGGAAGTCGGCTTCTGCGCATGCTCAAAAGGAAAAAGAAATTAAAAAAAAAATTCAAAAAAAAAATTAAAAAAAAAAGATGGCGGCCCCCACGGACCGGCACCGAGCAAACCGGATCTGTGACATCATCAGCAGGTCGCTACCGGGTTGGGCAAACCAGTCCAAACTGGGAGGGATTGCTTGTAAAGAAGAGCCAAGGTGGCGCAGTGGTTAGAGTGCAGTACTGCAGGCTACTTCAGCTGACTGTTCAGCAGTTCAGCGGTTCAAATCTCACCGGCTCAAGGTTGACTCAGCCTTCCATCCTTCCGAGGTGGGTAAAATGAGGACCCAGATTGTTGGGGGCAATATGCTGACTCTGTGAACCGCTTAGAGAGTGCTGTAAAGCACTGTAAAGCGGTATATAAGTCTAAGTGCTATTGCTATTGCTATTGCTATTGTATCTTTACAATTTATATTGTTTTATTTGTTTCCTAGTAGGATTTGATTGCTTATTAGTAACCTATGACTATCACTAAGTGTTGCATCTAATGATTCTTGATGAATGTATTTTATTTTTCTTTATGTACACTGAGAGCATATGCACCAAAGACAAATTCCTTGTGTGTCCAATCACACTTGGCCAATAAAGAATTCTATTCTATTCTATGTGTGAAATACTGCTCTATTATTACTATGTACTAACATTCACTGCTATTATTTTTTATGCTCCTAATTGAGTGGTATTTTGAACTGGTTTATTAGAAAAGCTCTAATTTATGGACTTATTTATGATTAAGTAAGAATTTGTGAGGCAATTTGTTCCTTTTGTGGTTACTCGTTATGATAAACCATAAAACTGGACTTAACCCTTTTCTCTGGTTAACTTTGAAGGAACAATACTTTAAATGTGCATTATTTATACCGTTTTGATTTATATGTCAGGAAATATAGTAGGACACATCCAAATTGACAGCAAAAGTCTAGCCTAACTAATATGCCCCAGGCAGAGCAAAAAATGTTCAACAGGACAAGAAAACTCAATAACCCAAATAAATAGGTAAACACATATAAAAGAGAATATTTGTAGCTCAGGGTTGAACTTTGGGGTCCTGTGTGCTTTCTGAACTTGGTTGTTTTCTTGCAGACGTTTCATGACCCATCTAGGTAACATTATCAGTGCTGGTGATGTTACCTAGTTGAGTAATGCAATGTCTGCAAGAGAACCACTAAACTCAGAGAGCACCAAGGACCTGGCATTATTCATATTGGTAAGCAATGAGGACAACAGAGGAGAAACCACAAATCAAGGATTGTTTTTTAACAGAGTTGGAAGGGGCCTTGTAGGTCATCTAGTCCAACCCCCTGCTCAAGCAGGAGACCCTACACCATTACTGACAGATGTCAGTCCAGTCTCTTCTTGGAAGCTTCCAGTGATGAAGCTCCCACAACTTCCGAAGGCAACTTCTGTTCCATTGGTTGATTGTTCTCACTGTCAGAAAATTTCTCCTTATTTCCAGGTTGAATCTCTCCTTGATAAGTTTCCATCCATTATTCCTTCTCTGGCCTTCAGTTGCTTTGGAAAATAGCTTGACCCCCTCCTCTCTGTGGCAGCCCCTCAAATATTGGAAGACTGCTCTCATGTCTCCTCTGGTCCTTCTCTTCACTAGACTAGCCATGCCCAGTTCCTGCAACTGTTCTTCATATGTTTTAGCCTCCAGTCCCCTTGGTTGTTCTTTGATGCCATCCAGGGCAGGGGTCCCGAAGTCCTGGTCTGCGGCCCATTGGGAACTAGACTGCGCAAGTGGCAGGCAAGCATGCAACATTTGTGCCACCGCTTCTGGCCCGCGGAGATGGAAAGGTTGAGACTGTTGATCTAGGTTCATCCTTCTGAAGTTGTGGGTGCTCCATCAGTGGAGGTTTTCAAGAAGGGACAGGACAAGCACTTGTCTGAAATGGTGTAGGGCAGTGCTGGCGAACCTATGGCACACATGCCAGAGGTGGCACACAGCGCCCTCTCTGTGGGCATGCGAGCTGTCGGCTCAGCTCCACCGCGCATGCGCACACACCTCCCGCCGGCCAGCTGGTCTTCGGGTCTCTGCCGCGCATGTGGGGTGGGGGCGGGGCACATGTGGGGGGCACTCGGCCTGGAAAAGGTTAGCCATCAATGGTGTAGGGTCTCTTGCTTCAGCAGGGGGTTGGACTAGAAGACCTCCAAGGTCCCTCCCAACTCTGTCATTCTGTATAATTAATAATGGAACAGCTTGCCTTCAGAGGTTCTGGGTGCTCCGTCACTGGAGTTTTAAAGAAGAGATTGGACAACCATTTGTCTGAAATAGTATAGGGTCTCCCACCTGAGCAAGGGGATGGACTAGAAGACCTCCAAGGGTCCTTCCAACTCTGTTATTCTGTTAACCAGTGGGATGGCTTGTCTTCAGAAGTTGTGGGTGCTCCATCACTGGAGCTTTCAAAGAAGAGATTAAACAGATTAGCAGAGTTGGAAGGGACCTTGTAGGTCATCTAGTCCAACCCCCCCACCCAATAGCAATAGCAGTTAGACTTATATACTGCTTCATAGTGCTTTACAGCCCTCTCTAAGTGGTTTACAGAGTCAGCATATTGCCCCCAACAATCTGGGTCCTTATTTTACCCACCTCAGAAGGATGGAAGGCTGAGTCAACCTTGAGCCGGTGAGATTTGAACTGCCGAACTGCAGCTAGCAGTCAGCTGAAGTAGCCTGCAGTGCAGCACTCTAACCACTGTACCACCTCTGCTCCACCCAAGCAGAAGACCCTACACCATTTCTGACAGATGGCAGTCCAATCTCTTCTTGAAAGCCTCCAGTGATGAAGATTGGACAGCCATTTGTCAGAAATGGTATAAGGCCCCCTGCCTGAGAAAGGGGTTGGACTAGAAGACCTCCAAGGGCCCTTCCAACTCTGTTATTCTGCTAATTAGTGGAACTGCTTGCTTTCAGAAGTTGTGGGTGCTCCATCACTGGAGCTTTTAAAGAAGAGATTGGATGGTCATTTGTCTCAAATGGTAAACCGTCTTCTGGCTGACCAAGGGGTTAGACTAGAAGACCTTCAAGGCCCCTTCCAGCCCTTGTTATTCTGACAACACAAAGATCAGAAAGAAGAATCTCTTTTAAGAGGATAACAATAGCAATGAGGCTTTCAAAAATGTTCTTTTAGAAAGAAAATGTTCTTTTTTTCCAGCCCCTGAAATCTTCCTGGACACCAAGATTATCTGCTTTGCTTGTGAGTCAAGACACAATAACCTTGTGTCTGATAAATAGCTAGACCTCGTGTGCTTCATCAAAGGGTGCTCTTTACGATAATAATTGTAGGTGGTGACTTGCTGCCATATATCTTGCCTGGCATGTGGTGATAACATAACTAGAGTTGTGTTTCGTTTCTTCTGCTCTTAAGGTGCCTTCTCCTATTAGAGTAGAGGTGGAAGGACCCGAAGGCCTACAAGAGATTTACAATTTACCACCTGCCTCTCCTCAGGTGAAGACTAGCCAAACTCCAAGCCAAGGACAGGTCGTAAGGTATGGGCTGCCCTTAAAATGTATCTAGAAGCTTTAATTGGTTCAAAATGGGGGTGTCCCACATGGCTTTAGATAGTCTAACAGAATAACAGAGTTGGAAGGGACCTTGGAGGTCTTCTAGTCCAACCCCCTGCTTAGGCAGGAAACCCTACATCACTTCAGACAAATGGTTATCCAATCTCTTCTTAAAAACTTCCAGTGTTGGAGCATTCACAACTTCTGGAGGCAAGTTGTTCCACTGATTAATTGTTCCAACTGTTAGGAAATTTCTCCTTAGTTCTAAG
The DNA here is from genome assembly GCA_003457575.1 of Thermophis baileyi. NCBI lineage: Eukaryota > Metazoa > Chordata > Lepidosauria > Squamata > Dipsadidae > Thermophis > Thermophis baileyi. The sequence goes on from QLTV01003266.1 coordinate 2,149,206, forward strand.
TTGCTTCTCTCCTTGATTAGTTTCCACCCATTGCTTCTTGTCCTGCCCTCAGGTGCTTTGGAGAATAGCTTGACTCCCTCTTCTTTGGGGCAACCCCTGAGATATTGGAACACTGCTATGGTATCAACACTTCAAATGATCTTGATTCTATCCCTCTGTTTATGCAGCCTAGCACTTTGTTGGCTTTTTTGGCAGCTGCTGGCTCATATTTAAATGGTTGTCCACTAGGACTCCAAGATCCCTCTCACAGTTACTACTGTTGAGCAAGGTACCACATATACTGTACCTGTGCATTTTGTTTTTCTTGCCTAAATGTAGAACCTTACTTTTAGTCTAGATTTGTGCATATGTCACCTCTCTTGCAGGGGCTGCATTGTGTGCCGAGTTGCTCCCGGGTCCAGTTCAAGGTTCTGGTTGTCTCCTTCAAAGCCCTACATGGTTTGGGACCAGATTATTTGAAGGACTATGTTTCCTGGGTCACACCTACCTGACCCACGAGAGATGGGAGGTAAGGGATGTTATGAGTCCTCCTCTTAAGGAGGTCCATCTGGTGGGACCCAGAAGAAGGGCCTTCTCCATGGTGGCTTCCTCCCTGTCATTTGAAGGACCATCATTTTCCAGTCCTCTCTATCTACCCATCAGAGCAGGGAGGCAAGGGATGTTCCATGAATAACTCATGAAGGAGTTTTCATGCTTATAAATAACTAGTAGCTGGATACCTGTGCTGTGCTACGAAACTATGTGATCGGGCTTGATACATTGACAGTTAAAGCTTGAAAATTAATGAGTAGTTATGCGCTGGACATGCCCACGCCCGGTTTAGTGAAGGGGTAGCATCAGAGCTTTTCAGGTGGGGAAGGGGAGTAGAATGTCTAACTGCTTAGCATGGAGTAGAATGTCTAAACTCCCAGCCCGCAGGCCGGATGAGTCACGCGCTGGCCATGCCCACTGGCAGTTGGAACAGAGTTCTTTTCAGGTGGGGAGGGGGAGTAGAACATCTAACTCCTTAGCATCAGAGCGTGTTAATAATAATATAAGAAATAACTAATGATCTGATTGTCATTTCGGAAAATCCTTTCTTAGCGAGCCCCTAGAAGCCAAGAGGAACATACGTGCCAAATTTCAAGTTTTACCGTTCTGGAGATTTCGTGATGATGCGTGAGTGGTATTTGGCTTTTATATATATAGGTTTGATATAATCGCTGATTGGGAGTTTAGAACGTAATATTGTTTTTGATATTTATTTCTTTATTATTTTTTTTCTTTTTATATCATCATGGGCATTTATTTCAGGCAATAACAAGCAGTGGTGGTGACTGCAGGAGAAATATTACTGTTTAGAGTTTTGTAGTGATTTGCCATTATTTCTCAAGACGATAGAATGATTTTAGTTTTATATGTCCCATTAATTATTGAATCAATGAACAAATGAATTCTAAATTTTATGACAATTGTAAATTCTCTGTTCATTTACCCATGTTTTATTTTCCAGCAAGTGTTCCCCTTCTTTTTTTTTTTTTAGTTTATCATGTATTTTATGTTTTAAACGTTTTAAAATAAATCAATTAGAAAGAGAAAATAAAGTATATATATATATAGGGGGGAAAAGTGAGGGAGGAATGAAAAATGGCCAGTATTAATTCTGTTCCTTTTGATCAGGAAAGAATTTCTCTAAATGTGCTAGTTCAGACTTTTCTGTAAACTGAGCTATAGTTCAACCAAACTATAGGATTTTATTTATTTTTATTCTATTGATTTATATCTTGCCCTTATTATTTTTATAAATAACTCAAGGTAGCAAACATACCTAATATTTCTTCTCCTATTATCTCACATCAATAACCCTGTGAGGTGAGAGACGCTGAGAGGGAGGGGCTGGCCCAAAGTCACCCAGTTGGCATTTGTGCCTAAGGCGAGACTAGAACTCACAGTCTCCTGGTGATTGGCCCAAAGTCACCCAGTTGGCTTTCATGCCTGAGGCGAGACTAGAACATACAGTCTCCTGGTGATTGGCCCAAAGTCACCCAGCCAGCTTTCATGCCTAAGGCAGAACTAGAACTCACAGTCCCCTGGTGATTGGCCCAAAATCACAAGGCCAGCTTTCATGCCTAAAAGGTGGAACTAGAATTCACAATTTCCTTGTGATTGGCCCAAAGTCATCTAGTCAGCTTTCATGCTTAAGGTGGAACTAGAATTTACCATTTCCTGGTGATTGGCCCAAAGTCACCTAGCCAGCTTTCATGCCTAAGGTGGAACTAGAACTCACCATTTCCTTGTGATTTGCCCAAAGTCACCTAACTGCTTTCATGCCTAAAATGGAACTAGAACTCACCATTTCCTTGTGATTTGCCCAAAGTCACCTAACTGCTTTCATGGGCTAGAATTCAGTCTCCTGGTGATTTTCCCCCCAAAGTCACCCAACTGGTTTTCATGCCTAAGGTTTCCGGGTTTCTAGCCTCATGCCTTAACCATCCAATCGAGAAATTACTGGAGCATTCCAAATTTGCCACTGGATTATTTTCCTACCATCAGCCGTCCTTAAGAATAACAAAAAACAAACAAACAAACAAACATACAAACAAACTATCAGCAATTTTTTTTTTGTAATAACGGTTAACGTCTTTGACAAGAATTTCTCTGAAGTCAAACCAAGTTTCCAATTACCAATCTGAATTAGTCTCTCCACACATCATCCTTAGTGAAACATGCAAACCAGCATCTACATTTCCTACATCGGATGAGAGCACATCTTTCTCCTTCTGTCCTAGCCACTTTTGTACAGAGGAACGATCGAAAGCGTTTTAACAAACTGCAACCTTGTTTGGTTTGGTGGCAGCAGTGCCTCAGATAGAAAGTCCCTACAGAGAGTGGTGAGGACAGCGGAGAAAATTATAGGAAGCTCGCTTCCTGTTATTCAGGATAACGCTTATAAGCGCTATGTGCTTAGAGCTCAAAGCATTGTTAAAGACCCCACACACCCACTTCACGGTCTGTTTCTGTTTTCTCCCCTCTTGGAGGAGGTTTCGAAGTATTTCTAGCAGGACTACCAGATTCTGTAACAGTTTTGTTCCCTAGGCCATCTGCCTGGTAAACTCGCAATATTCGTTTTTCTTGCCATGTACATGTATACATCTGAACTAGACTGTGTTGTTTCTCTGTGTCATAGAATATATGTGGGCATATGCATAATTTTGAATTTATTTATTGATTTTTGTCATGTTTGTGTAGCGTATATTGGAGGTGGTGACCCTTTGAGAGCTGCATGCAACAAAATTTCATTTTAATGTATGCCAATTTGTGTACATTCAAAGTGACAATAAAGTTATTATAAGAAGTTCTAACATCAAAAAACAAACGTTTCCCTACCCCACAGAAAGCAAAGCTTGGACGCAAGAGAGCGTGTTTGCTCCTGATAAAATAAAAGAAACAGAGAGGTCAAATCGCGAAAAATGAGCTCTTAATTCTACGTTGTGAAACGCCGACGGCCGGATTTCTAGAAATATTGAGTGGCTGATCTTCTGCCGAACGTTCTCTAATCGGAACGGCAGGAGTGTTCACCAATTTTACAACTTAGCCATCATTGTTGGCTCAAGGCTAGGGAGGGTTTATTACAGGGTTTTTTTTAGTGTTTTGTTTTTTTTAAACTTTTCACTGAAAATAGAGAAAGAACTCAAATGTACAAAGCATTAGGCAAATCCTAAAAGATAAGAACAATTGTACGGGATTATATCTATTAATAGCTCCTTTCAGCTGCTAAATCGGCTGTCTCTCTGCTGAATCTGGAAGGTTGGTCAGCGTGATGACATACGTGTAACGTGTCGTTGCAAGGACGCCATGTCCCTTATATAAATAGAGAACCTTCATTGTAATACAGGTAATAGCAATAGCAATAGCACCTAGACTTATATACTGCTTTATAGTGCTTTACAGCCCTCTCTAAGCGGTTCACAGAGTCAGCATATTGCCCCCAACAATCTGGGTCCTCATTTTACCCACCTCGGAAGGATGGAAGGCTGAGTCAACCTTGAGCCGGTGAGATTTGAACCGCCGAACTGAAGCTAGCAGTCAGCTGAAGTAGCCTGCAGTGCTGCACTCTAACCACTGCGCCACCTCGGCTCTTAAGAGCCAAAGACTACCTGTACTCTTTTTGGGAGCCACTGACTAACCAATAAAAAGCAGCAAAGTGTAGACAACAGAGAACTACGACACAAGTCGAGACCTTTATGTATTAACCTGTGTGGAATTTTACAGATATAGCAAAACGTTGCAAGACATAGGGAAAAGGATGCAGTTCTGTCCAAGAATAAATTATTCAAATTATTATCAGGGTTATGATAACGTACTCTCTAAAGGCCTGCCTTGCCTTGACTGCCTGGACCACCTGCCTTAGGCAGAACTAGAACTCACCATCTCCTGGTGATTGGCCCAAAATCACAAGGCCAGCTTTCATGCCTAAGATGGAACTAGAACTCACCATTTCCTGGTGATTGGCCCAAAGTCACCTAGCCAGCTTTCATGCCTAAGGTGGAACTAGAACTCACCATTTCCTGGTGATTGGCCCAAAGTCACCTAGCCAGCTTTCATGCCTAAAGGGGAACCAGAACTTACCATTTCCTGGGGAATGGGCCAAAATCACCTAGGCAGCTTTCATGCCTAAGGTGGAACTAGAACTCACCATTTCCTGGTGATTGGCCCAAAGTCACCTAGCCAGCTTTCATGCCTAAGGTGGGACTAGTACTCACAATTTCCTGGTGATTGTCTCAAAGTCAACCAATCGGCTCTCATGGCTAAGGGGAGATTAGAACTCACAGTCTCCTGGTGATTGGCCCAAAGTCATCCAGTTGGCTTTCATTCCTAAGACAGGACAGTCACCTAGCCAGCTTTCATGCCTAAGATGGAACTAGAACTCACCATTTCCTGGTGATTGGCCCAAAGTCACCTAGCCAGCTTTCATGCCTAAAGGTGGAACTAGAACTCACCATTTCCTGGTGATTGGCCCAAAGTCACCTAGCCAGCTAAAGCTTCATAAGAGAGCCAGTTTGTTCTAGTGGTTAAGGCACCAGGTTAGAAAGCAGGAGATTGTGTGTTCTCGTCCCACTTTAGGCATGAAAGCCTACTGGGTGACTTTGAGTCAATCACCAGGAGACGGGGAGTTCTAGTCCTGCCATAGGTATTTAAACCAGCTGGGTGACATTGTGCCCCTTTGTTACTAGTTGGGTAGTGAAAGAAAACAGCCATGTTTACAAGAAAACAGACAAGCTCAGAGAGCAGAATAACAGAGTTCGAAGGGTCCTTGGAGGTCTTGTAGTCCAACCCCCTACTCAAGTAGGAAACCCAATACCATTTCAGACAAATAAATGTCAAATCGCTTCTTAAAAACCTCCACTGATGGAGCACCCACAACTTCTAGAGGCAAGCTGTTCCACTGATTAATTGTTCCCATAGTCAGGAAATTTCTCCTTAGTTCTCGGTTGTTTCTCTCCTTGATTAGTTTCCACCCATTGCTTCTTGTCCTGCCTTCAGGTGCTTTGGAGAATAGCTTGACTCCCTCTTCTTTGTGGCAGCCCCTCAAATACTGGAACACTGCTATCATGTCACCCCTAGTCCTTCTTTTCATCAAACTAGACATCCCCAATTCCTGCAGCCGTTCTTCATATCTTTTAGCCTCCAGACCCCTAATCATCTTTGTTGCTCTTCTCTGCACTCTTTCTAGAGTCTCGATGTCTTTTTTTTTTATATGATGGTGACCAAAACTGGATGCAATATTCTAAGTGTGGCTTTACCCAGGCATTATAAAGTGGTATGAACACTTAACGTGATCTTGATTCTATCCCTCTGTTGATGTATCCAAGGACTGCTTTGCCCCCCCCCCCCCAAAGAAATGGCTGAGGATTCTGGGAATAAAACAGTGGTGGGATTCAAATTTTTTACTACCAGTTCTGTGGGCATGGCTTGGTGAGCGTGGCGTGGCTTGGTGGGCATGGCTTGGTGGGCATGGCAGGGGAAGGATACTGCAAAATCTCCATTCCCTCCACACTCCAGGGGAAGGATACTGCAAAATCTCCATTCCCTCCCCACTCCAGGGGAAGGATACCGTAAAATCCCCATTCCCTCCCGATCAGCTGGGACTCGGGAGGCAGAGAATAGATGGGGGCGGGGCCAGACAGAGGTGGTATTTACGGGTTCTCCGAACTACTCAAAATTTCCGCTACCGGTTCTCCAGAACTGGTCAGAACCTGCTGAAACTCACCTCTGAAATAAAAGTCTACCTATTTGGAGGAAGGGTCAGCATCACACTGAAAATATGGGAAAATGGGATTCAATCCTTCACCCAGATGCTAAACCGGCTTCGTCTGGCAAAAGAAGGCTCTGAATGAATTCCAACATGGATTGAGATGGTCAACTACCTTGTGACTACGGCTGTGATGAATGAGATATGCAGAGGGCCTTCTACAGAAATGGATTTAAAATGCCCTCCTTCCAGAATTTGGAAGCGAAGGAAACAGAGTCCTATATCTTCTGGCACAGACCGCTGTGAAACTATTATCCTTTTACCTGCTCTGAATGTACTATGAATCAAGGTCATTGAGTGAGCCCAATTGCTAATTTATCTCCTGTCAGGGAGAGAAATTCTCTTGGATACTTGCTCCTATCATTTTTCCTCCGGTTTAATGAAAGAACATTTTTCTTGAGAAATCTTCGAGACCAGCTTCTACCACATAGCTCTCAGCGACCGGTAAGATCCCACAGGGTTGGGCTCCTCCAGGTCCCGTCAGCTAAACAGTGCCGGCTGGCGGGCCCGCGGGGGAGGGCCTTCTCTGTGGCTGCCCCGGCCCTCTGGAACCAGTTACCTCCTGAGATCCGGACCACCCCCACCCTGCTGGTCTTCCAGAAAGCGGTGAAGACCTGGCTCTTCCGGCAGGCTTGGGGCCGTTGATCTCGCCTCTGTAATTGGCGAGATCCGGCCATGAAACGGTGTGTATGAGTTTTTAACTGTTTTTAACTGTTTTTATTATGTTTTCTTTTAATAGTTTTTTATATTGTTGTGAGCCACCCACAACAAATTTAATAAATAATAATAATAATAATAATAAATAATAAATACTTTTAAAGCAGAAGAGAAATTGGGATATATTTATCTGGGTAAATGCGTGGCGTTCCTCCCCTTAATGGGTGATGATATGACCCAGGGATGTGTGGCCTTGTAGAGTCCTCTCTCGGAGATCTTCAACCTCACTTCGGTCCCAAGGGAAGGTACCCATCTTCATCAGCCCATCAGTGGAGACGTTTCCTTGGACAACGTTGGAGAAACCATCTCTCCAATTTCTCTGCTCGCCAAGTGGTCAAGAATTGCAAAAGGCTTCTGAACCCTAACTCTAAAGCTAATCTAAGGAAATAAGGAAGGGGAATATATGACATAATAGCAGTCTTCCAGTATTTGAGGGGCTGCCACAAAGAAGAAGGGGTCAACCTATTTCCCAAAGCACCAGAAGGCAGAACAAGAAACAATGGATGAAAAGTAATCAAGGAGAGAAGCAACCTGGAATTAAGGAGAAACTTCCTAACAATGAGGACAATTAATCTGTGGAACAGCTTGCCACCAGAAGCAGTAGGTGCTCCATTACTGGAGGTTTTTAAGAAGAGACTGAACAGCCACTTGTTTGGAATGATATAGGGTCTCTTGCTTGAGCAGGGGGTTGGACTAGAAGACCTCCAAGGTCCCTTCCAGCTCTATTCTGATTGATTGATTGATTGATTGATTGATTGGAGAAGGACCACAAAATGCTTCTCTGTCTTGAAACACCATTGTAAGAGGAAGGTAGAATTCAGAATACAGAGTTGGAAGAGACCTTGGAGGTCTTCTAGTCCAACCCCTTTCCAAGCAGGAGACCCTATACCATTTCAGACCAGTGGCTGTCCAGTCTCTTTTTAAAAGCCTCCAGTGATGGAGCAATAGCACTTACATACCGCTTCACAGTGCTTTCCAACCAAATCTTGGTTGCTTTTCTCTGCACTCTTTTGGGGATCTCAGCATCTGTTTTGCATCGGGGGACCAAAACTGGATGCAGTATTTCAAGGGTGGCCTCATCAATACAGTAGAAAGTGGTACTAGCAATTTGCATGGTCTTGAAATTATCCCTCTGTTGATGCAGCCTAGGACTGCATTGGCTTTTTTGGCAGCTGCAGCACACTGCTGCAGTTGAAGCACACGGAACAGTAAGTTCAGATACGTAGAGACTTATTCTCTTTTTTTCCAAAAGATGGTGGGTTCTTTCTTTCTTTCTTTCTTTCTTTCTTTCTTTCTTTCTTTCTTTCTTTCTTTCTTTCTTTCTTTCTTTCTTTCTTTCTTTCTTTCTTTCTTTCTTTCTTTCTTCTGTCTGTCTTTCTTTCTTTCTTTCTTTTCTCTTTTTCTTTCTTTCTTTCTTTCCCTTTCTTTCTTCCTTCTTTCTTTCTTTCTTTCTTTCTTTCTTTCTTTCTTTCTTTCTTTCTTTCTTCCTTCCTTCCTTCCTTCCTTTCTTTCTTTCTTTCTTTCTTTCTTTTTTTTTTTTTTTTTTTTTCTTTTTCTTTTTCTTTCTCTCTCTCTCTCTCTCTCTCTCTCTTTCTTTCTTTCTTTCTTCTTTCTTTCTTTCTTTCATCTATCTATCTATCTATCTATCTATCTATCTATCTATCTATCTATCTATCTATCTATCTATCTATCTATCTATCTATCTATCTATCTATCTATCATCTTGAGTTGTCATGTGCAAGTAAACGGCAATATAAAATTTCTAAAATAAAATAGAATAAAATAAAATATCCATCCATCCATCGTCTGTCTGTCTGTCTGTCTGTCTGTCTTCTACCAACAGCCTAAACAAGGAACCACCCAGAACTTCCAACAATAATAGGGCAAGCCACTTGTATATAAACAGAGAGCAAATGCCACTCTTTTCTAGCACTGATGATGTTACCTACTTGGGTCATGAAAAGTCTTCAAGAAAACAACGAAGCTCAGAGAGTGCCAAGGACCCCACAGTTCAACCCTGAGCTAGTAATATTCTTGTATTGCTAAGTCATGACAGTTGTTCATACAACATGCTTTGTCAGACGCAAATTCAGCTTTTACTTTTCTAAAAATTCAGTAGTTTCAAGCATCTACTTCTAGTGGTAGGAAGATTTTAAAAAGACAAAATAATATTATTTTCTTATATATATA
>QLTV01003266.1:2180136-2198035 GCA_003457575.1 Thermophis baileyi
CTCTTCCTTCCTTCCTTCCTTCCTTCCTTCCTTCCTTCCTTCCTTCCTTCCTTCCTTCCTTCCTTCCTTCCTTCCTTCCTTCCTTCCTTCCTTCCTTCCGTCCTTCCTTCCTTCCTTCCTTCCTTTTGGCGCAGTGGTTAGAATGCGGTATTTCAGATTAACTCTGCAGTATTGCAGGCTGATTCTGCTGACTGCTAGCAGTTCGATTCTCACCTTCTTCTAGTCCAACCCTCTACTCAAGCAGGAAACCCTATACAATTTGAAACAAGTGGCTGTTTAGTCTCTTCTTAAAAACCTCCACTCATGAATCACCCAGAACTTCTGAAGGCAAGCTGTTCCACTGATTAATAGCACTTAGACTTATATACCGCTTCACAGTGCTTTTACAGCCCTCTCTAAGCGGTTCACAGAGCTGACTGCTAGCAGTTCGATTCTCACCTTCTTCTAGTCCAACCCTCTACTCAAGCAGGAAACCCTATACAATTTGAAACAAGTGGCTGTTTAGTCTCTTCTTAAAAACCTCCACTCATGAATCACCCAGAACTTCTGAAGGCAAGCTGTTCCACTGATTAATAGCACTTAGACTTATATACCGCTTCACAGTGCTTTTACAGCCCTCTCTAAGCGGTTCACAGAGTCAGCATATTGCCCCCAACAATCTGGGTCCTCATTTTACCCACCTCGGAAGGATGGAAGGCTGAGTCAACCTTGAGCCGGTGAGATTTGAACCGCCGAACTGCAGCTAGCAGTCAGCTGAAGTAGCCTGCAGTGCTGCACTCTAACCACTGCGCCACCTCGGCTCTTAATTGTTCTCAGTGCTAGGAAATTTCTCCTAAGTTCTCGGTTGCTTCTCTCCTTGGTTACTTTCCATCCATTGCTTCTTGTCCTGCCTTCTGGTCCTTTGGAAAATAAGTTGACCCCTCTCTTCTTTGTGGCAGCTCCTCAAATACTGGAATACTGCTATCATGTCACCCCTAGTCCTTCTTTTCCCTAGACTGGCCATACCCAATTCCTGCAACCTTTCTTTCTACGTTTTAGTCTCCAGGCCTTTAATCATCCTAATTGTTCTTCTCTGCACTTTTTCCAGAATCAAAACATCTTATTTCTAATGTGATGACAAAAACTGGCTGCAGTACTCGATGAAGTCCAAAATGACAGCAATGTACCCAAAATAGAAAGCGATTTCCTCTTGGCATAAGTGAGGCCACCGTTGGAATACTGCATCCAGTTCTGGTCACCGCGATACCAAAAATATGTTGAGGCCCTAGAAAGAGTGCAGAGAAGAGCAACAAACCTGATAAAGGATCTGGAGGCTAAATCGTATGAGGAATGCTTGTGTCAACCCTGAAGATGACCTGACCGAAGCAATCTGGGAAACTTCAGTGTTGCCACTGGAGCTGAGGGATAGGGAGGAGGGATTTGAGATAGCTGGGATTTTGTAGCCAAAACAAAATACTTTCTCTTTGGAACCAAGGACATTCTCACACCTGGTCAGAGGAAGGCGGAGTGATGTCACCAGCAACCAGACAGCACCGTGATTGGACCATCTGACTGATTGTTTTGAGAAAGTGACAAACTTTAACTTTAAATTAGGTGAAAACCGTGGGAACCTTCAGAGTCGGTTTTCACCAGATCTGTGCCAATATGATATATCCAATAAAGTTATTCTTTGAGGAACCTACCCACCTCGGAGTTTTGCTTGATATAGGTCTATTACTTGGAACCCTGACAGGTTGAGGAAGGTAGGTACATCTAGCCCAGGGGTGGGATCAGCCGGTTCAGACCGGTTCAGGCGAACCGGATGTTAATTTTAATCTGGTTTTCCAAACTGGTTGTTCCAAGGACTGGCTGACCCCACCCACCCTGCCCCTCCCCTCCCAGGAGTCTCCACATGGCCCGTTTTGGATGCCAGGTAAGTGCAGGGCCCATGCAGAGGCTCTGGGAGGGCGAAAAACGGGCCTACCGGAAGTCTGGAAATGGGCCCATTTTCGGCCTCTGGAGGGCCTCCGGTGCCCGGGGGAGGCCATTTTTGCCCTCTTGGAGGCTCGAGGAAAGCCCCCGAGCCTGGGGAGGGTGAAAATGCCCCTCCCATGGTGCAGGAGGCTGAGTAGGCCACGCCCCCATGGCCACGCCCACCCAGCAGCCGGGCAGCGAACCGGTTGCTAAATTTTTTCAATGCCACCACTGACTAGCCTATTGAAGAGAAGGGTTAATGAAGACATGGGAAGTGCCTTCCATTACTTAAGGGACTGTCACAGAGAAGAAGGAGTGATTGACCTGTTCTCCAAAGCCCCAGGAAAAGAAGTAACGAGTGGAAGTTTATAAAAAAAAATGATCCAAACTAGAAGTAAGGAGAAATTTCCTGGCAATGAGAACAATCAATGAAACCCCTTGCCTCTAGAAGGTGTGAGTGCTCCATCACTGGAGGTTTCCAAAAACAGACTATTTGACCGAGATGGTATAAGGTCTCCTTCCTTGAGCAGAAGGTTGGACTAGAAGACCTCCAAAGTCCCTTCCAGCCATATGACTCTGTCTTCTATGTGGTTGTAGCACGTATTCGATCCTTCCTCTTTCTCCATCTCTCAAAAAAATACCCCTGGGTAGCTTCCCGTGTCTTGCGAAGTTGGAGAAATGCCGTCCAATCTCTTTGAAGATGAAAGATGCCATTCAGAAGCTTCCTTTTCATTTATTAATAAAGAGACAATCCTTCTCGCCCAGGAATGACCACCAATTGTCTTCACTTCAAAAGAGGCCCCTTCTCATTAACATCTCTTTGTAATTGGACTTGAAGGGAACTTCACCCTCCTCCTCCCATCCCCGTGATTAAGGGAAAGATTTGCCAAGTATGACATTATCTTAAGCAAGAGATCAAGGCATCTCCTTTCCTTTTGTGGAAATGTGTGTGTGTGTTTCCCCCCCCCAAGAGTTTTGACAGAGCTAGCACAGGCTGATGATTTTGTCTTCAAGAAGAAATTCTCCGTATTAGTTCTGCACATGCTAATGCGGAGGAGAGGAGGAGGAGAATGAGAATGAGAGAAATTTCAATGGATAGAGATTTCGGAAGATGAGAATGCATGCTGATTAAAGAGCGAGGGATCCCAAATTAGCACTGGCAAAAAAAAAATATCCCTACACAATCTTTACTACAATAAAGAATAGCAGCTGTGGTCTTGGCATCTCTCTGTAGGAGATGACCAGGATGAGCCCGAGGGAGGGGTCAAATGCATCATCAGCCTGGAGTCCCTTCACACCCACAATAAATTTAAGTCCAACCCACCTTGAATTCTGTTGACTCTTATCTACCTCCAATTTGCTTTGACTGCTAGGAGCTCAAATTCCTGTAGAGAGCATAAACTTGCAATAAACCTATATACTCACTTGAACTGCCTGGACTCCTGATTTCCAGTGCTTAGTTATAATTAATCTATCTATCTATCTATCTATCTATCTATCTATCTATCATCTATCTATCTATCTATCTATCTATCTATCTCTATCATCTATCTATCTCTCATCTATCTATCTATCTATCTTCTATCTATATCTTCTATCTATCTATCTCTATCATCTATCTATCTCTCATCTATCTATCTATCTATCTATCTATTTATCATCTATCTATCCATCCATCCATTCACCTACATATCATCTACCTACCTACCTACCTACCTATCATCCATCCATCCATCCATATCCATCCATATCCATCCATCGATATCCATCCATCCATCCATCCATCCATCCATCCATCCATCCATCCATATCCATCCATCGATATCCATATCCATATCCATCCATCCATCCATCCATCCATCCATCCATCCATCCATCCATCCATCCAGGAGATGACCAGGCTGAGACTGAGGGAGGGATCAAACACGTCATCAGTCTTGAGTCCCTTCATACCTACAAGTAATTTAAATCCAGCCCACCTTGAATTCCTTTGATTCTTATCTACCACCAATCTGCTTTGACTGTTAGTAGTTCAGATTCTTGTAGAGAGCTTAGGCTTGCAATAAACCTTTATGTTCATTTGAACTGCCTGGACTCCTGATTTCCAGTGCCTGTCTTTCTGTCTGTCTGTCTGTCTGTCTGTCTGTCTGTCCGTCCCTCTGTCTGTCTGATCGTCCGTCCATCCGTCCATCCATCCATCCGTCCGTCCATCCGTCCTTCCATCCGTCCATCCGTCCATCCGTCCAGCCATCCAGCCATCCATAGAATAATAGAATAACAGAATAGAAGAATAGAAGAATAATAGAGTTGAAAGGGACCTTATAGGTCATCTAGTCCAAACCCCTGCTCTAGCAGGAGACCCTATACCATTTCAGACAGGTGGCTGTCCAGTCTCTTCTTGAAAACCTCCAGTGATGAAAACACCCACAAGGTCTGAAGGCAATTTCTCTTCCACAAGTTAATTGTTCTCGCTGTTAGGAAGTTTCTCCTTAATTCCAGGTTGGTTCTCTCCTTCATTAGTTTCCATCCATTGTTTCTTGTCTTGCCTTCAGGTGCTTTGGAGAATAGGCTGACCCCCTCTTCTTTGTGCTAGCCCCTCAAATACTAGAACACTGCTCTCATGTCCCCCCTGGTCCTTCTTTTCATCAGACCAGACATACCCAGTTCCTGCAACCGTTCTTCCTATGTTTCAGCCTCCAGCCCCCTAATCCTCTTTGTTGCTCTTCTCTGCACTCTTTCCAGAGTCTCCACATCTTTATTGATACTGTGGTGACCAAAATTGGATGCAGGATTCCAAGTGTGGTTTGAAGACTTCAAACAAAGTGAACCCTTTCATTTCCTCCCACTAAAAATGTAAAGAGACAGCTGAGCTCTCCAGGAGCTAAAATTACCGACCCTCCCTTTTTCTTCTTCTTATAAGACAGCTGGAAAGTTCATTTCAGGACAACTTGGAATGGAATTGAGAAGCCAACATCAGCCCCCACCACTACAATACACAGGAAAGGAAGAGAATTTAGGCTATTTTAAGAAGAAAAGAATCCCTTCTATTCCCCCCCCCCCAAGTCTAGGGTTTCATGCTTTTTGATGTTTCTATTTTATTAAAAAAAAACAAAAGGTTTTTGCCTTGCCTGCCTCTCTTTGGCTGTGAGTGGGAAGGAGACAATCTGGATAGCAAAGGAAGATAAATTTTGGTGTCTGTTAAAACAATGGTTGGGTTGCATGGTTCACTGAATTGGATAATAGTCAAATGGTTGGGTGCGTATGACAGGACTAGAATTCACTTTCTCCTGGTGATTGTCCCCAAGTCCCCTAGCCAGCTTTCATGCCTAAGGCAGGATTAGAACTCAGTCTCCTGGTGTTTGACGCAAAGTCCCCTAGCCAGCTTTCATGTCGAAGGCAGGACTAGAATTCACTTTCTCCTGGTGATTGACCCAAAGTCCCCTAGCCAGCTTAAATTAAGGAGATAGAGGAGGAGGAGGAAGAGGAGGAGGAGGAGGAGGAGAAGGTTAATGAGATGGAGAAGGAGAAGCAGACAGAAAAAGAAGGAGATAGGAGAAGGAAACAGAAGGAGGAAGAGGAGGAGATGGAGAAGTAGGGGAAATGTGAGAAGAAGAAGGATGGCAGAAGCAGGAGAAAGAAGGAGAAGGATGGGGAGAGGAGAAGGAGAAGGAGAAGGAGAAGGAGAAGGAGAAGGAGGAGAAGGAGAAGGAGAAGGAGAAGGAGAAGGAGAAGGAGAAGGAGAAGGAGAAGGAGAAGGAGAAGGAGAAGGAGAAGGAGAAGAAGGAGAAGGAGGAGGAGGAGAAGGAGAAGGAGAAGGAGAAGGAGAAGGAGAAGAAGGAGTGCATGCACACAGGGGCCATTTTATCCATGTTTCCATCTGATGCGACTGGGATTTTCCTTTCATTCCCCCCCCCCCTTATGTAACTGGCGGAGAGCTGCGCTTGCTCCAGTTCACCATTAATTCAAGCAGAGGAAGCTTCAGGGACTTCCCCTTTTTGCAAGACATTTTATAGCCAAGGCTGAGAACAAGCAAAATCCATTATCAAGTTACAGGAAATTCCTCCAGGACCATCCTCCCCACTTCTGTGCCTTCTTCTGGAGGATGACTTTGACCCCCGCTTGCAAACTCACCCACCTACACACCAGAGGTGGGTTCCTACCGGTTCGGACTGGTTGTATAGAACCGGTAGTAACTTGGTGGCCTGGGTCGCTGGAACCGGCAGCGACCCAGGCCTGCCACGCCCCCGAGCCGGTTCTCTCGGTGGCGCCATAGGCATCGCCAGCTTGATTTTTGCTTCTGCGCATGTGCACACATCCATAACCCACCTGTGCGGCGTGTCCCTGAGCGAACCGGCAGTAGGAAAATCTGGAACTCACCCCTGCTACACACCCATTGGTTTCTTTGCCAAAGAGAGGGGCCGATGGGTAGAAACCCCCGCCTCACATCCTGGGTTCCCCACGCAACCCACCCACGGCAATGTTGCCAACGGTAAGAGAAATAGAAAAAAAGCCAAATTAACGGTCACATTAGCTTTTCCCATCCCTCTTTCAAACTTCCTTTGCGCAGGAAGAAAACAAATATTTTGAACTTCACTTCTCAGAGTGTCTCTCTGTTTTTTCTCCACGTACACACACACACACACACACACACACACACACACACACACACACACACACACACACAAAATCCACAAGGAGACCCCATGTGGGACAGCGAACTTCAGCAAACGTGTCTACGTGCATTTCCTTTCAAATCTGAAGGACGTTTCCAGTCTTGCAAGGTTTGTAGCTCTAAAATAAATGTGTATTTTTGTTCAAACCAAGTGGAATATCTGGGGAAGGGGCGAGTCGGTTCCAACCCCTGCCTTGTTTGGGGAGGTGCGTATCAACGGAGTTTGCTTCTTATGGTGGGAGATATGAACTCCCCACGAATCCAAAAACGGCCATTTTCATTTGATTTCATTTGATTTAAAATCATGAAATAGAATTGTTAAATTGTCCGGCAATAAATTGTTCATGATGATCACCTTTACTGTCGTGGTTCGGTTGCTAGGTCATCTCTGGCTCGTTGGGCCATAGTGCAGGTAAGTCCCCAGTTGTACAATTATAATGTACAACTGACCTTGACTTACAACGACTACAATTGAGCTCATTGTAAATGAGACAGTCGTTAAGTGAGCTTTGCCTCATTTTATGACCTTTCTTGTCACAGTTGTTAAGTCAATCGTGACAGTTAAATTGGTCACATGGTTGTGAAGTGAATCTGGCGTCCCTGTTGACTTTGCTTCTCAGAAGGTCACAAAAGGGGACCACGTGACCCCGGGACACTGCAACCGTCGTAAATAGGAACCAGTTGCCAAGCGTCTGAATTTTGATTGTGTGACCACAGGGATGCTGCAATGGTCATAAGTGTGACAAACGGTCATAAGTCACTTTTTGCAATGCCATTGTAACTTTGAATGGTCACTAAATAAACAGTTGTAAGTAGATTACCTGTATGCCAGGCCCCCATGTTCTTCACTATCTCCTGGAGTTTGCCCAGACAGAGAGATAGAGAGAGAGAGAAAGAGAAAGAGAAAGAGAGAAAGAGAGATAAAGAGGAAGAAAGAGAAAAGAGAGAGAGAAAGAGAGAGAAAGAGAAAGAAAGAGAAAAAAGAGAGACAGAGAAAGAGAAAAAGAGGAAGAGGAAGAAAGAGAAAAGAGAGAGAGACAGATACACAGAGAACGAGAAAGAGAGAGAAAGAGAAAAAGAGAGAAAGAGGGAGAAAGAGGAAGAAAAAAGAGAAAGAAATACACAGAGACAGAAAGAGAAAGAGAAAGAGAAAGAAAGAGAAAAAAGAGAGAGAGAAAGAGAAAGAGGAAAAAGAGAGAAAGAAGAAGAAAGAGAAAGAAAGGAAGAAAGAGCGAGACAGAGAGATACACAGAGAGACAGAAAGAGAATGAGAATGAGAAAGAAAGAGAAAAAGAGAGAGAAAGAAAGAAAGAGGAAGAAAGAGGAAGAGAGAGAGACAGAGACAGAGAGATACACAGAGAAAGAGAGAGAAAAAGAGAGAGAAAGAGAAAGAGAAAGAGAGGGAGAGAGGTTAACTAAATGGAACTACCAAGCTTGCTGCTGTAGAAGGGAAGAATTTATCTTCTCTACTCAATATGTGTATTTTTAACTTTAAAAACTGCCTGGCCAAAATTAGGAACAATTGATTTTACACTTAGCCTTTGCAAACAGAAGGAGGAAAGGGGGGGAAGTAGTTGTGGGTCATGGACTTTTACCAACATGCTTTGGGTTAATGACTGCTGAGAAAGCAACTTGGAGCTCTGGAGGGAAATGAATAAATTGCTCTCTTCTTTTACATATCCGCGACCCCTCCTGCCTCCCGTTTGGATTTGGCTCCTCTCCAGCTCTTCTGCCAGACAATAAAAAAGCTGACCTGATCCAAGGAATTGTCTGGGCAGTCACTTGGTGTGGACATCCATCCTCGGAGAACATCAGAAAAGAGGAGAATGTAGATCAGGGGTGTCAAACTCAAGGTCCATGGGCCGAATCCGGCCCGCGATGTGGTTGGATCCGGCCCACAGGGCCATCCTAGTCTACCCAGTGCGAAGAGGAAAGATCAGGCCAGCAGTTTGGGGGTGTGGCGTCAAGCTGGCCACGCCCACCCAGTTGGCCATGCCCATCCAGTTGGCCACACCCACCCAGTTGGCCACACCTGCCCAGTAGGCCACACCTGCCCAGCCCCTCCAAAGTCAACCACAGTGCTGATGCGGCCCTCAATGAAATTGAGTTTGACACCCCTGATGTAGATAGTCAACATGGAGAAAATGCTGGAGGAGATCCGTGATCCTTTCTCCCCATGCTCATCATCAGACATCTCAGAGGACAGCTAGACCAGGTCTTTCCTACACAAGGAGAGGGTCCTAGCTGATCAGTTTACCAGTTCCCCTTGCAGGAACATGGGTAGAATGGAAGGAAGGGACCTTGAAGTTCTTCTAGTTGAACCCTGTGCTCGAGTAGGAGACCCTGTACCATTTCAGTCAAACTCTGTATTCTGTTTCTCAACAAAGGGGTCATTCGTGGTCTCTGAGCTTGGTTGTCTTCTCGCAGATATTTCATTACCAAACATAAATATGAAATCATGTGATCATGTGAACAAAATTCACATAAATATGAAAATTCACATAAATATGAAATCATGTGATCATGTGATCAAAATTCACATAAACATGAAAACTCACAAAAATATGAAAATTCACAAAAATATGAACCAGTTGCCAAGCATCAACAATTGGCAACTGGTTCATACTTATGACCGTCGCTGTGTCCCAGAGTCACGTGATCCCCTTTTGTGACCTTCTGACAAGCTAAGTCAATGGGGGCCCCCAGATTCCCTTAATAACCGGCTTACTCACTTATCAACTGCAGTGATCCACTTAATAACCGGGGCAGGAAAAGTCATAAAATGGGGCCAAACTCACTTAAATAATGTCTCACTTAACAACAGAAATTTTGGGCACAATTATGGTCATAAGTCGAGGATGTTTTATAGTCAGTTTCCTCTCCATGATAACTTCTCCAGTTGCGGCCGAGAGGCTGGACAAGCGAGGTCAAAGCGAATAAATCACGGCAGTGTTTGTTGGACGATATGTCGAAAAAGCAATTTTAGAGGAGGGGATTTCTCTCCCCTCTGATCCAACAGAAGTATAAATCAGAATCAGGACACAACTGGAAGGGACCTTGGAGGTCTTCTAGTCCAGCCCCCTGCTCAAGCAAGAGATCCTATATACCATTTCGGACAAGTGACTGTCCAGTCATTGCATCTCTCCTCCTCCTCCTCCTCCTCCTCCTCTTCCTTGTACAATCTCATTTTGAGCGTGAATCTTTGAGTAAGGATGTGTAGAAACCTCACCGGAGAATCAGGTTGCCCTTAAAAATTGCACTGCCGCAGAATATAAATATTTATATATGGAACTGTCATAAATCTGTCAGCTTGGCTAACGTATGAGTTGCCAAGGTAACTTTGGGGAGATTTAAAAATAAAAAATAAAAAATCGAACAGCTCGTAAGCTGAAGTTGTAGAAGAGTGGGAGGGAGGGAGGGAGGGAGGGGGAGAGGGAGAGGGGGAGAGGGGGAGAGGGGGGGGGTGGGAGGGGGGGGGGGAGAGGGAGGGGGAGAGGGAGAGGGAGAGGGAGAGAGAGAGAGAGAGAGAGAGAGAGAGAGAGAGAGAGAATATTAACTGCTACTCACTATGAGTCATTCTATGAGCCAGCTGTGTGCTGCAGCTGCCAAAAAAGCCAGCACAGTTCTAGGCTGCATAAACAGAGGATAGAATCAAGATCACGTGAAGTGTTAATACCACTTTATAATGCCTTGGTAAGGCCACACTTGGAATACTGCATTCAGTTTTGGTCGCCACAATGTAAAAAAAGATGTTGAGACTCTAGAAAGAGTGCAGAGAAGAGCAACAGGGATGATCAGGGGACTGGAGGCTAAAACATACGAAGAACGGTTGCTGGAACTGGATATGTCTAGTCTTATGAAAAGAAGGACCAGGGGTGACATGATAGCAGTGTTCCAATATCTCGGGTTGCCACAAAGAAGAGGGAGTCAAGCTATTCTCCAAAGCACCTGAGGGCAGGACAAGAAGCAATGGGTGGAAACTAATCAAGGAGAGAAGCAACTTAGAACTCAGGAGAAATTTCCTGACAGAACAATTAATAAGTGGAACAACTTGCCTCCAGAAGTTGTGAATGCTCCAACACTGGAAGTTTTTAAGAAGATAACCATTTGTCTGAAATGGTATAGGGTTTCCTGCCTGAGCAGGGGGTTGGACTAGAAGACCTCCAAGGTCCCTTCCAACTCTGTCCTATTCTATTCTATTCTATTCTATTCTATTCTATTCTATTCTATTCTATTCTATTCTATTCTATTCTATTCTATTCTATTCTATTCTATTCTATTCTCTCTCTCAGGATCATAGCATAGTTCGCTTGCAGGATTGTGTCTAATTGAAAGATAGATTAAAGAGGTCATTTAGAGGCTCAGTCTTCTGATTAAATGTGAGTCTGGACAGTGGTTCAATTCCCGACCCACAAAAAGGAAGTCTAGGCAGAAGGTGTGGGGACATTTTTGTCCATGACCACTAATGGTGGTGGTTGTTCAAGACATCATCAATCTCATGGAGGATGGTTTGCAGGCAGTCCGCAACTTACCACCATTCATTTTGTGACCAAAGTTACAATGGCATTGAAAAAAGGGACTTATGGATGTTTTTCACACTTACGATGGTTCCAGAATCCCCATGTCTTGTGATCAAAATTCAGATGCTTGGTGTTGTGGCCCGTCGGCCACCAGTGCCTCCAGCAGCTGAATGAGATGAGGAGGAGGCGTGGGAGTCAGGGCCAGCATCAAGGCAACCTGGGAGCTCCGAGGAGGGAAGAGGGAGTGGAGCTGTCAGAGAGAGAGAGACAGAGATGGAGCCTGGGCCATCCGTCAGCCATCAGATGGAGAGTCAACAGCCCCCAGGTCTGGAGGTGGTTGATGAGGAAGTGGAGGAACAGCTGTGTCCAGTGCCTGACACGCGGATGCGCAGAAGGCAGAGGAGAGGAGAGCAGTGGAAATCTATGGGCCGATCCTTGGGAAGGAAGAGCCACCGCTGCTAGCAAAGCCCCACCCTAGCTCTGGGGATAAAAGGCAGGGGGCGGAGATGAATAGGTGTGACAGATAACTATTCATCTTCCGGCCAGCCGGCCTTATTAGCCTGCGTTGAAAGAGAAACTTTTTGCTGGGGCTGTCGGCGCTCCTAATTAAAGGAATCTTTCAGTTAACTTCAGAGGATTTGTTGTGTTTGGGGAGCTGGGTCAGAACACTTGGCAACTGGGATGTACTTATGATGGTTGCAGTGTCCCGGGGTCATGTGATCCCCTTTTGCGACCTTCTGACCAGCAAAGTCCATGGGGAAACCAGATTCACTTAACAACCAGGTGACTAGTTTTACAACTGCCGGGATTCCCTTAACAATGGCGGCAAGCAAGGTCATACGACGGGGCCAAACTCACTTCACAAGTGTCTCGCTTAGGAACAGACATTTTGGGCTCAGTTGTGGTCGTACATTGACGTGAAGACATCTAGGCTGGGTTTGGAAGTAGATCTGAGCTTCAGGATGACTTGAGATGTTCTCCATGTCAATCCCATCTACATCTGTTCTACATCTGCATCCTCGTTTTCTGTTAATTTAATATTTTTAGGGTTCTTTTTTTAAAATGTTTTGATCTTTATTTATCTTGATTTTTATGGTGTCGTAAGCTGTCCAGGGTAACTGGATTGTGAGAATGAATGAATGAATGAATGAATGAATGAATGAATGAATGAATGAATGAATGTATGTATGTATGTATGTACAGTATGTATGTATGTATGTATGTATGTTTGTTGGTGGAGGGTCACCACGAGATGATCCTCACATGGCGGGACCTGACGTGCCCTGAATTCCCCTGATGATGTTACCTAGTCTGGCGACGAAACGTTCCTAAACTAAACAACCAGCTTGGACACCAAACCGCCACCAAGATCTACCCCCCCCCTGAGCTACAAATATTTTCCCACCATTTCTAAATAAATAAACAGCAGAAAAATCCCAGAGGGAAAGATCGAATTGCTGATATCTAGTCCAAGACTCATGAGGCTGGCCAAGTTAAAATAGAAGAAATCCGTAGATCTCTGGAAATGTCTATGGAGATTCTCAGTCATCCAGGTCGTGGTTGTCCCAAAGGTGCTTTTTTTTTTTTCAAAAGGCAACTGGACTTTCTGGGTTTTTCTTTGAAGACATTTCACTTCTCATCCAAGAAGCTCATCAGGACTTAGATTCAGCAGTCCATCTGCATTTAAAAGACACAGGCCACTGTTTTGAAGACAACAAAGTCCACATTTTGGACAGAAAGGACCGCTGGTTTGAAAGAGGGGTCAAAGAGGCCATCTATGTCCGAACTGAACAGCCCTCTCTCAACAGATGGGGAGTGATGCGACATCATCTACCTCCAGTCTACAACACGGTCCTTTCAGCAGTTCCAAGAAGGCTCCACACCCATTTGCACTACTCAGGTGACCCTGAGGACTCAGACAAACCTCCAAGTGGCCTCAACCACTTGCTAAAAGGATGCAAATGAGCAGCTGTCTGCAAGGAGTATAAATCCTTCCATCCCCCACTATCCTGTCAGAGCTGAGGAAGCTTCTTGGGTGAGAGGCGAAACGTCTTCAAAAGAAAAAACAAAGTCTAAAAAAACAAGAAAGTACAGTTGCCTCATGGGGGGAAAAAAAAAAGGACCTTTGGGACAGATCTCTGGAAAGATTTTTATTGCTGGCGTAGGGTCTTATAGCAGAATTTTCAAAGCTTCCCAAAGTCATCCGCAAGTACAACTTACACCAAGAGTAGTTAAGGTAGGATTGCTTTGAGTCTCTTTCTTACATATGCCTGCTTTCCTGGATTGAGGTCTCATTTTGGTAATGGTTTTATGTCTCCCTCTGCTTACTTAGGGCTGATGGGTGTCCATTGGACATTCAGAAAACCAGTTCCCTTTCCCCAATTTATTTTCTTTTATTTTCAACCTCAGGCCCCGTCTCCCACGTTCATAAAACATTTTTGCTGCAAGAGCTTGTTGCATTTTTGTCAAATGAAGGACCGACCAACATCTTAGGAGAGAATCAAGATCACGTGACATGGTAGTATCACTTCATAATGCCCTGCCAATGTTCCCACTGAATCTGGTGTGTGTGTGTGTGTCTTTGTCTATGGAAATTCTCTGCCATCCAGGTCACGGTTGTCCCAAAGCTGCTTTTTCAGGAGGCAACTGGACTTTCTGGTTTTTCTTTGAAGACCTTTCGCTTCTCATCCAAGAAGCTTCTTCAGCTCTCTTGGATGAGAAGCAAAACGTCTTCAAAGAAAAACCAGAAAGTCCAGTTGCCTCCTGAAAAAGCACCTTTGGGATGATATGTGTGTCTTTGTTTTGTTTTGTTTTGATTTTGAGCCAGCCTAGGGTTGGGTGAGTATTCTAAATATTCATTTAATCTTACCCTACTAACACTGCCATACAGTAGGGTTTGAGAGGCGTGAAGCTGAAAAACCAAGTCACTAAATAAACTATATTTGCTCATCCCCAAAATGAAATGAAGATTTAAGAGAGTTGTGGTTGCAGCTGCCAAAAAAGCCAATGCAGTTCTAGGCTGCATTGACAGAAGGATAGAATCAAAATCATGTGAAGTGTTAATACTGCTTTATAATGCCTTGGTAAGGCCACACTTGGAATATTGCATCCAGTTTGGTCGCCACGATGTAAAAAAGATGTGGAGACTCTAGAAAGAGTGCAGAGAAGAGCAACCAAGATGATTAGGGGCAGTGGTGGGATTCAAATTTTTTTACTACTGGTTGTGTGGGCGTGGCTTGGTGGGCGTGGCGTGGCTTGGTGGGTGTGGCTTGGTGGGTGAGACAGGGGAAGGATACTGTAAAATCTCCATTCCCACCCCACTCCAGGGGAAGGATACTGCAAAATCCCCATTTCCTCCCAATCAGCTGGGACTCGGGAGGCAGAGAATAGATGGGGGTGGAGCCAGTCAGAGGTGGTATTTACCGGTTCTCCGACTTACTCAAAATTTCTGCTACCAATTCTCCAGAACTGGTCAGAACCTGCTGAATCCCACCTCTGATTAGGGGACTAAAACATATGAAGAAAGGTTGCAGGAATTGGGTATGTCTAATTTAATGAAAAGAAGGACTAGGACTGACATAATAGCAGTATTCCAAATTCTGAGGGGCTGCCACAAAGAAGAGAGATTCGACTTATTATTCAAAGCGCCAGAAGTCAAGACAAGAAAAAATGGATGGAAACTAATCAAGGAGAGAAGCAACCTGGAATTAAGAGAAATTTCCTGACAGTGAAAACACTTAACCAGTAGAATGTCTTGCCTCCAGAAGTTGTGGGTGCTCCAACACTGGAGGTTTTGAAGAAGAGATTGGACCACCATTTGTCTGACATGGGATAAGGACTGCTGCTTGAGCAGGGGGTTGGACTAGAAGACCTCCAAGGTCCCTTCCAACCCTGTCATTCTGTTACTCTGATCTGTTTTATTTATTTCTTCAATTTCTATAGTCGCCCATCCCTAGCAAGTGACTCTGAGCAGCGAACCATCATCAAACAGTTAAAAACAATGACAAACTCACTCTGCTTGCTTCAAAAAGTTATTTGCTTGCCCTGCACAGTTCACCGTAATGTTGCAGTAGATATGAGTAATGATTCAGTCAATACACAGATACGTTAAAGTGTATAAAAGTAGTTTACTTAAAGAAATAGCACAGTCCAAATAACAGTCTGAATCATACACGTTCTATCAGTCAGTATTCAGAAGTACAGCAGTCTTCTTACCAGCCTTTCTTTGTCTTAATCATCAAACAAAGATTCTCTACTATCACAGATAGCTAGCTACACACAGAGCTTACTTTCAGACACGAAGTCGCTCAGCAATGAATCAGCAAAAGAGAGAGAACTAACCATGTTCTCTAGCTCCCTCTTATGGCCGATACTGCCAGTCAGAATGCACCAATGCATTTAAAGCAATATTACATATATACATTAAACAGTGATTTGTGGCTTGTTTGGACTGTTTGGACAGAGTCCTAACAAGAAGCAAGCCCAGGTGACTCTCTCAAGACTTACAGGTGTTCCGCAGGGGTGGGGTTCACATAATTTAGCTACCGGTTCGCCCAGCAGCACCAAAAATGTGAGCGCGCGCGCCAGGGGTGGGTTCTGGATCCTTTTGCTGCCGGTTCGCTCAGGGTCACAGAAGCAAAATCCAAGATGGCAGAGCCCATGGAGACACTGACAGAACCGGCTCCGTGACATCATCACCGGTTTAATAACGGTTCTAAAGAACTGGATAGAACCGGTAGGAACCCACCTCTGGTGTGCGCGCAGTCGCTTCGCTCACACTCGCCTCGTCCGCGCATGCCCAAAACCTTCCGCGCATGTGCTTGGCTCGCACACGCTGCTTGAAAACGTGGCAGCACTCAAAGACCGCCCTCGCTGTCTGCACTGGTGAGCTGAGCTGTTGTTTAGCTCAGCTGAGGCATGGAAATCCATTCTGCCGCGCGAATCAGCTGAGCTAAAAAACAAGGGAATATAGGACAGGGAATGGCAGGGGCGGGAGGATGGGGCCAACTAGAGGTGGTATTTGCCGGTTCTCCAAACTACTCAAAATGGCCACTACCGGTTCTCCCAAACTGGTCCGAACCGGCTGAATACCACCTCTGGTGTTCCGGCATTCCATGCCTTCAATCTGGACTGGACAGGTGGAAGATCCGTTCTTCGGGGCCACGAAGGTGTTTACAATGAATCCAGTCAACAGATTTGGTTGCCTTCTGGTCAGGAGATCAGAAATCTTCCTTCCTTCTTTCTCTCCCAGAAGCTTTCTGCTCCAGGAAGCAGAGAGAGCCCCCCCCATTAATATTGGCAGTGAGTTATTTCCAGGGTTCCCTTTGAGTCTAAGATTAAGTGCGGCATGTCCATCTTTGCATCTGTCACTTGCCGAATGTAATGGATGGGGAAAGCATGGCCTGCGTTAGAACGAGAAAGCAACAGAGCTCCTGAAAGCCGGACTGAGGAAGGAACTTTCCCTCTGCATCCCCAGACATCAAAGAACCTTGGATCCTAAAGATCAAAGGGGGATGGCAGGACATCTCTTCTTACCTTGGACAATCTAATTTTGTCTCAAAAGCAAAACGGGAATCAGGCTCCCGGTAGTATTTGGAAAAGAGAAAGGAATTCTAGCATGGTAGGTTAGACTGGAAATTTAAAAATCATCATTGGAAGAAGGCAATGAGAAATTTGTTAGCTATTCAAAGCCCCTGGGTGTCTTTGGGTCAATGACCAGGAGAGGTGAGTTCTAGTCCCACTTTAGGCATGAAAGTCAGCTGAGTGACTTTGGGCCAATCACCAGGAGAGGTGAATTCTAGTTCCACCTTAGGCACAAAAGACATTGGGTGATTTGGGGCCAATCACCTAGAGACGCTAAGTTCTAGTTCCACCTTAGGCACAAAAACTGCTGGGTGACTTTGGGCCAAACCACCGGGAGTAGTGAGTTCTAGTCCCACCTTAGACATGAAAGCTGGCTGAGTGACTTTGGGCCAATCACCAGGAGATGGTGAGTTCTAGTCCCACCTTAGGCATGAAAATCAGCTAAAACAAATCTACATTGGTCATGTGGATTCTACACATAGCTATTCCATATGCCCACTATTTACCACATAAAACCGAAGGGAACCGAAGGGCAGACCATGTGTGGAGAACTAGTACTCGCTGTATCAAAGCGATTGCCTGTTCTGACCCTTCTGGTGACTTGGGTTTTCAGGGCCCTGGCCTCAGGCTGCTGCTGCTTAATGCCAGATCGATTGTGAACAAAGCCCCTCTCGTCCGGGATTTAATCCTGGAGGAGAGAGCAGATCTGGCATGTATAACCGAAACCTGGCTGGGACAGGAGGGGGGTGTTCCCCTTTCAGAGATCTGCCCAGACGGGTTTCAGGTGCTGCACCAGTCACGACTCCAGGGAAGGGGTGGGGGAGTGGCTATCCCTTCTGGTGACTTGGGTTTTCAGGGCCCTGGCCTCAGGCTGCTGCTGCTTAATGCCAGATCGATTGTGAACAAAGCCCCTCTCGTCCGGGATTTAATCCTGGAGGAGAGAGCAGATCTGGCATGTATAACCGAAACCTGGCTGGGACAGGAGGGGGGTGTTCCCCTTTCAGAGATCTGCCCAGACGGGTTTCAGGTGCTGCACCAGTCACGCCTCCAGGGCAGGGGTGGGGGCGCGGCTATCATAGTCCATAAGAATCTTTGTCCTCGCAGGATCCCTGCCCCTGAGATTGTTGGGTGTGAGTCTCTCCTTGTGAAGTTGGACTTAGGGGTGCAGGGA
>QLTV01003266.1:2247517-2262140 GCA_003457575.1 Thermophis baileyi
AAGGAAAGGAAAGGAAAGGAAAGGAAAGGAAAGGAAAGGAAAGGAAAGGAAAGGAAAGGAAAGGAAAGGAAAGGAAAGGAAAGGAAAGGAAAGGAAAGGAAGGATTTCCTGGAGAATTTCTCCTTTTCTAGGAAAAAACTGAAAGAAGTGGTTCCTTGAGACTTACTTCCCTGCCAGGAACAAGAGTGATTTCCTGCAAGGATTCTATTTGACTTAAAGCCAAGAGGGTAGCATTTATATTTCCCCAGCCCATTTTCACCCCTGTCTTCATGGATTCCTGCTAATTGCATGCTTACATAAATCCTAATTGGGAATATTCTTGAATAGAAGGCCCTTAAACCTAGTATGGTGTATTCTGAGTTCCTTTTTTTTTTTTCAGACTAATGAGCTTTATACTATGACAAACATTTTAACTCTGTTGTTCTAATTCATTAACATAATGGGCAATATAATAAGCAGTTCTGGTAATAAACTCTAATAAAGTGAACAAGACAGACTTTCTGGTGGTGTGTTGCTCTAAGCAATGTGCAGTCAAGACCTGATTCAGACGGAGTCTGAGGTTCATAACTTGGAGACTTCTGTCAATCAAATAGCAATAGCACTTACACTTATATACCATTTTAAAACAGAGCTTACAGCACTTTCTAAGCGGTTTACAGAACCAGCCTCTTGCCCCCAACAATCTGGATCCTCATTTTACCAACCTCGGAAGGAAGGAAGGATGGAAGGCTGAGTCAACCTTGAGCCTGGCGAGATTCGAACTGCCAAATTGCAGTCAGCTGGTAGTCAGCAGAAGTAGCCGGCAGTACTGCACTCTAACCACTGCGCCACAGCGGCTCATAGAACTGAATAGAACAGGAAGGGACCTCGGAGGTCTTCTAGTCCAGCCCCCTGCTTAAGCAGAAGATCCTATACTACTTCAGACAAGGGGCTGTCCAGTCTTTTCTTAAAACCCTCTTCTGAGGAAGCACCCACAACTTCTGAAGGCAAGCTGTTCCACTGGTTGATTGTCCTCACTGTTAGGAAGGTTGCTTCTCTCCTTGAGTAGCTTCCATCCATGGTTTCTTCTCCTGCCTTCTGGTGCTTTGGAGAATAATTTGATCCTTTGCTCCATTCATTGCAGTAATTGTGTTAAAATAGACAGATACATGCACAATCCAAAATAACTGCAGACAATGTTAACATATAGACAATTTTCCAGTGTATCTTCAAGGTCTAATATGCTTCTTTTGACCCTTCTTACAGGGGAAACCCTTTAATTAGACCTTGAAGATACACTGGAAAACCCAGGGCTTTCTAGCTTTATGAATACTCCAAGGGTATGGGATCTAATTTGTAGAGAAATTCAGAGAAAGGGTGCATTGTCCAGAGAAAGGGTGCATGAACTGATTAGTCCTTCTCCAGGGTCCCTGCAGATGGCAATCATTAGAGGCCCGTAGAGAATCTTCTCTTCTCAAACATAATGTCAGGTAGAAACCACTAGGAGAAGGCAATACCAAAGATATCCAGGTCCTGATCCCTAAAAAAAATTAAAAATGTTAACCAGAATCCTGAATTACTCCTTAAAACAAACTAGTTTTATTATTATTATTAGTAGTAGTAGTAGTAGTAGTAGTTTTATTATTATTAATTTTATTGATTGGTTATGCACCATCAAGTTTTTGTTGACACTCAGCAATCACCTTATCAGGTCTTTAGAGTTAGATAAGGGTCAACCACAGCCAAGAAGGATTGGCCTTAGTTTGTTTGTGGCTACGAAAGGATTCTAGACTGATTCCTCTTTTAACTCCGCCCCCAGCTTCAGCCATCCCTCCTCCTACAGTTGGGCATGTTTTAGCATTAGAGTCCTTCCATGCTAGAAACTGAACAAGATAGCTCTTTGAGCATGCATGTTTTGTACCTGTGGAGGGGCGTGCATTAAAAACCATGCCCTTGGCACATCTGCGGTCTAAAAAAAGGGGATATTTCTAAACTGAAGAATCTTTTTTTTTCTTTTTTCTTTTGCAGCATGTGAAATAAGTCTCCAAATTGCACACAGATTTGGCAATCAAGCCCATTAATGTGTCAGGAGTTGCAGTTATTCTGTAATAATTGATGGTGCTGTCTAGGTGCTGGAAAGGAAAATACAGTAAGAGATTGTGCGCAAATTGACAGGCATGCAGGAATTTCTGTCCTTCTGTCCAAGAATTTGGAGAAAGGAGAAAGGGAAGAGAAAGAAGAAGAAGAGAAGGAGGAGAGCAAAGAGAGCAAGGAAGAAGGAGAAGGGGAAGAGCAGAGGAGAAGGAGGAGGAGGACAAGGATGAAAGAGAAGGGAAGAGCAGAGAAAGAGGAGGAGGAGGAGGAGGAGGAGGAGGAGGAGGAGGAGGAGGAGGAGGAGGAGATTAGAAAGTAGAAATATGTAGAAGAAATGGATATGGAAATGAATTAGAAATGTATTAAAAATATTTAATTTAAACGATATGTATAGGAAAGATTTATAGACCGATCTTGTGCTATAAAATATATAGGAACTATGTTTCCTATCGATGTATGTTTGTAAGTAAGGAGGAGAAGAAAGAAGAAGAAGAAGAAGAAAGAAGAAGAAAGAAGAAGAAGAAGAAGGAGGAGGAGGAGGAGGAGGAGGAGGAGGAGGAGGAGGAGGAGGAGGAGGAGTTGTAAAATTACTCCATCCCTTCTACATTTCAAAAGTCTGATCAGAAGCTCTGAGTGAGCCCAGAATATGGAAATCACAGCTTTTCACTGAATATCAAAACTTCTGACTGTGCTGTGCTCATTCACTTCGCTTCATTTCTATTCCGTCACAACTAGTTCAATGCTCAGTGGCTTACATACTAGAAAACAAATGTAACAGCTCCACGGAAAGCTTACACACACACACACACACACACACACACACACACACACACACACACACACACAGGAATAGCAGTGACATCAGAAGGAAAGAAAAAGAAAAGATCTCTATGCTTTACCTGCTTTAAAGGTGGTGCAGTGGTTAGAGTGCAGCACTGCAGGCTACTTCAGCTGACTGCTAGCTGCAGTTCGGCGGTTCAAATCTCACCGGCTCAAGGTTGACTCAGCCTTCCATCCTTCTGAGGTGGGTAAAATGAGGACCCAGATTGTTGGGGGCAATATGCTAACTCTGTAAACCGCTTAGAGAGGGCTGTAAAGCACTATGAAGCAGTATATAAGTCTAACTGCTATTGCTATTGCTATTGCTATTTAACAATACAAGGAGGAAAGAAAGATTTGGAATTCCAATACATTTGTTTAGTTTAGTTTAGTTTCTATTTTATTTTTGTTGTCATTTTTTGTTTGGGAGTAAAGGGGAAATTTATTCATCCATTGAAATTCTACTATGTTGGCTTATGGGAATAATAAATTCAGCTGAATTTCATCCCAGCTTTAGGTTATGATGCCTCCAGAAAAAGAGGGATAGAATCAAGATCATGTGAAGTTTAGTACCATTTTATAATGCCTTGGTAAGACCCCACTTTTGGTCCCCACAATATAAAAAAAAAGATGTTGAGACTCTAGAAAGAGTGCAGAGAAGAGCAACAAAGATGACAAGGGGACTGGAGGCTAAAACATATGAAGAACGGTTGCTGGAACTGGGTATGTCTAGTTTAGTGAAGAGAAGGACTAGGGGAGACATGATAGCAGTGTTCCAATATCTCAGGGGCTGCCACAAAGAAGAGGGAGTCAAGCTATTCTCCAAAGCACCTGAGGGCAGGACAAGAAGCAATGGGTGAAANATTGGCAAAAGAAAGCTCAGGACCGAATTGGTTGGAAACATGCAGAAGAAGCCTTCGTCGTGCAGTGGATAGACTGGCTAGAATGATGATGATGATGATGATGATGATTTTATCAGATTTCCAAAGCACCTGAGGGCAGGACAAGAAGCAATGGGTGAAAACTAATCAAGGAGAGAAGCAACCTAGAACTAAGGAGGAATTTCCTGACAGTGAGAACAATTAATCAGTGGAACAACTTGCCTCCAGAAGTTGTGGGTGCTCCAACACTGGAGGTTTTTAAGAAGAGATTGGATAACCATTTGCCTGAAATGGTATACAGTTTCCTTCCTGAGCAAGGGTTGGACTAGAAGACCTCCAAGGTCCCTTTCAACTCTGTTATTCTGTTATTCCCTTATTTAAGTGGTTTATTTATGAGCAGATAGATATCCATAGGATACGTGTACAAACATTTGCTGGAAAATAAAGCAAAGAAGAAAAGAATTTGAGAGGAAGGGAGAGAAAAACCACCCCAGGCTTCCTGTAAATTAATGGAACTTGCTTGGAAATTTAAAAAAAAAATACTCCGTTCCCTTTGCAAAATTCCATTGTATCTTCTTGGTATTAAATTCTCTAATTACATCATCATTTCTCCCCCCCCCCATCCAGGTAACTATAGGCAGGTTACCTTACTAATGAGCCCAGCTAAACTCCAGGAATGTCTATTTAATATAAATATATCAAAATTGAAATGTTTCACCAGGAAAAAAAAAGTCATTAATGCCAACATGAAGAATAGTATTCCCCCAGCAAGAAATGTCAAAACAAAGGTTTTCGCTAAAGCATTAGCATTAAAAGAAAAAAGAAAAAAGAAAAAAAGAAAGAATAAAAGAGAGGAAAATTAGAGGACCGGTTTCATGTTAAGTGAACGTTTCATTAGGAACATCAGCTTCCCAATGGCTGTGGTTTCTTTGACACGTACTGGGTTTCTGAATGCAATGGACGTTTTGTCTAATTGAAAAGTATAAGTATTCCAGAATAGAATGCAAGCAGGAGATCCTATAACATTCCAGACAAAGGTTGCCCAATCTCATCGTCAGAATAGAGCTGGAAGGGACCTTGGAGGTCTTCTACTCCAAGCCCCTGCTCAAGCAGGAGACCCTACACCAGTGATTTTTTTCCTCGGGTGCCAAAAGCGCGGGCGCGCAAGTTCCCACACCCATAATTCAATGCCCCCCCGCGCCACGTGCCCCACCCCCGTGCGCATGCATGCGTGACACCCCTGCTGCCACGCCCCCCACGCATGCACGCATGACCCCCCGCTCCCCTGTTTCACGACTTTCGGTGGGCCCGGTAAGCCTGTTTTTCGCCCTCCCCAGGCTCCAGAGGCTTCCCTGGAGCCTGGGGAGGGCGAAAATGGCCTCCCCCCCCGGAGGCCCTCCGGAGGCCGGAAATGGCCTGTTTCCCAACTTCCGGTGGGCCCGTAGGCCCATTTTCTGCCCTCCCCAGGCTCCAGAGGCTTTCTTGGAGCCTGGGGAGGGCGAAAACACCCTTTCTTGCCCCCCGGAGGCCCTCCAGAGGCCGAAAACGCCCTCCCAGAGCCTCCACGTGAGCCAAAAATCAGCTGGCCGGCGCGCACATGCATGCTGGAGCTGAGCTAGGGCAATGGCTCGCGTGCTGGCAGATATGGCTCCGTGTGCCACCTGTGGCACACGTGCCATAGGTTCGCCACCATGGCCCTACACCATTCCAGACATTGGTTGCCCAATCTCATCATCAGAATAAAGCTGGAAGGTACCTTGAAGGTCTTCTAATCCAGCCTACTGCTCAAGTAGGAGACCCAATACCATTCTGGACAAATGGCTGTCCAATCTCTTCTTAAAAATGATGGAGGACTCACAATTTCCAGAGGTAAGCCATTCTACTGAGTAATTGTTCTCATGGTCAGGAAATTTCTTCTTAAATCTAGGTTGGATCTCTCTTTAATGATCTTCCACCTCCAGCCAACCTGAAATACCCCCTCCCCCAAAAGGTTGGAGTGATTTTAGTGTAGATTTTAATTTGGGGAGCCGAGAAGGATGGGTTGGGAATGGTTTTTCCTTTCTGCCTGCCAGCGGAAAGTTGATTTTTCCGCAGGAAAGATTAGAAGGCTCATGTGGTTTTTTGTCGCTTCTTGGTGTGTGTCGAAGTGAGATCTGGCAGCCGTCAAACCGAGGCAATCTGCTGCTTATTAAGATATTTTTTTCCTCCTTTCTCAAATGATAAATCCAGGACTTGGCTGTCCGCATGCTAATCAGAGGCGGGGTTCACCTGTGCTCACCTGTTCAGGTAAGAAGCAAAAACCTCTGTTCGCAGCGAAGGCATCTTTCACAGAGCTTGATTTAGGACCACAATTGAACCATTCCATTGTTCCATTGCTAAGTATGACATTTGTTAAGTGAGTTTTGTCCATTTTTACAACATTTTTTTTTGGCCACAGTTGCTAAGTGAATCACTGCAGTGGTAAAATAATTCATGTGGTCGTTCACTGAATCTCCACATTCTGGAGAGAGAGAGAGAAATTCCCTGAGGATGGGCTTCAGCAAAAGTTCCAATATTTGAGGGGCTGCCACAGAGAGGAGGGGGTCAAACTATTTCCCAAAGCACCTGAAGGCCAGACAAGGAATAATGGATGGAAACTGAACAAGGAGAGATTCAACCTAGAAATAAGGAGAAATTTTCTGACAGTGAGAACAATCAACCAATGGAACAGAAGTTGCCTTCAGAAGTTGTGGGAGCTTCATCACTGGAAGCTTTCAAGAAGAGACTGGACTGCCATCTGTCGGAAATGGTGCAGGGTCTCCTGCTTGGGCGGAGGGTTGGACTAGATGACCTACAAGGTCCCTTCCAACTCTGTTATTCTAAAAGCCCGAAAGCTTGGAAGAATCAACCTTTGGTCTTGGTGACCAACTCAGATTGGATCCTGCAACTTTATCCTGGGACAGGTATATATTTGCCTTCATTCTTAAGTGTACAGATTCCTAGTAAAAGTTTAATGTCAAAATTGTAGTTCATAAAATGTTAAATGTTAAGTGAAAGTTAAATGTCACATCAGCAATCTAGGAAGAAGCTCATTTTAGTCGCAATGCCAAAGTTGGCTGGGTGACTTTGGGCCAATCACCAGGAGATGGTGAGTTCTAGTCCTGCCTTAAGCATGAAAGCCAGCTGGGTGACTTTGGGCCAATCACCAGGAGATGATGAGTTCTAGTCCTGCCTTAGGCATGAAAGCCAGCTGGGTGACTTTGGGTCAATCACCAGGCGACGGTGAGTTCTAGTCCCAGATTAGGCATGAAAGCCAACTGGGTGACTGGCCTAATCACCAGGAAATGGTGAGTTCTAGCCCCAGATTAGGCATGAAAGCCAACTGGGTGACTGGCCTAATCACCAGGAAATGGTGAGTTCTAGTCCCAGATTAGGCATGAAAGCCAGCTGGGTGACTTTGGACCAGCCACTAGGAGACAGTGAGTTCTAGTCTTGCCTTAGGCATGAAAGTCCACTGAGTGACTTCGTACCAATGACCAGAAAACTGGGAATTCTAGTGCTGCTTTACGCACAAATGTCGGCTGGGTGACTTTGGGCCAGGCACTGTCTCTCAGCCCAACCCACCTCACAGGGTTGTTGCAGTGGGACAAACAGAAGAGGAGGATTAGTATGTCTGCCACCTTGTGTTACTAAAAAGTAATCAACGTGGGACTAGATGACCTCCAAGGTCCCTTCCGACTCTGTTATCCTGCTATTATATTATTCTGTTATAAAAACCTAATAAAGATAAATAAACAAACTACCCAAGGAGCTGTAGGACATATAAATAGGCTGAAAACATTATTCAAGAAAGGCTGAACATTTCCACCACATTTATGGGGGCCTAGGATCAAACTTGATTGGATTAGATGTGTGCCACATTGGGAGGCCACTCTGTGGACCACGGGAAAGAGAAGAAATGCTTTCCCTTGTCATGACTGATGATCTCATGCATCCTCTCTAGCCAAAGACTGACTCATAGGGTTGGCTATCGTGAGCAAAATGTGAGCTCATCACAAGCCATTGTTTGAGAAACGTTAATCGATTTTGCTTTCAAGTGTTTCTGGGCTTGGTCTAACTGCTGCCACTTCCTCAACTTCTGGCCAGCTTTTTGTCATGATGCCTAATGTGGAAGGACGTTGCACATGGTGTCCCATCTCATTTCCTCTTGTGGAAAGTGGAGGTTCATCTTACAGAATAACAGACATATCCAATTCCTGCAATTCCTGTCCTTCATATAACAGAACAACTGAATAACAGAGTTGGAAGGGACCTTGGAGGTCTTCTAGACCAACCGCCTGCTCAAGCAGGAAACCCTATACCATTTCAGACAAAAGGTTGTCCAATCTCTTCTTAAAAACCTCCAGTAATGGAGCAGCCACAACTTCTGGTGGCAAGTTGTTCCATTGATTGTTCTCACTGTCAGGAAATGTCTCCTTAGTTCCAGGTTGCTTCTCTCCTTGATTAGTTTCCATCCATTGTGTCTTGTCTTGCCTTCTGGTGCTTTGAAAAATAAGTTGACCCCCTCCTCTTTGTGGCAGCCCCTTTGATATTGGAAGTCTGATATCATGTCACCCCTAGTTTTAGATGGTCTCCAAACCATAAAAAAAGCGAAAGTTAGAATATTTTGGACATGTGATGATGCAACACCTGGAAAAATACGGCATCCTTCACTTAATCCTCCAAGGAAAGATTGAAGGCAAACGAGGTCCAGGCAGAAGAAGAAGAAGAAGAAGAAGAAGATCATGGCTTCAAAATCTAAGGGACTGGTGTGGACAAAACTCAACAGCACTTTTTCGTGCGGCTGTTGATAAAAATAGGATCGCCAACATGATCCCCAATGTCCAATGACAGATATGGCACAAGAAGAAGAAGTATCATGTCATCTCTAGTCAGAGATGGGCTTCACATAATTTAACTACCGGTTCGGCCAGCACCGAAAATGTGAGCGCGCGCCCGCGCATGCTCGCTTCACTCATGCGCCTTCCGCGCATGTGCGTGGCCTTCTGCGCATGCGCTTTGCTCCTGTGTGCAGCTTGCTCGCATGTGCGTGGCTTAGAAAACATGACTAAATAGGACGGCATAGAGCCAGGGCAGGTGGGTGGACCGGGCCCACCCGCAGGTCGCTACTACCAGTTCACCCGAACTAGTCCGAACCGGCTGAATACCACCTCTGTCTCTAGTCCAGTGGTTCTCAACCTTTCTAATGCCGCGACCCCCCCGTGACCCCCCGCCGCCACCGCGACCCCCTCCCTGCCCTCTCCCCATGTGGGATGAGGTGACAAAGGGGGCGTGGCACCAGGGGCGAAATGCTCCCGGTTCGGGCCTGCCGGTGGTCAGAGAGCCAGTAGTGACGGCAGCGCGAGGCTTTACCCACCCGCCCGGACGCCGCAATTTGGGTTCTTTTATCCTCTTTTATCCCATGCGCAGAGGGTAAAAGAACCCAAATCACGGCGTCCGGGCGGGTGGGCGAAGTCTCCCGCTTCCGTCGCTACCAGCTGTCCGGCGACCCGCAGGCACGGCTGAACCAGGAGCATTTCAGCCCTGCAGTGACGGTGACACCAAGATGGCGGGCTAGCGCGTGCGGCAACCCCTGAGAAATGTTCGTTCGACCCCCAAAAGGGTTGCGACCCACAGGTTGAGAACCGCTGCTCTAATCCTTCTTTTCCTTAGAGTAGACATACCCAATTCCCGCAACTGTCCTTCATATAACAGAAGAACTGAATAACAGAATTGGGGAGAGGCTTTGGAGGTCTTCTAGGCCAATCCCCTGCTCAAGCTGGAGACCCAATACCATTACAGATAAGTGGCTGTGCAACCTCTTCTTAAAAGCCTCCAGTTTTGGAGCAACCTCAACTTCTGGAGGCAAGCCGTTCCACTGATTGATTGTTCTCATGGTCAGGGAATCCTGACTTGAACTAAGAACACAGGTTGCGATGTTCATAGAATAGAGATGCCACAAACCATCTCCAGCCCAGGAAAATGACTTCATGTGATTCATGCAAGATGCTAAAATAAAAGGCTGGGTTCCATTTATCCCAGCTGATCATCCCTTTCTGGCACTGATGACGTTAGCTCGTCACTTCACAACTGCCTCACTTAGCAATGGAAACTGTGGGGCCCAATGACTACCTATAATGCGTCCAGACACCAAAGTCAGCACGTTGTGCAAATGCAGCCCACACGGAGAGACAAAGCTCCTTCAGGAAGCTCTCATGCTTGCATGGCCTTGTCATCTCACCTTGAGACGCTATTTTTGGACCGAAGAGAGTGCGTCAGGCATACCACTGAGAGGAATGACTCACACAGCTGCATCTCCACCGGTGTCAGGAGCCAGACACTCTTGATGAGTATCTCAAGTTCACAAGGAAGCAAGGTGGAATGGTTGCTACCAGGAAGTTAGACATCGGGACAGGCAGGCAGGAAGAAGGACGAGAGGACCACAGATCTGCCTACGGTTGGCAGCCTCACTCCATGAACTATATCTGATGTCCAACTTCTCATATTCCATCTGAACTTTCAAAAGTTCAGAGAAGAGCAACTAAGATGATCAAAGGCCTGGAGACTAAAACATATGAAGAACAGCTGCAGGATTTGGGTTTGGCTAGTTTAAGAAAAAGAAGAATTAGGGGAGACACGATAGCAGTGTTTCAATATTTGAGGGGCTGCCACAAAGAGGGGGGTCAATCTATTCTGCAAAGCACCAGAGGGCAGGATATGAAGCAATGGTTGGAAACTAATCAAAGAGAGAAGCAACCTGGAATTAAGGAGAAACTTCCTAACAGTTAGGACAATTAACCAGTGGAACAGCTTGCTTCCAGAAATCGTAGGCACTCCATCACTGGATGTTTTTAAGAAGAGTCTAGACAGTCACTTGTATGAAATGGTATAGGTTCTCCTGCTTGAGCAGGAGGCTGGACTAGAAGACCTCCACGTTCCCTTCCAGCTCATTCTATTCTATTCTATTCTATTCTATTCTATTCTATTCTATTCTATTCTATTCTATTCTATTCTATTCTATTCTCTTCTATTCTTCTACTCTACTCTACTCTACTCTACTCTACTCTACTCCATTCCATTCCATTCCACTCCACTCCACTCCACTCCACTCCACTCCACTCCACTCCACTCCACTCCACTCCACTCCACTCCACTCCACTCCACTCCATTATCTCCTGTCTTCCACTCTCGTTGGACAGTTGGGAAAATGTTTCAGGAATTGGGGATGTCTAGTTTAATGAAAAGAAGGACTAAGGGTGACATGATGGCCTTCTTTCAATATTTGAGGGGCTTCCACAAAGAAGAGGGAGTCAACCTATTCTCCAATGCACCTGAAGGCAGGACAAGAAGCAATGGATGGAAACTCATCAAGGAGAGTCCCAAAGGTACTTTTTCAATAGTCCAGTTGTCTTTTGAAAAAGCACCTTTGGGACAACCATGACCTGGCTGACCGAGAATCTCCATAGACATTCATCCATAGACAGTCATCAAGGAGAGAACCAACCTGGGACTAAGGCCATGTACAAGGCCATAAGTTGAGCCCAGCACATGTGCAGTTGTTATGGTGCCAGGTTACAGTCTGATGGTTTTTAATGGGGGAAAGGATTGCATTTCCTAGCATAGTACATGGGTTTGATTGTTATTAGTCAGCCAGGTTAATATTCTATAAGTGGATTTTTATTGACAAGAAGCAATGGATGGAAACTAATCAAGGAGAGAAGCAACTTAGAATTAAGGAGAAATTTCCTGACAGCGAGGACAATTAATCAGTGGAACAGCTTTCCTTCAAAAGTTGTGGGGGCTTCATCACTGGAGGTTTTTAAAAAGAGACTGGACAGCCACTGGTCTGAAATGGTATAGGGTCTCCTGCTTGAGCAGGGGTTTGGACTATAAGACCTCCAAGATCCCTTCCAACTATGTTATTCTGTTAAAAAGATTAATAAAACTCAGAATGATCCTCATTCCTTATGACTTTCATCTTCAAAAATGAAGAACACTCATGTGCCCAGCTACATTTCAAAAAGAAGCTGTCCAATCCTGAGGGCACCTGGATGGAAGATGGAAGAAGAGGGAACAGATACACCATAATAAAATGAAGGGATAAGAGAACCGGAGGGAAAAAGAAGACTTACGGTATTTCCTAGTGAGCCTGTGAGAATGATTATCTAGACTACAGACATATAGAGAGGTATTGTATATAAACACACATGATATATAAACACACATGTTGGGGGGGTGTCAGGAAGGAAGGAAGGAAGGAAGGAAGGAAGGAAGGAAGGAAGGAAGGAAGGAAGGAAGGGAGGAGGGAAGGGAGGAGAGGGGGGAGGAGGGAAGAAGGAAGGAGGGAGGGAGGAAGGGAGGAAGGAAGGAAGGAAGGAAGGAAGGAAGGAAGGAAGGAAAAAGCATTGTGAAGCGGTATATAAGTCTATAAGTGCTATTGCAAGGGAAGGGAAGGGAAGGGAAGGGAAGGGAAGGGAAGGGAAAGAAAGGAAAACCTTTGAATAAAAATTAAAATATATGCAACAGTCACTACATTACCAAACCCAAATTACATTACTGCTTTAAGGACATGAAATACATTATTCATTGCTTAATTAGCAGGGAAAACACACTGTTTTTGTGTCTTTATGAAATTTGAAATTATAAATGCCTTAATTTTATTCCAACAGTAATTAGAAATAACTATTCTGTCCTTCCATCGTCTCCTCAAGACACTATTTATTCCAGTAGGCATTTAATTTATTGGGTTAAATCCTGTTTTCCTTCTTAAATCTGCCATCCAGCCTGTGTTTAATTTGCTGTGCTACTTTTCTTTTTCTTTTCTTTTTTTAAAGGAAATACTTTTTTTATTATGGTGATTTTTATTTTAATTTGAGTCTCTACTTACCCAGGGCAGGTTTTTTTTCCTCTTTTTTCTTTGGAAATGGCAAGAAGGGTACCCATTTGCTAACACAGAGAGAGACACATACACACACACACACAAACACACAAACACATGGACCAAGGAAAGCCGCCAGCTTCTGCCCCCAACCTCTGCCCTCATTTATCAGAGAATCATCTCTAGAAAATATATTCCACCCTACTTGAAACTAAACATATTCAGGATCAGATTATTATTTTTTCTACTCCTCCTTCTGGGGCCACAAAGGGAAATAAAAAGTAAAGCAAGAGATGGCAGAAGAGATACAGGCAGCCCTCAACCTACAACAGTTCACTTAGTGACCGTTTGAAGTTACAACGGCCCTGAAAAAAAAGGTGACTTATGACCATTTTTTTCACACTTATGACCATTGCAGCATCCCCATGCTCAGGTGATTTCCATTCAGATGTAAACTGTTTCACAGTTATGACGGTTGCAGCATCCCGGGGTCACGTGATATCCATTTCGGCGACCTCCTGACAAGCAGTTCACTTAACAGCCGCATTCCTAATGTAACAACAGCAGTGATTCGCTTAACAACGGTGGCAAGAAAAGTCATAAAACAGGGCAAAACTCACTTAAGAAAGTTCTGAACTCAGCGACATCAATTTTGGCCTCGATTGTCGTCCTACGTTGAGGACTACTTGTGTTTTATTGCCTAGGCTGTGATGATCCAGAATCGCATCCTTTAAAGCAGGGATCGGCCAAATCCAGCAACTTTAAGCCTTGTGGACTTCAATTCCCAGAATTCTCGAGTCATGGCTGGCTGAGGGATTCTGTGAGTTGAAGTTCACGGGTCTCAAAAGTGCCAGGTTTGGAGCAGGGGTGGGTTCCGGATTTTCCTACTGCCGGTTTGCTCAGGGACATGCCACGCATGCGCAGTACAAAAAAAAAAAAGCTTCTGCACATGCGCAGAAGCAAAAAACAAGATGGCGGTGCCTATGGCGACGCTGAGAGAACTGGCTCGGGGGCATGGCAGGCCTGGGTCGCTGCCGGTTCCAGCGACCCAGGCCACCAAGTTACTACCGATTCTATAAAACCGGTCCGAACCGGTAGGAACCCACCTCTGGTTTGCAGACCCCGGCTTTAAAGGTTCTGCAAATCACAATATATGGAATTGTCAGGATTCTAGTGACATTCCTCGCCCTGCTCCGGAGAGTCCGTAACCGTGTGAAGGGTTTTGACCAGAGTATTCAATTATCCGGCCCTAATTGAGGTTTTGATAGGATAAAAGCTGTACCCAATGGCTCCAAATGAATTTGGCCACCACCACCAGAAGCAGGAATGACATTACAAACAAAGCAGAGATCAGGGAGGGGGGGAGATCTCTTATCAGCAAGAGTCATCTGTAGTGATCTTTGGGGGCAGAAAAGGCCACGAATGGACGAAAAAGCAGCAGGGTTGAGAGAGAGACACTGGGAAAGCCAGTTTCCCCCCCCTCTTTTTTAAAATTTTATTTTAATGATAAAATGTATAGACTGCCCATCTTACCTCAGGGTAACTCTTTTTCCTTCCTTCCTTCCTTCCTTCCTTCCTTCCTTCCTTCCTTCCTTCCTTCCTTCCTTCCTTCCTTCCTTCCTTCCTTCCTTCCTTCCTTCCTGCCTGCCTGCCTGCCTGCCTGCCTGCCTGCCTGCCTGCCTGCCTGCCTTCTTTTCACTACTGCCTTCCTTCCAACTCTCCTTCCTTCCTTCTTTTCCTCCCTCCCCCTCTCCCTTCATTCCATCCTTCTTTCCACCTCTTTCTTTCCTTCCTTGCACCTCCCTTCCTTCTTTTCCTCCCTCCCTCCCTTCCACTTCCTTCCTTCTTTTCCTCCCTCTCTCTCTTCCTCCCTTCATTCCTTCCTTCCGCTTCTCCTTCCTCCCTTCTTTTCCTCCCCACTCCTGGGGGAAGGATATTGCAAAATCCCCATTCC
>QLTV01003266.1:2270352-2280352 GCA_003457575.1 Thermophis baileyi
ACATACATACATTTATTCTATCTATCTATATGTCTGTCTGTCTGTCTTTCCATCCATATCTATCTATCCATCCATCCATCAATCCAACCATCTCTTCTTTCGTTCCCTTCTTCCTTCTTTCTGCTTCATCAGATATCTGCAGGACATATCATGTATACATACATACATACATACATACATACATACATACATACATACATACATACATACATACATACATTAATACATACACAGGTATATATATAAATGAATTGATTCATTCATTTACAAGAAAATGTCAAAATTCAATGAAATATATTTATCGTCTATCCATCCCTCTATCCCTCTATCCATCCATCCTGCTCTAGTCGTCATCAGAATCACACTTATTGTCATCATTGACCAGCGATTTGTCTAATCCCATAACAGACATTTAAAAAAATAATAATACAAGGACAATTGGATACCACGCCAGGAAGATTGAAATGGACGCGTAAATGAATTAAAATATGTAAGCACAGTCCTTAGGAAAGTGACAAATATTAACATGAAAATAAATGGAGATATCAATGATAGAATATTAATAAAAAAAATACCCTTGTTTAAACATTTCAAAGTAGATTAAGGGCCTCATAAAATATTAATATGTTTTAAAAGTTTATCGACCAATTAAGAAGAGAAAAATCAAACGCTCACAGATCAGCAAGGACTGTTTGATTAATGAAAAGAAAATAAACGATCATAATTCCTAATGAAGAAGATTGACCTCGGCTTAACATATACTGTCCACTAATATTCATAATAGTGTTTACTCTTTGCAATGCTTTTTATCCCACTTGAAATAAATTTGCAACTGGATTGGAAATGCAGAGTCCTTTTGGCCTTAAATTAGACATTGTTTTTGATTTCTTGGAAACCTTTTATTTGATTACCCCCTTCCCCCCCTTTTATTTGCGTCCTGTTGTAGAGGCATTTATGTCTCACAACAAATCAAATCAAACATCTTTATAACAATTTTTGACTAGCCTTTACAGTAAAAAAAAAGATAATTTAATACAATTCATTATTGGCCAAGAGGAAAAAAAAAACAATAGGACAATAAAACAATATATTTAATTAAAAGTTTTGTGCGTTTCTATTGGTCATGTATTGGTTATATACTGGCTCAGGGTTGAACTCTGGGGGTCCTTGGTGCACTCTGAGCTTGGTTATTTTCTTGCAGACGTTTCATGACCCATCTATGTAACATCATCCGTTCACTTATTTGTGCACTGTGAATTTATTTGATTTAGAAGACATATAATACTATGAAATATGTGGAAGAACTGTTTCAACAAAGATCCCCAGGTAGCACTGCTTCATTCAGGTATGTTAAGACCAGTGGTGAAATCTACTTACCTTACCTACCGGTTCGGAAGCACGCGCGCTTCTTAACCTGTGCTCCACTTGCACATGGGCTTTTTCACCCTCTGTGCATGCGCAGAATGCTTTGCGCATGCACAGAGGGTAAAAAACAAGAAAATGGCGATGTCCGGGTGGGTGGGCGGAGCCTCGCATTGCCGTTGCTACCGGTTCTCCAAACCACCGGTGGGCGCTGCTACTGGTACGCCCGTACCGGGCTGAACTGGTAGCATTTCACCCCTGGTTAAGACTCACATATTGTTTCATTTAAACTTGTCTTAAATTATCTGGCCTTGTGTCGCCTCTAGTCCAGATAGGTGGCAAAGTAAGTAAGTAAGTACGTAAGTAAGTAAATACGTAAGTAAGTAAGTAAGTAAGTAAGTACATAAGTAGTAAACAAAACTCCCAGGAACACCAACAGGGCAACCCACTTATATGTAAACACAAAAGCAAACCCTTCCGGCACTAATGATGTTACCTAGTTGGGTCATGAAACATCTGCAAGAAAACCACCAAGCTCAGAGACCACCAAAGTCTTTCAGTCCTCCTCCTCCTCCTCCTTCTCCCAAACTCCACTCCCTTCTATCACTGATGATGTTACCTAGTTGGGTCATGAAACATCTGCAAGAAAACCACCAAGTTCAGAGGGAACCAAGAACCCTGGAGTTGTATAACTTGGTAAAGATATTTTGCCACCTGCTACGTGAGTGTGGGATAGCATCCCTTAAAAAGTAATAAACATAACATTTATCAGTGTGGCTGTAAGGTCCGGCCTCTCCTCCTTATTCAAGAAAGTAAAGACTCTTGAAACATGGCTTTTCAAAAGGAACCTTTTATTGAACAGAGGTGATAGCAGGACAAAATAAAAGCAGGCTCTGAGATCCCTCAGGCAATACAAGTAGAATAAAAGGAATTAGGAACCCCTCCCAACAGTCCAGTGGATTCAGCCAATCCGCAGGTGTGAAGATGTTATTTCGGACCCTGTTTCTTAGAGGGTTGTAGTGACTGCAAGAATTTTGTACGGTAGATAAATAGACCCTGTCTCCAGCTTTGAATGGTTTTGGCTCTGCCCT
This sequence comes from Thermophis baileyi, assembly GCA_003457575.1. Classification (NCBI taxonomy): domain Eukaryota; kingdom Metazoa; phylum Chordata; class Lepidosauria; order Squamata; family Dipsadidae; genus Thermophis; species Thermophis baileyi. The sequence goes on from QLTV01003266.1 coordinate 2,272,806, forward strand.
CTTCTTGTCTGCTTGAGCTTTAAATGCTGATCTAGCTTCCTACAAGGCTGGCCATGTGGTTTGCAAATTGTGCATCCACTCCTTTAGGGAGGGGATGTTGGGTTCCACTGTGGGTAGTTCTGGCATAGGAGTGAATTCCTGGCCGGTGGCTACTTGGAATGGGGTAAATCCCATGCTGGTGTGCACTGAGTTATTATAAGCCACCTCAGCAAAAGGTAATAGGTCTGTCCAGTTGTCCTGTTGGTAATTTATAAAACATCTGAAATATTGTTCTAGCACCCGTTCATCCGTTCAATCTCCCCATTCGTTGGAGGGTGGTGGGAGGAACTTAACCCCTGGGCGGTGCCTAAAAGGGCCAAGAATACCCTCCAGAATTTTGAAGTAAATTGAACTCCCCGGTCGGAAATAATCCTTTGGGGAGCTCCATGTAGGCGATAAATGTGTATGAGGAACAATTTTGCCAGTGTTTTGGCTATTGGAATTTTTAGGCAAGGGATGAAATGGACCTGCTTGGAGAATAGGACCGTTACTACCCAAATAACTGTATTTCCCATGCTTTCTGTCAGTTCTACAATGAAATCCATAGAGATCTCTCTCCAGGGTGCTGAAGGCTAAGCCACGTTTTGCAAAAGTCCGGGGGATTTTCCCTGCCTTCTTTTTGCTGCAGCACAAACAGGGCTGCTGGCGACGTAGCTTTCAATGTCTTTTTTGAGTGATGGCTACCAAAATTGTTGCTTGATAAGGTGCAGGGTCTTTACGAAACTGAAATGCCCTGCCAACCTGGAGTCATGGCATCTCTTCATAAGGTCCAGTCTTTGGCTGGCAGGCACATATAGTTTCCCTCCCACCCAAGCTAAATTGTCTTTAATCAGGCAGTTATTTTTGTGGGCTTTGAACCACTCGTCCTTTTCTAAGGCTTGCTTAAAAGCTTGTGTGGTAGCATTATCGGTGGGCAGGTTTTGTTTGGATTGTGCCCTTGTAATTACTTTAGCTGCCAGCTGGGTGTTTTGGAGTAGCGGTTTGATTATTTCGGCTTTGGCACTATTATATTGGGGCTTCCTTGATAGTGCGTCTGCAAGAAGTCCCCCCCCGGGAGATATTTAAGTGTGAAATCAAATCGCTTGAAGTATTGTGCCCAGCGTACTTGCTTGGGGGAAAGTTTCCGTGGGGTCTTAAGGGCCTCCAGATTTTTGTGATCAGTCCAGACCTCAAAAGGGATTTCATTGCTCTCCAGAAAGTGCCTCCAGGTGACGAGTGCCCACCGAACTGCATATGCTTCTTTTTCCCAAATAGCCCACCTCTGTTCTGTTTCAGTTAATTCTTTGGAAGTGTATCCACATGGATGCAGCTGGTCATGCTCGTTCTTTTGGAGTAGAATGGCCCCTACCGCTATGTTGCGGGCGTCCGCTTGTATGACAAAAAGGTTGATCTGGATCTGGGTGCTTTAACACTGGTTCGGCTGAGAACAGCTGCTTGAGTTTTTCGAATGCCGCTTGGCATTCCATTGTCCAATTTAATGGTTTTTTAGGTTTTGGTTTGTCCTCCCCTTTTGTTTTTAGCAAGTTGGTTATGGGGAGGGTGATTTTTGCAAAAGCTGGGATAAATTGGCAGTAAAAGTTCGCAAATCCCAGGAAGCTTTGTAATTGTTTGCGTGCACGGGGCTGTTTCCAATCGATTATGGCTTGTACTTTATGTGATTCCATCTCTATCCCCTCATGGGATATCCGGTACCCCAGGTAGTCTATTTTTTTCCTGGTGGAATTCACATTTGGAAAGTTTTGCATAGAGTTTTGCAGATCGGAGCTTGTTTAGGACAGCTCAGACTAATTTTACATGCTCTGCTTTGGTTTCTGTGTATATTTAAATGTCATCAAGGTAAACCAAGGCTCCCTTGTATAAATGCTCATGAAGTACTTCATTTATCAGTTGCATAAACACAGCAGGGGCTCCTTGTAATCCAAATGGGAGTACCTTAAATTGGTAACAACCCAGAGGGGTGTTGAATGCAGTCTTCCATTCATCCCCCTCCCTTATTCTGATGTGGTAATATGCCTCCCATAAGTCCAGTTTAGGGAAGATTTTCCCCTTAGAGAGGTGTGCTAGCATGTCCTTCATAAGGGGGAGGGGATATACATTTTCTATGCTCACTGTGTTGAGGTTTCTATAGTCCACGCAAAGGCACCAAGTGCCATCCTATTTCTCGCGGAATAGTACCGGGGCTGCGATTTTTGGTCTGGTTGGTTCGATAAATCCCCTTGCCAAGTTTTTGTCAATGAACACTCTCAGTTCGTCAAGTTCTCGGGGGGACATGCTATACATCTTTGGCTTTGGGAGTTTAGCCCCTGGTAGAATTTTGATGGCACAGTCTGTGGCATGGTGTGGGGGGAGTTCGTCGGAGCCTTCCTCGCTGAAAACCTCAGCGAGATCTCTATACTCTTTTGGGATGCCCTAGACCGGTGTGGTCCAGCCGGGCATTGCCGTTTCTTTACTCCCCCCCTTTTCAGGACTCTGCTCTTGTTCATCTGCAAAAGTCACATGTCCTTGGAATCTTATGGTCCCTCGCTTCCAGTTTATTTTAGGATTCCATTTCCTCAACCACGCAAGTCCCAGGACTAGCGGCCATTCCATTCCAGGTGCCATTATAAATGTCAGCGTTTCGTCATGGTTTTCCATGTTTATTTGCAAAGGCTCAGTGGCAAAAATGGCCGGCTCCCCCCCTGATACTGTCCCGTCTAGCTGGCAAAAAGCGATGGGGGTTTTTAGCTTCCTTAGGTGGATCCCCAGTTTCCCCACTAAGGCTGGACTAATTAGGCAACGAGTGCATCCCGAGTCCAGTAATGCTGAAACGTTTTCCCTCTTCCCTCGGCTGGGGATGAAAAGTCTTAAGGATAGGGTGAGTGGTTCAATTGGGTCGCTTACCAGTGGGTCGTCATCCGGGTCGCTCTTGGATGGACTCGGGTCCTCACGTTTGGGTGCCGGAGTTTCTTCCCCTGGGTTTTGGTAGGTGCGAAACTCCATGGTTTCTCTCCTTCTTAACACGGTTTCTTTCCCTCGGGGTGTTGGTTTCACGGGTTTTCCTCCAGACAGGCGCTCGGGCTTTGTGGCGGGAGTTTTTGAACGGCACTCTGCAGCACGGTGCCCCTCCTTTCTGCATTTGAAGCAGGCCGATGGCTTTGGTGCTAAAGCTGCTTGCGGCTTGAATGGCTCTCTCTTCCCTTGGGGTGGGGATCTCCTCCAGACCCTTCCTGCTCGGTACTGATTTTGGCTCATATTGATCTCGGCTTCCTCTGCCATGAGGTACCACACATGCAAACGGTTAGGGGCCCCTCGGGCTAGGCAAGCGATGTACAGGTTGTCGTTCAGCCCATCTTTAAACCAGCTCACCAAGATGTCTTCTGGCCAGTCCACTCGGCAGGCGAGGTCTCGGAATTCCTTGGTGTATTCGGCTACTGGTCGGCAACCTTGCTTCACGACTCTGATGCAGTCGCGGGCTTTTCGGTCAGCCAGTGGGTCTTCAAAACGCCATTGTAGGGCCATCATGAAGCAGTCAAGGTTTCGCAGCTCAAGGGCATCGGTGTTGTGGATCACCATCCACCAGGCAGCTGCTCCCTCTAAGGCTAGGGTGACCACTCGGATTTTTGCCCCCTGGGTTGGGAAATTTCGCCCATATTCCTGCATGTATGTGAGGACTTGGGCTAGGAAGAACCCCTTGTTTGAGGATTGTTGAGGATCTCCATCGAATTTTATGCCCGGGGGGGTCTTCCTTTCCAACTGAGGTCCCCTGGGTTGGCCGGGGACATTTGACTGGGCCGGTGCAGCAGGAGGCAGGTTCCCCGGAGCAGCTGCTGCCCTGGTGGCGGTGGTGGCTTGGTCGGCTGCTGCTGCGTCTGGGGTGACAGCTCTGGCTCCCTCAGCAGCTGGTGTTTCTTCTGCCCTCCTTCGTTGGCGGCCTGGTTCCCCTCGGACGTTAAGGTTCTCCAGAGTCTCCATCACAAGGCGGGTGATGTGCCACTTGAGTCGGTCGTCCCCCAGCGGTTCCTCGATCAGCTCCTCCTGGTCAGACAGGGCTTCCAACTCCATCTTCCGCCCCGGTTTCCGGCTACCACGGGTGAGGGTGACTCCCCTGGTTCTCCCATCCCAGCTGTCCTTCTTCCCCATGCCGATCGACCATTGGGGTTTCATGGAGCCTTCCAGGACAGCCTCAATGTCCTCGATGGGGCATATCGGGCCGACATCCGGCTGGGTAGTTGTTGAGGTTTCTCCACAGCACTCGGCCTCCCCTTGCACGCTGCTTTGTTCGGACATGGTTTGCAGGGTCCACTCGGTAGAGGAAAAATTCTTCTCTTCGGGTTGACCACGTTTGCTGAGCCTGCTTTATGTAAGGTCCGGCTTCTCCCCCTTATTCAAGAAAGTAAAGACTCTTTGTTTAGAGTGTGAACAGTGTGACTACTATTTTGAGACAACCCAGGAGCAAAATACAGTACACAGAGGTTTGTCTTTCAAACAGTAGTTTATATACAAGACTTCTATATACATACATACACGTGGTAGGCACATACCAGGCAATCAATCAATCTTCAACTCTACATGGAGAACTACAATGCAGATAGAACACGATGAGGAGATAGATACACGAGGAGAGAGAAACGCCCTCTCATGGCCTCCCTTATATAGACAGCTTCTTAAAGAGGCAATAACCCTGCTGACTCATCCTCAGTCTTAAAGTGGCAATAACCCTGCTGATTCATCCTCAGTTCATCATCCTGGTCCACAGCCTTACAGCGGCTGGTCAGCTTTAAATCTCCATTACCCTGACACTCTTGAAACATGGCGTTTCAAAAGGAACCTTTTATTGAACACAGGTGATAGCAGGACAAAATAAAAGCAGGCTCTGAGATCGCTCAGGCAATACAAGTAGAATAAAAGGAATTAGGAACCCCTCCCAACAGTCCGATGTGGATTCAGCCAATCCGCAGGTGTGAAGATGTTATTGTACCGGCTGCTCTGAGAACTTGATAAGGGAACTTTCTCAGGGTCATCTTCTGCCTGCTTTCAGGTGATACAACCCACATGGCCCTCCCTCCCCTTATATTCCCCAAAAGGCGCGAAAACCCCGGGCACCTAGGCGCCAGGCAAAAAGGGTATAAATCAATCACATGCAGGATATAGGGTACATGGAAGAAAGCTATAAAATAAAGAATGCAGTCAAGGGGCCCCCTTCCCCTGAAGAACAGCACATTCACGGATCTGACAGTGGCCTTTGTATTTGGAGATGATTTGGGGGGGATTAGAGTACATTTTGGGGGCATGATAAAAAGACACCCCCTGAGGATCTGAGTGAGAGATTCTACTTTCTCCACAAGGGCAAAGTCGAAGGTCCCTTCCGGCCCTCTGATTCGATGTCTATGTCTGAATCCAACACATCAAGAACTAAGGAAGAGGGCAGGAGGTTTCGTTCCTTAGGGAGGAAAGGGAGGGTTGAAAAGCTTTGGCACTTGTGAAAAGTGAAAAGTGCCCTTGGAAAAAGGACCAAGAGCCACTTAAAATGTATTGGATGCTCTGGTGCATCTAAAAATGAGAACTGAGAGAAGACAGCATCAGAGAACAGAGGTGAGAGAAGGAGTCCTCTCTATGATGTAGAACAAAATGAGAGAAAGAACGAAAGAAAGAAAGAAAGAAAGAAAGAAAGAAAGAACAGAAGGAAGGAAGGAAGGAAGGAAGGAAGGAAATGGAAAGAGGAGGGAGGGAGGGAGTAAGGCAATGGAAGGGAGGGAGGGAGGAAAGAAGAAGGAAGGAAAGAAGAAAGGAAGGAAGCTAGGTAGGGAAGGGAAAAAGAAGAAGGAAGGAAAGGAAAGAAGGGAGGAGAAGAAGGAAGGAAAGATATGGAAAGAGGTCTGAGGGAGGGAAGGAGGGAAGGAGAGAGGAAGGAAGGAAGGAAGGAAGGAAGGAAGGAAGGAAGGAAGGAAGGAAGGAAGGAAGGAAGGAAGGAAGGAAGGCAGATTATAATGAGAGGGACGGAGGGTCTGAGGGAAGGAAGGAAGGAAGGAGAAGGAAGGAAGGAAGGAAGGAAGGAGATGGAAGGGAGGGAGGGAGGGAGGGAGGAAAGAAGAAGAAGGAAGGAAGGAAAGAGAAGGGAAAGAGAAGAAGGAAGGAAGGGAAATGAGAAAGGAGAAGAAGGAAGGAAAAAGATGGAAAGGCAGGAGAGAGAGAGGAAAGGAGGAGATGGAAGGGAGGGAGGAAAGAAGGAGAAGGAAGGAAGGAAGGAAGGAAGGAAGGAAGGAAGGAAGGAAGGAAGGAAGGAAGGAAGGAAGGAAGGAAGGAAAGATTCCAACATACAAAGTCAATGAGGGAAGCTAGATCCACTTAACAACTGCATGATTCACTTATACACATAATAACCATGACAAAAACAGATTGTAAAATCGGCCACAAGTCACCCAGCCCCTCTCTTTGCTTAGCAATGGAAATTCTGGTCCCGATTCTGGAACTTGGTGGACTCTCCCAATAAGGAGACTGTTTTAATACCAATGTTCTGCGAAACGGGATGTTTTTATATGTATAAAATGTCAATCCCCCCCCCTTATCTATTGCACAAATACACCCACAAAGACTTCTATTTCAACCTATTTTGTGCATTAATTGCACATTAAAGCATTCCTTTATCCATGGTGATGCAACCAGTTGAAGCCCAGCTGGGAATTAATGAGTTTCCTAATATAATATCGTTGGTCCTTTGTCTGCAGTTTCAAATTCAATTAATCTGATTTCTTTTTTTTTTTTTTTTTTTTTTTTTTTGGCTTTCTAGCGATGGGCAATTCATCGGAGGCCGTGCTTTTGGGGGAACCCTGGAAGGCCAGGGAGGAAAAAACAAACAAACAAAACAAAAAAAACCCCAATTAATAAATAATTTTAAAAACGGCCCCCTTTTCCTTTCTTCTCCATCTTCCTCGCCACGTCCCCCTCTCAGGTAGCAGGTGCGAAATTCACCAAGCCAGGCGCACAAAAATAAACTCCAAAGCAATTACACACTCTTTCGGGGGTTTGTTTTTTACGAGCTTCTTTGATATTTCGGGAATCAAGTGGAGTTTTAAAAAAAATTAAAAATAAACGAACAAACGCAATCCATTCTGTTTCTAAAAAGCCTCCTTGGGTAAAGCAAGGGAACAGCTGCTTATCTTTCGAAAATGCCAGACGGGAACGCCTGCGCTCGCCTTTTCCGTTCAGGTCAGTGGCTCGGCTCATTTGTAAAAACGGCTAATAAATACAAATCTGACAGTCAGCCTAATATTCCAGAATCAAAAGCCATTATTGACTTTGCCATATTGATCTACGACAACCAAGTCGGGGGTATAATAGATTGCACTGTTTCTTCCTTTTATGCCGACGCTTGGCTTGGCCCACCTCTGCATTAAATTAAGGTTGCTCTGTCAGGAATTGTTAAAAGAAGCCGTCGGCTTCTTTGAAGCCGGCTTGTCGGACGGTAGTTACGACAGACCCTGGATTTACAATATATTTCTTTATTTATTAAATTTATAGGCCGCCCGGCT
>QLTV01003266.1:2282852-2294969 GCA_003457575.1 Thermophis baileyi
AAAACTGGATGCAGGATTCCAGACGTGGCCTTACTAAGGCTTTATCAAGCGGTACTAATACTTCATGTGATTTTGATTCTGTGCCTCTGTTTATACAACCAAGGATTGTGTTGGCTTTCTTTGGCTGCTACCGCAAATTGAACCATTTGTCTGAAATAATATAAGATCTCCTTTTTGAGCAGGAGATTAGAAGACCTCCAAGGTCCCTTCCAACTTTGTTACTCTAACAAGGAGAAGGCTCAGGGGACACATGATAGCCTGTTCCAATTTTTGAAGAGCCGTCAAGGGGAAGAGAGCCTCAATTTATTCTCCAAAGCACCTGAAGGCAGGGCAAGAAGCAATGAATGGAAGCTGGTCAGAGGGAGATCCAGATCAGTCTGTCAAGATCTTTCTGGATCTTGAGCCTACCTTCTAAAGTTTTGGCTGTTTCCCCTACCTTGTCATTTACGCATTGTTTTCTCCTACTTTTTTCATATCCTTCATCGACCACCAGAGGGCGCCCGTGATACCACCAAGAATTCCAAGATAAACACTGAAGATTTTGCAAAAAGAAAGACAATTTGATTTTTTTTGTGTATGTGTGTGTCTTTTTGTGGCCCGTTCTTTTATGCAGCAGAAAACCTGAGCTCATCTGACAAAGATCATATAGAGGGATGTTCTTATCCTTCTGTCTCAATCCAGAAGATTTAGGGACCCCCGCCATATACAAAACCAAGTTTCGAGGTTTGTATTCTGTATGCATTGGAATTTACAAACATCTTCCCCCCCCCCCGGTTATTCTACACCTCTTCCGTTTAAGCTTATCTCTTAGAAGAAAGAGGCATTCACAAACGGATGCACAGATACACAGACACAAACACACACATCCAGACCAGGGTTGAAATTTCAGCAGGTTCTGACAGGTTCTGGAGAACCGGTAGCAGAAATTTTGAGTAGTTTGGAGAACTGGCAAATACCACTTCTGGCTGGCCCCAGAGTGGGGTGGGAATGGGGATTTTGCAGTATCCTTCCCCCAAGAGTGGGGAGGGAATGGGGATTTTGCAGTATCCTTCCCCCAGGAGTGGGGAGGGAATGGGGATTTTGCAATATCCTTCCCCCAGGAGTGGGGAGGGAATGGGGATTTTGCAGTATCCTTCCCCTGGAGTGGGGAGAGAATGGGGATTTTGCAGTATCCTTCCCCCAGGAGTGGGGAGGGAATGGGAATTTTGCAGTATCCTTCCCTCAGGAGTGGGGAGGGAATGGGGATTTTGCAGTATCCTTCCCCTGCCACGCCCACCAAGCCACGCCCACAGAACCAGTAGTGAAAAAAAATTGAATTTCACCCCTGATCCAGACCCACATCAGAGTCTGATCTTTCCTCCTCCCCCTCCTCCTCCTCCTCCTCCTCCTCCTCCTCCTCCTCCTCCTCCTCCTCCTCCCCTTTTCTTTCTCCACTCCACCCACCTCAGTCGCTTCTAGCACTGATGTTACTTAGTTGGGTCATGAAACGTCTGCAAGAAAACCACCAAGCTCAGAGAGCACCAAGGACCCCTGATGTCAACCTTGAGCTACAAATATTCTCCTTTATTTTTAAGAAGAGATTAGACAACCATTTGTCTGCAGTATATAGGGTCTCCTGCTTGAGCAGGGGTTTGGACTAGAAGACCTCCAAGGTCCCTTCCAAATCTGTTATTCTGTGCTCCATGTCATGTAGATACTTTTAATCTTAAGTGTCTCTCTTTGGGCAAAATTCTGCTAGTGAATCTTCGTTCACTTTCCTGCTCATAAATAAAGAATATCTGTAAAGCTAAAGACAATTTAACAGTAACAAAAACAACTATTTGCACATCTGCAGATTCACACCACCCATGGCTGTATAGTGTGACTGTGCATGCACACAAACACACAAACCTACACATTTTATTACCCTGCTCTCGTCTATAACTTGCAAGAATTGTTCTGAATGCCAGCTGGTTTTTGTTGTTGTTTGTTTCCTAAGAAGCCGTATTGTACGTGTCTGCCTGAGTTTTCCACAATTTTTTTAATATCCACCCGAAATTACATTTCAGACTCTTTGGGGACCAAACCTTTAAAATTCAATTTCGTATTGATATAATTAGTTAAGAAAAAGGAAAAGTGAAGGAGCCACAAAAAGGGAAGTGCCATTTGATTGTGCTTCTCCAAGCAAATAGACCCCAGCGTTAATCTTCCTGCAACGGGACCGATAGAAATATTAACTTCTGCTTCCACAGGAAATGAAATAAATTTTCTCGAAGGCCACCTTAGCCTTGCTGGATGAAAAGTGTGTGTGTGTATGAGAGAGAGAGAGACAGGGGGGGGGGGAGAAGATGTACGATCAGAGGTTTTGAAATGAAATCTACAATGGATTCCTAGCTGCAGAGAAATGAATTCAGTAATGTGTGTGTGTGTGTGTGTGTGTGTGTGTGTGTGTGCGTGCGTGCGTGTGTGCGTGCGCATGCACGCACACACACACACAATCTCTCCTCCCCCCCACCCAGAGAAAACCAGGATTCACAAATGTGAAAGAGGAGACCAGGGGGGGGNTCTATCTATCTATCTATCTATCTATCTATCTATCTATCTATCATCTACCTACCTACCTACCTACCTACCTACCTCCTTCCCTCCACCCACCCATTATCTATCTATCTATCTATCTATCTATCTATCTATCTATCTATCTATCTATCTATCTATCTATCTATCTATCTATCTATCTATCTATCTATCTATCTATCATCTATCATCTTTTAAATTTATTGGCCATCCATCTTACCACACGGCAACTCTGGATGGCTTACAATACTAAAAAAAATCATACTCTTTTGCATTGCAAAACATCTAGACACAATGATAATTTTCCCCCTACGCCATCACTCTGCTAAACACCTAACTCCCACAGCCTTCTCTTACATCTAAATATATTTACTCATGTAGTAGGGCTGTATTGCTATTATCCCGGTGGTGCAGTGGTTAGAACGCAGTATTGCAGGCTAATTCTGTCGACTGCTAGCAGTTCGATTCTGAAAGGTTCAAGGTTGTCTCAGCCTTCCATCCTTCTGAGGTCGGTAAAATGAGGACCCAGATTGTTGGGGAGGGGGCAAGAGGCTGACTCTGTAAACCGCTTAGAGAGGGCTGTAAAAGCACTATGAAGCAGTATATAAGTCTAAGTGCTATTGCTATTGCTATCCTTCTCACCTGCTGATCTTTCTCACCTTCTCATCTTTCCTACTACATTCTCCTGTTGGTATCTTATGATTTATCACTTGTTCTTTGTGTCTTATGATTAATGATGGTATCTTATGATTTATGATCTATGACCTACTACTTTGTGGTTTGCATGTACATGGAGAGCTTCGGCACTGCAGACAAATTCCTTGGGTGTCCAATCACACTTGGCCAAGAAAGAATTCTGGTTCTACTGTATATAAATAAATACTACCAAAATACAAAATGTAATATGGTTTCCTTTTCCACATGTTGGATGGAACCAGTTTGTTGTTATTAGCTTAAGAATAGAATAGAATAGAATAGAATAGAATAGAATAGAATAGAATAGAATAGAATAGAATAGAATAGAATGGAATGGAATGGAATGGAATGGAATGGAATGGAATGGAATGGAATGGAATGGAATGGAATGGGAATGGGAATGGGAATGGGAATGGAATAGAATAGAATAGAATAGAATAGAATAGAATAGAACAGAACAGAACAGAACAGAACAGAACAGAACAGAATAGAATAGAATAGAATAGAATAGAATAGAATAGAATAGAGTTGGAAGGGACCTTGGAGGTCTTCTAGTCCAACCCCCTGCTCAGGCAGGAAACCCTATAGCATTTCAGACAAATGGTTATCCAATCTCTTCTTAAAAACTTATGTGTAGAGCTGAATCCAGTAAATTAGCATTCCCAGTTTATCACCAGTGACAACAGAAGGAGAATGCCGGGAGAAGAAAGAAGGAAGTAGAGAAGAACAGGTTGACAATGTGATGATATCTCTGGCTCCGATAAACCATCAGGAAGTTGTGTAAGATGTTGTACAGCCGTGTCCTCCTTCCCCCTTGACCTATATCGCTTCTAGTCAGTTTTGAGTAAGCTTTAGTTTGGAAATTTAATAATTCAAAAGGAGCACTTTGGACTGCATTCAAAAGTGGTCAAAAAACGAATAGCATTTATGATTTTTCTAAGGACTCTTCACCAGGATTACTACAACAACAACAACTACTACTACTACTGCTGCTGCTGCTACTACTACTACTACCACCAATCAGAATAGAGCTGGAAGGGACCTTGGAGGTCTTCTAGTCCAACCCCCTGCTCAAGCAGGAGATCCTACACCGTTTCAGATCAATGGCTATCCAGTCTCTTCTTGAAAACCTCCAGTGATGGAGCACCTACAGCCTCTGGAGGCAAGCCATTGCACTATTAATTAACAGAATAACAGAGTTGGAAGGGACCTTGGAGGTCTTCTAGTCCAACACCTTGCTCAAGCAGGAGACTTTCTACCATATCAGACAAGTGGCTGTTCAATCTCTTCTTAAAAACCTCCAGTGATGAAGCACCCAGAACTTCTGGAGGCATGCTGTTCCACTGATTAATTGTTCTCAATATCAGGAAATTTCTCCTTAGTTTTAGGTTGGTTCTCTCCTTGATTAGTTTCCACCCGTTCCTTCTTATCTTGCTTTCTGTTGCTTTGGAGAATAGGCTGACTCCCTCTTCTTTGTGGCAGCTCCTGAGATACTGGAAGACTGCTATCATGTCACCCCTAGTCCTTCTTTTCATTAGACTAGACATACCCAATTCCTGCAACCGTTCTTCATATGTCTATGGAGATTCTCAGTCATCCAGATCATGGTTGTCCCAAAGGTACTTCCCGCCCCCCCCCCCAAGAGGGAACTGGACTTAAGACGTTTCGCTTCTCATCCAAGAAGCTTCTTCAGCTTTGAAGAAGCTTCTTGGATGAGAAGTGAAACATCTTCCAAGAAAAAAAAAAACCCAGAAAGTCCAGTTGCCTCTTTAAAAAAAAGGGGAAAAAAAGCATCTTCTGAAGACAAGCTGTTCCACTGGTGAATTGTTCTCACAGTTAGGAAGTTTTTCCTTAATTCGTAGGTTACTACTATGGATGTTTGCACAGTCAACCAGATCTTTACATTGGATTTGGCATTTTGGTCGACCTATCAAGTTCCTCCCAAAGACCTGGGATTGACAAATATTGTGGTAGAAAGAGAAAAAATCTCATTGTTGGATGTCAGCAGTTCCAAGTCAAGCTGCCTTTTGCAATTGACTAATGGGGATTTTGTCAATGCTGGTGGTGTGCTCCAGATGTTTTGGTTTTGCAAAAAAATACCACTGGTGCTACCTTTGCTTTCTTTTGCACACTCGTTCTAGTTTCAGGCCTTTGTGTGTGGTGATTTTCTCCAGTTCTTTCTCTTCTCTTCTGTTATCTCCAGGCACTGCCACATCCAGTATCAAGACTTTTTTGTCTTTCTTCTTCTTATTGTTAAATCTGGGTGTTATGTGGCAAATGCTTGTCTCCAGTGGTGAAATCCAATTTTTTTTTTACTACCGGTTCTGTGGGCGTGGCTTGGTGGGTGTGGTGTGGCTTGGTGGGCATGGCTTGGTGGGCGTGGCAGGGGAAGGATACTGCAAAATCTCTATTCCCACCCCACTCTGGGGCCAGCCAGAGGTGGTATTTGCTGGTTCTCCAAACTACTCAAAATTTCTGCTACCAGTTCTCAAGAACCTGTCAGAACCTGCTGGATTTCACCCCTGGTTGTCTTTTTGAATTCCGAAGACCCAGAGAACTTTAGCTTCTTCGTTTTCTATTATTTTGTGTATTTTGTTGTCCTATCGGTTCTTGCAAATGGTATTTCTTGCAGATCTTCCAATGTGCCATTGTTGCTACTTTGTCATGCCGTTGTTTGTAGTCAGTCTGTGTTATCTTGTGGCAACTAACTACTGTATTTTTCGGAGTATAAGACGCACCGGAGTATAAGACGCACCTTAGTTTTTGGGGAGGAAAATAGGGGGAAAAAATCTGCCTACCAGGTGTTCATCTGGCTAGCATCCTTAGTCTGGTCAGCTTCAGCACATTATTTTATCCCCTGGTTAGGGCTTAAAAAAACCTTCTTCGGAGGGAGTAGCAATGAAAAAAGCCTGCAAAGACTTAGGGCTGGAAAATACCTTCTTCCAAGGGAGTAGCAATGAAAAAAGCCTGCAAAGCTGGGAAGATCATTAGCACCTCGTTAGAGCTGAAAAAAAAGCTTTGGAAAAAGCTACATTCAGAGTATAAGACACACCCAAATTTTCAGCCTCTTTTTTTGGGGGGGGGGAGTGCGTCTTATACTCTGAAAAATACCGTAGGTAATCCATTGTTTTCTCAGTTTCTCTGCAGAGATAGCATTTGCTATCTGTTGTTGTCTTTTCAATTCTTCTTATTATTATTATTATTATTTCTTTACAGAGAAATCCAAAAATGATTAATGAGCCTTCAGGAATTTTTGTCAAGTCATTGAGCAATTTTTTGAAAGATGTAATGATCTGGTTCAGAATATGGATATCTTATCAGACCAATAAAATAAACATGATTTGCATTCATCCGATTATCATAATCAACAGTCTTACCCTGAATTATCCATGACAGTAACCGTGAGAGGGATCTTGGAGTCCAAGTGGACAATCACTTAAATATGAGCCAGCAATTTGCCAAATAGCCAAAAAAGCCAACACAATTCTAGACTGCATTAAGAGAGGGATAGAATCAAGATAATGTGAAGTTCTAGTACCACTTTACAAAGCCTTAGTAAGACCACACTTGGAATCCTGCATCCAGTTTTGGTCACCATGATGTAAAAAAGATGTTGAGACTCTGGAAAGAGTGCAGAGAAGAGCAACAAAGATGATTAGGGGGATGGAGCCCAAAACATATGAAGAATGGTTGCAGGAATTGGGTATGTCTAGTTTAATGAAAAGAAGGACTAGGGGAGAGTGTGAAGATTGAACTGCTTTGCTTCTTTCAAACCTAATGCTTTTCAGCTTGCCAATGAACTGGAAGGAGGGAGATGGAATGTGGAGAATGAATACAGAGATCATGAGAGCTTGGAGCCACTAAGGTCACCGCTGCAGCTGCTGGAGAAAGAGATGGACTGTTCCCATACCAAAAGACAGTCTCAGGCAATGTGATCAGCCAGGGGTGGGGAGAAGGAGAAAGGATGGTTTAACTGGGCAAGCATTTGTAAGGGAAACCAGAGCTGGTTTCGTTTCTTCAGTAGCAACATGATGTATCCAATAAAGTTTTATTTTTGGGAATTCAATTCTCCCGAGAGTGTTTTCCTTCTTTGGGGTTCGCTAATTGGTATGATAGCAGGGTTCCAATATTTAAGGGGCTACCATAAGGACGAGGGGGTCAAACTGTTTTCCAAAGCACCAAAAGGCAAGACAAGAAACAATGGAGAGAAGCAATCTAGAACTAAGGAGAAATTTCCTAAGAAATTGTGAGAACAATCAACCAATGGAACAGTTTGCTTTCAGAAGTTGTGGGTGCTCCATCACTGGAGGCTTTCAAAAAGAGACTGGACAGCCATTTATCTGAAATGGTATAGGGTTCGACTAGAAGACCTCCAAGGTCCCTTCCAATTCTATAATTCTATGTTCTTTGACTTGGGATGATTTGGCCGGAAGCAAGCAGAATAAAATTGTTGGTAGTTAAGTTAAGTCAAGATGAAAAAAAGAAAGAAAGAAAGAAAGAAAGAAAGAAAGAAAGAAAGAAAGAAAGAAAGAAAGAAAGAAAGAAAGAAAGAAAGAAAGAAAGAAAGAAAGAAAGAAAGAAAGAAAGAAAGCAAGCCCTTTTAGACATCATGGGTGAATATTTTTCATTGATTTGGATTGATCGGCCACACTGAGCCGATGGATCAATGCAATTCATCAAAGCAAGTACTGGATTTGGATGCTTTATGTACATTTGTTTGAGCGAGGCCCAATTGAATCCCGTCCTATTTGAAGCTTTGCTCTGAATTGATTCAAAGGTCTGAATAGAATCGATTTTCCGAATTGCATCTGAGCTTGATTCAAATAGTCATATCGAATATGACCCAATTTGCACACCTAAAACAGACAGAGCAATACCGATCCTCCAGCTTTTGATTGCTCATGTGTGTGTGCGTGTGCGTGTGAGAGAGAGAGAGAGAGAGAGAGAGAGAGAGAGAGAGAGAGAGGGAGGGAGAGAGGGAGAGGGAGAGGGGGAGAGAGACAGAGAGCAAAAGAGAGAGAGAGAGAGAGAGAGAGAGAGAGAGAGAGAGAGAGAGAGAGAGAGAGAGAGAGAGAGAAAGAGAGAGAGAGAGAGAAAGAGAGAGAGAAAGAAAGAGAGAGAGAGAGAGAGAGAGAGAGAGAGAGAGAGAGACAGAGACAGAGAGAGAAGAGAAACTCTTGTCCTTTCTATACAACAGCAGCATTTTGAAGAAGAGTGTTTGGTTTGAGTTCCTCCTGTGTATCAACCACTTTGGATGTGGAAGTATTAACAACGTCGGCTGAAACCATGGGTTCCTTGTTGCTCTTTGAGCTTGATTGTCTTCTTGCTGACATTTCTTGACCGAACTAGGTAATATCATCAGTGCTCCTAGCTGGGAAACTGTAGACAACCTAGATCAAGCTACGTTGAAAAACCCTAGAGTCGTGGTGACACAGTAGTTAGAATCCAGTATTGCAGGCTAATTCTGCCGACTGCCAGCAGTTTGATCCTGACCGGTTCAAGGTTGACCCAGCCTTCCATCCTTCCGAGGTCGGTAAAATGAGGACCCAGATTGTTGGGGGCAAGAGGCTGACTCTGTAAACCGCTTAGAGAGGGCTGTAAAGCACTACGAAGTGGTATGTGTCTAAGTCAGCAGTTCTCAACCTGTGGGTCGTGACCCCTTTGGGGGTCGAACGACCCTTTCACAGGGGTTGCCCTAGCCCGCCATCTTGGTGCCACGCCCCCTTTGTCACCTCATCGCATGCGGGGAGGGGGCGGGGAGGGGGTCGTGGCGGCAGGGGTCGCGGCATTAGGAAGGTTGATAACCACTGGTCTAAGTGGTCTAAGTGCTATTGCTAAGTGGTATTTGCTGGAGAATTCCTGGAAGCTTGGCACAAATCAGCTATCAACAGGTACATACAGATAAACAACATCTACATACCATTCAAAAAAAAAAATCAGCAAGCCAAAAAGAAAACAGAAAGACCAAAAAAACCTCCTTGCCAGCAATCAACATCCAGATAGGCAGAGGTTAACACCAAGAAAAATAGTAGACCAACGATCAAGCAGTAAACAACGCCTCAACCAAGGAACTATCAACTTAGACAAACAAATAGCAAACAACAGCCTAAACAATAGCAATAGCACTTAGACTTATATACAGCTTTACAGTGCTTTACAGCCCTCTCTAAGTGGTTTACAGAGTCAGCATATTGTCCCCAACAATCTGGGTCCTCATTTAACCAACCTCAGAAGGAGGGAAGGCTGAGTCAACCTTGAGCCTGGTGAGATTCGAACTGCCAAATTGCTGGCAGCCGGCAATCAGTAGAAGTAACCTGCAGTCCTGCATTCTAACCACTGCGCCACCACAGCTCTTGTATATAAACAGAGAGCAAAATCCCTCCATGCTAGAACTGATGATGTTACCTAGTTGGGTCATGAAACATCTGCAATTATGGATAAGAAGCAATTGTGGAACAGAAACACAAAAAGATCTGGATAATGGACATAACAGTGCCTGGAGACTGGAGAAGAGAAGAGAAAGAGCTGGAGAAAATCACAAAATACAAAGACTTGCAAATAGAAATAGAATGACTGTGGAAAAAGAAAGCAAAGATAGCACAAATAGTAATCGACGCCTTGGGTCCAATCCCAAAACAAGTGGAGAACCATTTGAACACCTACGGCATTGACAAATGCCCTATCAGTCAATTGCAAACTGCAGCTTTACTCAGAAGACTTTACATTTTACGACGATTTCTGTAACACCTTCAAATATCCACATCTGCCTATCCACGTTTCCTCGAGAAGGACACAAGAGGTGGACAAAAATGCCAAATCCAGTCTAAACATCTGGCAGATGTGCAACCAACCATAATAATAATTTATTATCTGAAGCACCACTTGAAGTCCAAGTACATTGAATATATCACCTTTGGTCAATTACAAAAGACAGGTTTAGATGGCTTAAATCCTAAGATAACACCTTTGGTAGTATTAAAACAAAATATCTGTGTATCCCAGGTCATTGGGAAGGTGGATAAAAAGGCCAAATCCAGTCTAAACATCTGGGAGATGTGTAACCAACCATAATAATAATTTATTATCTGGAGCACCACTTGAACACCATGGGCATTGAATATATCACCCTTGGTCAATTACAAAAGGCAGGTTTAGGTGGCTTAAATCCTGAGACAACACCTTTGATGTTATTAAAAGAAAATATCTGCCTATCCTAGGAAGGTGGGATAAAAATGGAAAGGTGGATAAAAATGCCAAACCCAGACTAAACATCTAGCTGACTGTGCAACCGATCATCAATAACGAAAGATGAACTTTGGCTACTGGTCCTCAGAATGTAAAATCTTAAGTTCTGAAGAGAAATGCTAGTTTATAACAAGGTTTACATCCCAGCAAGACTCTTATATTCCTGATCTCAATATATTATTCTATGGAATAGAACAGAACAGAATAGAAAATATGGAACAGAACAGAACAGAACAGAACAGGAGATGGAAGGGACCTTGGAGGTCTTCTAGTCGAGCCTCCTGCTCAAGCAAGAGATCATATACACCATTTCAGACAAGTGACTGTCCAATATCTTCTTAAAAACCTCCAGTGATGGAGCAACCACAACTTCTGGTAGCAAGCTGTTCCACTGGTTAATTGTCCTCCCTGGTAGGAAGTTTCTCCTTAATTCCAGGTTGCTTCTCTCCTTGATTAGTTTCCAACCATTGTTTCTTGTCTTGCCCTCTGATGCTTTGGATAATAAATTGACCCCCTTTTCTATGTGGCAGCCCCTCAAATACTGGAACACTGCTATCGTGTCCCCTCTAGCCCTTCTTTTCTCTAGACTGGCCAAACCCAAATCCTGCAACCATTCTTCATATGTTTGAGTCTCCAGGCCTTTCATCATCTTAGTTGCTCTTCTCTGAACTTTTTCCAAAGTCTCGACATCTTTTTTGTAGCATAGTGACCAACATTGGTTGCAGTATTCCAGGTGTGGCCTTACTAGGGTTTTAGAAACCGGTACTAATACGTCACATGATCAATATCTTGCAGCAACCCTAACTGAACAATAGAGACGCATCATCAGCTAGAATTGTTGCTCAGATTCGCATGTTGTTAAAGGTAATTCTGATAAATAAACCATGATTACTCAGAAGCGAGATGTTCTCTCTAGCACACTCATGGCCCTGTTTCTCATCAAAACGGACAATCTGGTGGTTGGGCAAGTTTGAAAGGGGATGTCTCTCATTACAAGGGAAGCTTTATTAGAGGAATCAATTTAATGTTGTCTCTGACACTTCTTCAAACAACCTAACGCTGATAATCAGGATGGCGTGTTAATCCTTCCGATCGATGGGCATGGAGTTGCCGAAGAGCCCTTTGTTCTTGCTGCAAAACGAACATCGAAAAAGAATTAACCAAGCTTCTTATTGTTGTTGTTGTTAAATGAATTTGGTCCCGGTGGAGGTAGGAGACTGACATCAATGAAGAAACGAGGTTCTGATTTTCAAATCCCACGTCATGTTCTCCTTTCTTTATTTAAGAAAATGTACATGGCAGCCTGACTCACTCACGAGGGCCTTAGAAAGATGAAACCGCAATTAAAAAACAACAACAATAAAACTCCACCCCTCCCTGGTGCCAATAATCACAAAACCACACTCCTTAGCACTGATGATGTTACCTAGTTTGGGTAATGAAACGTCTGCAAAAAACCCCCACGCTCAGAGAGCACCAAGGACTCCACAGTTCAACCCTGAGCCCTCCCCTTCCTCCTCCTCTTCCTCGTCTCCACAAACCTTCCTCCCTTCTAGCACTGATGATGCTACCTAGTTGGGTAACGACATGTCTGCAAGAAAACCACCAAGCTCAGAGAGC
>QLTV01003266.1:2295098-2310333 GCA_003457575.1 Thermophis baileyi
AGCGGTGTTCCTCCTCCTTCCCCTTCTCCTCTCCCCCCCTCCTCCTCCTCCTCCTCCTCCTCCCAAACCCCGCTCCCTTCTAGCCCTGATGATGTTACCTAGTTGGGTAATGAAACGTCTGTAAGAAAACAGCCAAGCTCAGAGAGTCCGAAGGCCCCCACAGTTCCAACCCTGAGCTACAAATCTTCTTTATTGTTGGCAATCCCAAAGAATTGTAAAACAAGTAATGGCGATGGAAACGGAAGTTGGATTTTGTAATTCCCCATCCCTGCTGCCCCCATTTCAAAATATCAACCAAAAACAACGCTCAATCCTCAAAGCAGGACTCACGTTATGGCAAAATATATTTCTGTTTCTATCCAGAATTCAGGTGACATGTCTTTTTTCTCAAAATTCCAGGGATGGTGGGTTTTTTTTTTTTTTTTTACAAAAACAGCAGCATCTAAAAATATTTTGAACATTGTTTCATATCAACCAACAATTGATGGAGGTTCATAGTTCACTCTGCCAGGCTCTGGAGCCCCCCTTCTCTCCCTTTCCCCCTTTGACATTAAGATGTGCATTTTAATTGAACAGATGTTGTGCCCTGAGATTTTTAATAGCCAGTGACGGCTGAGAGGAGCATTTCAGGTAAAGGATAGAGCCTCTTCCAACTTCCATGACCAATCACACAAATATGAAGGTCCTTTGAGAGACAGGTATGAGGTCGCTTGAATTAAAAACTGAGGTTAAACAAGTTTTTTTTTTTTAAAAAAAAAAGCTTCCATAAGAGTACTGGAAAAAGTCATGATTTTATGCGCTGGATAGGAATTCACATACGCAGCTGCTAATGAAGAAGACTCTTCGAATGGGACATATCGCTCTGCGTTTCAGCTTAAATCGTTCTGTGAATTATGTTAGAAATGAGAAGTATTAGGCAAATATCACACCAAATTCCATGCTATCCTTTTCTCCCTCCCCCAAATACTACAGAAGTCTATCAGATTTGGCTGCAGAGAGATTACGGACTGTGAGGTCCTTGGTGCTCTCTGAGCTTGGTGGTTTTCTTGTAGGCGTTTCATGACCCAACTAGATGATATCATCAGTACTAGAAGGGAGGAGGAGGAGGAGGAAGAGGAGAAGGGGAGAAAGAAGAAAAGGAGAGAAAGAGGAGAAGGAAGAGAGGGAGAAGAAGAAAGATAGGAGGAGGAGGTGTGCTCCTTGGTGCTCTCTGAGCTTGGTTGTTTTCTTGTAGGCGTTTCATGACCCAACTAGGTAATATCATCAGTACTACAAGGGTGGAAGGCTTACTCCCTGTATATACTCCCTTGCCTTGTCAGTGTTGGTGGAAATACTGTTTTTTGTCTTGGTGGTTCCTTGATTAGACTGTTCTTTGATTATTAGACTGTTTGATTATTTGTGCTGGTAATTTTTTGATTGGGGTATCGTTGATTGCTTGATTGTTGGTGAATCTTGGTGTTAATCTCTGCTTATCTGGCTGTTGATTGCTGGTGAGGAGGTGTTTTGGTCTTTTTGTTTCCTTAAGAAAGATAGGAGGAGGAGGTGTGCTCCTTGGTGCTCTCTGAGCTTGGTTGTTTTCTTGTAGGCGTTTCATGACCCAACTAGGTAATATCATCAGTACTACAAGGGTGGAGGAGGAGGAGGAAGAGGAGAAGGAGAACGGGAGAGAGAAGAAAAGGAGAGAAAGAGGAGAAGGAAGAGAGGGAGGAGAAGGAAGATAGGAGGAGGAGAAGGACTCTGTGCTCCTTGGTGCTCTCTGAGCTTGGTTGTTTTCTTGTAGGTGTTTCATGACCCAACTAGGTAATATCATCAGTGCTGGAAGAGGAAAAGGAGGAGAAGTAGGGGAGAGAGAAGAGGAGGAGAAGGAACAGAAGGAGAAGGAGGGGAGGGAAAGGAGGAGAAGGAGGAGGAGAAGGAGGAGGAGAAGGAGGAGAAAGATGGAAGAAAGGGTTTGTAGCTCAGGGTTGAAATGTTGGGTCCTCAGTGCTCTCTGAGCTTGATTGTTTTCTGGCAGACGTTTCATGACCCAACTAGGTAACATCATCAGTGTTAGAAAGGAGTCGAGTTCTAACACTGATTATGTTACTTAGTCCTACTTCCTTCTAGCCCTGATGATGTTACCTAGTTGGGTCATGAAACGTCTGCCAGAAGACAACCAAGCTCAGAGAGCACAAACTATTCCACAGCTAAGTTCATTTCAATTATTTTTTTTAAAACCACTTTATGCTGAATTCCCCTCCCTAACTGGTTTTCACCCTCCCGTTTTCAACTTCCCTTGGACTCAAGAAACTACCGTAACTATGCGGTCTTCAGACCTTGCTGGAACATTTTGAACAATCAGAGAAAGAGCATGGGTTTATCAACGTTCAATTTGTCGATGCGCATACGAAGACACCAATTTCTGGAAAGGAAACCATCTTTCTCTCTGTGCTCTGGGTAACTTCACACATTCGGCAGTCACAAACCCGGGTTTTTCCGCGGAGTGTGCAATTAAGGGAGACCAATCAGGCAGCTTTCACAGGTATTTTTATTTAGAAGTGCGCGTCTCTGGTCTCGAGGGGAATTATTTTCACCCACATTTGCTCCAAAGTGCAGCCGAAGCAAAGCTAATTCTTTTTTCCTTCTTCTTCTTCTTTTTCTAGGAGCCGCGGTGGCGCAGTGCTTAGAGTGCAGTACTGCAGGCTACTTCAGCTGATCACCGGCTGCCAGCAGTTTGGCAGATCGAATCTCACCAGGCTCAAGGTTGACTCAGCCTTCCATCCTTCCGAGGTTGGTAAAATGAGGACCCAGATTGTTGGGGCAATATGCTGACTCTGTGAACCGCTTAGAGAGGGCTGTAAAAGCACTGTGAAGCGGTATATAAGTCTAAGTGCTATTGCTATTGCTATTTTTCCCCTCACATAATTTAGTCTTCTACACGTTGTTTTTCCAACAAGTTTTATTCAGTTTGACTGCTTGGCACGTGGCTTCTGAAGCTAAAAGGCACCATTCATTCAACTACAACATGGTGGATCGTGCCCAGGAGTGGTATTCACTTACTTTCCCTACCGGTTCACAAATGTGAGCACTTGCGCCTTCCGTGCATGCATACGGCTTTCTGCGCATGCGCTTTGCTCGCATGCGTGGCTTGCACGCATGCACTTGGCTTCAAAACGTGCCTAAATAGGACGGTAAAGCGTCGGATCGGGTGGGCAGGGGCAGGCCCACCCACAGGTTGCTACTACCGGTTCGCCCAAACCGGTCTGAACCGGCCGAATACCACCTCTGATCGTGCCACAGGAAACAATATAGGTGAGGGCCAGGGGTGGGTTCCTCCCGGTTTGGACCGGATCGCCCGAACCGGTAGCGACCCGCTGGTGATATCACTGAAGTGGATCGGCCGGTGCCGGTCTGTGGGTGCTGCCATCTTTTTTTGGCGATTTTTTTACTGTTTGGAAGGTTTTTCCTCTTCTGCTGCTTGAAAAAGGGCCCTCCCACCCACCCCCGGGTTTATACTGACCTTTATTCCTTCGCCTCAGCTGTGTTTCGGGCTGATTGCAGCTACTGAGCATGTGCGGAAGCAAAATTGCGTGAGGGAGCTCGCGCGTGTGCAAAATGTCACGATGCGAACCGGTAGGGAAGGTAAGTGGAACCCACCCCTGGTGAGGGCCACATAGAACATCTGTCCTCAGCTATTTAAAGCAGCTGCGTCTTTTCATAATCACAATCTCTAAAAAAGATGCGGCTGCTTTTAATAACAGCAGAGAATTGCTAATTCCTGGTTTTTAGACTCAAATTCAAAGGAGCTTCATCACTGGAAGCTTTCAAGAAGAGCAATTAACCAGTGGAGCAGCTTGCCACCAGAAGTTGTGAATGCTCCAACACTGGAGGATTTTAAAGAAAAGACTGGACTGCCATCTGTCAGAAATGGTGTAGGGTCTCCTGCTTGGGTGGGGGGGGGGTTGACTAGATGACCTACAAGGTCCCTTCCAACTCTGTTAATCTGTTAAAGCCTGCCGTCCCAAAGTAGGTAAATAAAATCAAGAACAGTTGCAGGAATTGGGTTTGTCTAGTCTAGAGCAGGGGTCTCCAACCTTGGCAACTTTAAGACTTGTGGACTTCAACTCCCAGAATTCCTCAGCCAGCTTTGCTGGCTGAGGAATTCGGGGAGTTGAAGTCCACAAGTCTTAAAGTTGCCAAGGTTGGAGACCCCCACTCTAGAGAAAAGGGAGACTAGTGGTGACATGATAGGGTTAGGGTCTTCCAATATTTGAGGGGCTCTTACAAAGAAGAGGCGGTCAACTTAATTTTCAAAGCACCTGAAGGCAAAACAAGAAACAATGGAAGGAAACTAATGAAGGAGAGAAGCAACCTGGAACTAAGGAGATATTTCCTGACAGTGAGAACAACAGTAGAATGGCTTGCCTTCAGAAGTTGTGGGTGCTCCATCACAGGAGGCTTTCAAGAAGAGATTGCACAACCATTTGTTACAAATGGTATAGACTCTTCTTCTTGAGCAGGGGTTGGATTGGATGACCTCCAAGGTCCCTTCCAACTCTGTTATTTTGTTATCCTGACTTGTTATTATCTGCTTGGCCTATTATTATTATTTCTTACAGTATTGGCTATGTAAGACTTTATCTTGCCATGTCTCTTTCCTGTTCTTCATTTGGTCTTTCTTGTAGACCAGTTTGGTCTCTCCACTATTTAGCAATTCATGGTGTACTAGCTTCTGTGCACCTTCTTCCCTGCCCTTCAGATATTCTTCCAAAAACCAAGACCAATCTCTTCTTAAAAACTTAAAGTGTTGGAGTATTCACAACTTCTGGAGGCAAGTCGTTCTACTGATTAATGATTCTAACTGTCAGGAAGTTTCTCCTTACTTCTAGGTTGCTTCTCTCCTTGATTAGTTTCCATCCATTGTTTCTTGTCTTGCCTTCTGGTGCTTTGGAGAATAGCTTGACCCCCTCTTCTTTGTGGCAGCCTCTGAGATATTGGAAGACTGCTATCATGTCTCCCCTAGTCCTTCTTTTCACAAGACTAGACATACCCCAATTCCCACAACCGTTCTTCATATGTTTTAGCCTCCAGCCCCCTAATCATCTTTGTTGCTCTTCTCTGCACTCTTCACGTGTCCCCATGTCATTTGTCCCGTGTCCCCACGTGTCCCTACATGTTTCAATTGAAATGATTATTTTGCATCCCTCTGACATGCCGGTCTTGGGAGGCCTGGCCATTGTCTCACGGTGTCTCTCTCCACATTTAGTAACCGATCAAGCTCTCCTCCTGAATCGATAGCCATCCCTAAGCATTGAGTTATGAATTTTGCTCGGTTTGCAATTGGCACCCATTCATTTTTGCTAGCAAGCAAACAAGAAGGAAACAGTTGTGATGGGGAGAAAATCACACACACACATATCGACACAGAGAGTGCGGACTGCACCTGCAAAGTGTGAAAACTTTAGAGTTGCTCCTGAAGTCTGAGAAGTTACCATCAAGGAGAGACGCAGGTAGTCCTCGACTTGTGGCCACAATATGAGCCCAAAATTTCCATCGCCAAGCAAGGCAGTTGTTAAGTGGTAGTTGTGCTCGATTTTATGACCTTTTTGCCATAGCTGTTCAACGAATCATTGCACCTGTTAAGTGAACCAAGTCATTAAGTGAATCTGGCTTGCCCCGCTGACTTCATTTACTCTCAACTGAGAGCAAACCCTACTCCTTACTAGCACTGATCATGTTACCTAGTTGGGTAATAAAATGTCTGCAAGAAAACAACCAAGCTCAGAGAGCACCAAGGACCCCACAGTCCTCCTCCCCTTCCCCCTCCTCTCCCTTCTAGCACTGATGATGTTACCTAGTTGGGTCATGAAACATCTGCAAGAAAACAACCAAGCTCAGAGAGCACCAAGGACCCCACAGTCCTCCTCCCCTTCCCCCTCCTCTCCCTTCTAGCACTGATGATGTTACCTAGTTGGGTCATGAAACATCTGCAAGAAAACAACCAAGCTCAGAGAGCACCAAGGACCCATAATAATCATTTGCTAATGTCGATTGTGTATGGAACAGAGATGTTGTCAAGCCTCCCATTCATGTTTGAGGAACAAATGTTTAATAGGTAGCATTTTTTTTTTAACCAGAAGGTTCCCAGGTGTTGTTTTATCTCACTTCCTGATCTTTAAGCTAAATTTTAAAAGAAAAACACATCTTGGCATCCGCGTACATTAAAGCAGGACTTAATTGCTTCCGGAGAACAATGGCGTATGATGACAAGCTATCACTGGAGGGGCATTATAGAGAGAGGGGGGGGGAAAGATAGATGGGCCATAGTTTTGAAGTCTTCAGGAAAGTTTGGGGGGGGAGATAGATGTCAATTTTGCACTGATTTCAATTTGTCTCGAAATTTCAGTACGTTTTATTTAGGGAGTTAATTTTAACGATTCAGGATGTTTTTTTCCATGAAACACCTGCATTTGACATTTGGGGCTAGTCTCGTCCTTGTGATGGTGTCTGATGATGGAATTCATATCCAGGTGCAAAAGAGCAAGTCGGAAACATTTTTGAAATCAGCTTTGTCTGTGTGAAAATTGCGCTTCACACATTCGCTTCGGAACAATAGAATAACAGAGTTGGAAGGAAGCTTGGAGGTCTTCTAGGCCAGAACCCCCTTCTCAAGGCAGGAGATCGTATACCATTCTGGATAAATCCGTCCCTTCTTGAAGACCTCCAGTGTTGGAGCACCCACAACTTCTGGAGACGAGTTGTTCCACTGGTTAATTGTTCTAACTATCAGCATATTTCTCCTTAGTTCTAGGTTGGATCTCTCTTTAATGATCTTCCACCCATTGCTTCTTCTCCTGATGTTTCAGAGGAGAATCCTATTCTCTGTGACAGCCCCACAAAAACTGGAAGACTGCTATCATGTTGCCTGAGTCCTTCTCTTTAGGTTCTACATTTAGGCAAGAAAAACCAAATGCACAGGTACAGTATATGTGGTACTTGCTCAACAGTAGTAACTGTGAGAGGGATCTTGGAGTCCTAGTGGACAATCATTTAAATATGAGCCAGCAGTGGGCTGCACCTGTCAAAAAAGCCAACACAGTTCTAGGCTGCATAAACAGAGGGATAGAATCAAGATCATTTGAAGTGTTAATATCACTTTATAATGCCTTGGTAAGGCCATACTTAGAATACTGCATTCAGTTTTGGTCGCCACAATGTAAAAAGGATGTTGAGACTCTAGAAAGAGTGCAGAGAAGAGCAACCAAGATGATTAGGGGACTGGAGGCTAAAACATACGAAGAACGGTTGCAGGAACTGGGTATGTCTAGTTTAATGAAAAGAAGGACTAGGGGTGACATGATAGCAGTCTTCCAATATCTCAGGGGTTGCCACAAAGAAGAGGGAGTCAAACTATTCTCTAAAGCACCTGAGGGTAGAACAAGAAGCAATGGGTGGAAACTAATCAAGGAGAGAAGCAACTTAGAAAGAGGGAAGTCATTTCTTTATATATTTCTTTTCTTTTTCCTTACTACATTCTTATTCTTATTCTTATTTTTTTTCTTATTTTATTCTATTCCATTCTTTTCTATTTCCTTTCATTTCTATTCTATTCTCTTCTCCTCTATTCTATTCTATTCTATTCTATTCTATTCTATTTCTATTTCTATTTCTATTCTTTATTCTATTCTTTATTCTATTCTATTCTATTCTATTCTATTCTTTGTTAGACAAGATGTCAGGCCGAAGCCATATTTTATTAGAGACTTTGGCCTGCCACTAGACATACCTAGTTCCCTCAATTGTTCCTCACATGGTTTAGTCTGCAGACCTCTAATCATCTTTGTTGTTCTTCTCCGCACTCTTTCTAGGATCTCAGCATCTTTTTTTGTACAGGTAGTCCTCGACTTACAACAGTTCATTTAGTGACCGTTCAAAGTTACAAGGGCACTGAAAAAAAGTGACTTATCACCGTTTTTCACAGTTACAACCTTTGCCGCATCCCCACGATCGCATGATCAAAATTCAGACACTTCTTCGTGGTACTGGTACCAGAACATATATACTGGTTCGTACTTATGACAGTTGCAGCATCCAGAGGGTCCCGTGGTCCACTTTTGCGACCTTCTGACGAGCCAAGTCAAGGGGGAAGGCAGATTCACTTAACAACCGGGTTACTAACTTATCAACTGCGGTGATTCACTTAACAACGGTGGCAAGAAAGGTCGTACAATGGGGCAAAACTCGCTTAACAAATTCTCACTGAACAACATAGTTGTTGGCCTCCATTGTGGTCGCAAGTCAAGGACTGCCTGTGTTGTGGTAAGCAGAACTGGACGCAATCTTCCAAGTGTGGCCTCACCAGCGCAGGACAAAGTGGAACTCAGCACTTCACGTGACCTTGAAATTATCCCTCCGTGGGCGTGAACCTGGACTGGGTTGGCTTTTTTGGGCAGCTGCAGCACACCGTTGGCTCATTCCTCATAGCGAACGAATGCGAGACCTCAAAACTGTCTTTCCAAATGAACCTTGGTCGATTAATGGCACCGCGTTCCCCTAGCAAGGATCTCGGGATTGCTTCTGCTTTTATTCTCAATCCCATGGAAAGACGACAAGAAGCAATAACAGGAAGTACATCATTTCCAGAGTAGTTAGCTTGGATTGGGAGATTTCAATTCCCTCCTCTGCCATTCTCTTCCTCCCAGCTCGTTTTCCTTTTTATATCTTCGACGACGTTTGCTTTCAATCATTCGGGGACCGGGACGGGAGGGGGGAATCCCATTTACATCCTTCTATGCGTGCGCACACACACACACACACACACACACACACACACACACACACACACACACACTGCAAAACCTCCCTAAGATGAAAACTCTGGAGTCTTTGACGGTTCTTCCCTCCTTCCTTCCTTCCTTCCTTCCTTCCTTCCTCCCTTCCCTCCTTCCTTCCTTCCTTCCTTCCTTCCTTCCTTCCTTCCTTCCTTCCTTCCTTCCTTCCTTCCTTCCTCCACCTTCCTGCAGACACCCTGACATCATTCATCGTAATCATAAAACATTCATCTGCTGTTTCTGGCCAATTGGAAGGCCCTCTTGGGAAGCCATAAAGAGGGGGTGTCAGGGTTATAATGAATGTAAATGCCAGGTGTTTAAGCCTGGTAATGGGCAATTTGCAACTCGAAGCAATATGCACAATAAGCAAAGCCGCCCGTTATGGCACCTGATCAGGGGGGCGCGATGGCCGTTCGGAGAGAATGAAACATTTTACGACCTCTATGTGGCCCTGATCTCACGATCTAATAATAGTCCAGACAAAATTAGTTCCTGCAATAATGCGTCGGAGTGTTAGGGGGTGGCGGGGATCGAGAGGGGCGGAGAGCGGTGGCAGGCGATGGGAAATTACATATCAGGTGTCGGAGGCCAGAGTTGCGAAGGATCAAAAGGGGAATTGCAAAGCTGGATGTGCTATTTGAGACAATGGCCTCCCGTGGAAAGGGAAAAGGGCAGGGATCGGCCTTCATCACCACGTTGGTCTAGGGAGGACCTTCTGCAGAGACCGGTGACTGGAAAACGGGAAGAAAAACAGGGCCATTCCTCTGAAAGACATAGCTTGGAGGCCATACAAAGATAGATAGATCAATCAATCAATCAATCAATCAATCAATCAATCAATCAATCAATCAATCAGAACAGAGCTAAAAGGGACCTTGGAGGTCTTCTAGTCTAGCCCCTTGCTCAAGCAGGAGATCCTATACCATTCCAGACAATGGTTGTCCACTCTTATCATCAGAGCTGGAAGAGACCTTGGAGGTCTTCTTGTCCAGCCTCCTGCTCAAGCAGGAGATCCTATACCATTTCAGACAAGTGACTGTCCAGTCTTTTCTTAAAATCCTCCAGTGATGGAGCACCCAGAACTTCTGAAGGCAAGCTGTTCCACTGTTTGATTAATCTGGGATGATAGAATAACAGAGTTGGAAGGGACTTGGAGGTCTTCTAGTCCAACCCCCTGCTTAAAAGCAGGAAACCCTGGCCTATACCATTCCAGACAGGTGGCTGTCCAGTCTCTTCTTAAAAACTTCCAGTGTTGGAGCGCCCACAACTTCTGAAGGCAAGCTGTTCCACTGGTTACTGGTTCTCACTGTTAGGAAGTTTCTCCTTAATTCCAGGTTGCTCCTCTCTTTGATTAGTTTCCATCCATTGCTTCTTGTCCTGCCCTCTGGTGCTTTGGAGGGTTGACCCCCCTCTTCTTTGTGGCAGCCCCTCAAATACTGGAATATTGCTATCATGTCACCCCTAGTCCTTCTTTTCTCTAGACTGGCCATACCCAATTCCTGCAACCTTTC
Organism: Thermophis baileyi; assembly: GCA_003457575.1. Lineage (NCBI taxonomy): Eukaryota > Metazoa > Chordata > Lepidosauria > Squamata > Dipsadidae > Thermophis > Thermophis baileyi. The sequence goes on from QLTV01003266.1 coordinate 2,305,420, forward strand.
TTCGGGGCCTTTTGCAGAAACCAATAGCTGGAAACGAAAAGAAAAACGGGGGTCTTCTGCAAAAGACATAGTTTGAAGGCCACAGGAAGATGGAGGATAAATTCCAAAGGTGCTTTTTGAAAAGGCAGCTGGACTTCCTTGGTTTTTTTCTTTGAAAACTTTTGCTTCCCATCCAAGAAGCTTCTTTAGTTCTAAAGAAAAACAAAACAAAAACAAAACAAAACAAGGAAGTCCAGCTGCCTTTTGGAAAAGCAACCATGACCTGGATCGAGATTCTCCATGGACAAATTGCAGCGGAGATTTATTTTGGAAAGGTCCACCCATTCTCCTCCACCAAGACTAGGAGAAGCTAGAAGAATGAAGAAGTGGATATGAAGTTCGGAGGTAGGGAAGCCCTGGGAGATATCTAGTGGAGCAAGGAATGAGCAAACCTAGGAGATATCTAGTGAAGGAAGGAATGAGGAACTCTGGGAGATATCTAGTGGAAGAACAAGTGAGGAACCATGGGAGATATCTGGGTGCTGAAGTCCACCCATCTTACAGAATGCTGGCTGAAGAATTCTGGGAAATGAAGTCCACCCATTTTAAAGCATGCTGGCTAAGGAATTCTGGGAAATGAAGTCCACCCATCTTACAGAATGCTGACTGGAGAATTCTGGGAGTTGAAGTCCACCCATCTTAAAGCATGCTGCCTAGGGAATTCTGGGAGTTGAAATCCACCCATCCATCTGCTGCCTGAGGAATTCTGGGAGTTGAAGTCCACCCATCTTAAAGCATGCTGCCTGAGGAATTCTGGGAGTTGAAGTCTATACATTTCATACCGTGCTGGCTAGAGAATTCTGGGAGTTGAAGTCTTTTAAGTTGCCAAGGCTGAGAAACACTGCTCTACAAGCACCAGTTAAAAATTCCCTCCCCTGACAATTCCCCTTTCCCCATCCAGGGAGGTAGAGTTTGGATGGAAATGACTGTCTCAGGGTCACCCAAGGTTTGAATCTTCCAATCTAACAACTTTAATGGGTACTTGACACGGGTGTCATTCTTGCTTTATTGTAAGCTACCAGGAGCTTTGATTACTTAGCAAGTCTCACATTTTAAAAAGTAAATGGTCCTTCTGGTGCAAACCCACAGCTTCCCTCTGAATAGGAAATTCAATGTGTTCACAGGGCTTTGTCACTGCTTCTTACACAAAAGCAAACACTGTCCTCCCTTATCAGCTAGCTTTCCCAATGCAAGGAGCTCTCTAGGGGAGAAGAGACAAATTATCATTATATTCATATTTTGTTTTGTTCGCGTGTGTTTTGTGTGTTGTTTCTCCCTTGAGATGTGCTGTTAGGGACAACCTGCGTTTCAGGGGCAGCTTCCTATGATGGATAGCTATTAATTATTTTTCAGCCAGGCAGTAATATTTCTCCCATGGTTAGCAAGAGAGACTAAGTGTAGCAAATTGCCTCTTCTCCTCCTTCTTGGACCAGAGTAATACCGGGCAGCTCTCTGGAGTCTGCTGCAGGGCTCCCAAACCCTAGCAGATAGTACCAAGACTCCAGGCAATAATGTAGGATCTGATATTCTTAAAATACGTATTTCTGAAAAAGGAAGGGAGGAAGGAAGGAAGGAAGGAAGGAAGGAAGGAAGGAAGGAAGGAAGGAAGGAAGGAAGGAAGGAAGGAAGGAAAGATGGAAATAAAGAAAGAAAGAAAGAGAGAAAGAAAGAGAGAAAGAAAGAAAGAAGAAAGAAAGAAAGAAAGAAAGAAAGAAAGAAAGAAAGAAAGAAAGAAAGAAAGAAAAGGGAGGCAAGGAAGGTAGGAAAAGGGAAGGAGGGGGAGAGGGATGGAGGAAAGAAGGAAGGAATGAAAGAAAAGGGAGGCAAGGAAGGAGGGAAAAGGGAAGGAGGGAGAGAGGGAGGGAGGAAAGAAGGAATGAAAGAAAATGGAGGAAGAGAAAGAAAAAGGAAGGAAATATGGGAGAAAGGAAGGAAAGAAAAGAGAGAGAGAGAGAGGAAGAAAAGGAAGGGAGGGAGGGAAGGAAGGAAGGAAGGAAAAGGGAGGGAGGGAAAGAGGAAGGAAGGAAATGGAGGGAGGGAGGGAGGAAGGAAGGAAGGAAAGGAGGAAGGGAGGAAAGAAAGAGAGAAAGAAAGAAAGAAGAAAGAAAGAAAGAAAGAAAGAAAGAAAGAAAGAAAGAAAGAAAGAAAGAAAGAAAAGGGAGGCAAGGAAGGTAGGAAAAGGGAAGGAGGGGGAGAGGGATGGAGGAAAGAAGGAAGGAATGAAAGAAAAGGGAGGCAAGGAAGGAGGGAAAAGGGAAGGAGGGAGAGAGGGAGGGAGGAAAGAAGGAATGAAAGAAAATGGAGGAAGAGAAAGAAAAAGGAAGGAAATATGGGAGAAAGGAAGGAAGGAAAGGGAGGGAGGGAGGGAGGGACGGAAAGGAAGGAAGGAAGGAAGGAAGGAAGGAAGGAAGGAAGGAAGGAAGGAAGGAAGGAAGGAAGGAAGGAAACAGAGAGAGGGAGGGAGAGCTAGGAAATACTTAAAATCTCAGTAACATGGATTCTGATCTTTTTAAAGCTTCATGTCCCTTGCTAACTGCTTCTCTACCTCTTCCTGCTCCAGAAGGCCTGGGGAAAATATTGCCCCATGAAACAGAGAAGACCTTCCTTGCCAACGCTGCAGCTACATAGATCTAGCTATTGAGTGACCACTGTACAATTTATTGCAAGGGGTCCAAAACAGGCTGATTATTAGAGTCCTAAATCCTCCCGCTTCCAATTTACTTGGGGTGAGACAGGCGTTGGGGAACCAAAATGCCACAATGAGGTGGGAAATACGAGCAGCAGTCCCAAAAATTTGGTAGGTCTTCGGAAGAATGGAAGGGAATACCGTTTGTCAGACAATCTACGTCTTGTGCTAATTCTGATGCTTCAATCATGGGGTCTTCACACTTGGGCGTGTTTTGAAGATCTCAGAGCAATCTTGGGAGTGAGTGAAGTGTGAAGGAAATTATTATTATTTTTTTGAGAAAAAGAAAATCTACTTTCCAGTCGTAAAAGCTCTTTCCCCCCTAAAACTCTTGTTACGTTTCTTTTAAGAGGTTTCCATGCTTAGCCAAATAATTTTTGTTTTTAATTCCTGCTGGATCTCTGTGGACATCTCAAACTGCAGAGCAGAGAGCTTCGATGGGGCTTCTAATTGGCAGCTCGGGTGGGGGAAATGGAAAGGAGAAGCCATCCAAACATTGAGAAGTGTCACCGTGCTATGGGAGATTAACCAGGTGTTACACAGAACCTCAACTAGCTTTTCTGATTCTGTCCTTCATGGGAAAAGATGCCATGCTGTGGTTGAAAAAGAAAGACTTCCATCTCTGTCCCTCTATTTTCTTTTCTTTCTTTAGGTTTAATTTGTATTGGATTTCACTATTATAATTACAATTATTAGTAAAATAGGAGGGGAGGGGAGGGGAGGGGAGGGGAGGGGAGGGGAGGAAAGGAAAGGAAAGGAAAGGAAAGGAAAGGAAAGGAAAGGAAAGGAAAGGAAAGGAAAGGAAAGGAAAGGAAAGGAAAGGAAAGGAAAGGAAAGGAAAGGAAAGGAAAGGAAAGGAAAGAAGGAAGGGAGAGGAAGGGGAAGGAAAGGGAAAGGGAAAGGGAAAGGGAAAGGGAAAAGAAAGAAAGAAAGAAAGAAAGAAAGAAAGAAAGAAAGAAAGAAAGAAAGAGAAAAAAGAAAGAGAGAGAGAGAAGAGAATAGAAGAGAAGAGAAGAGAAGAGAAGAGAAGAGAAGAGCGGAGGGAAGGAATAAGGAAAAAATGCACATAGGTAAGCAATTTTGGGGTGTCCTTTATCTATAGTTGCCCTAAGGATTGGCCTTCAATAAGGAGCCATTTCTTTCTTAAAAGTAGTTAAGGCAGAACTCAGCTGTTCTTGGGGGGGAAGAACGATCAGCAGAGCAGACTCAATGTAGGAAAAGGGGTTGGAGTCAAGAGAGGACTTAGCCTAGAGTCATTACATTCCCACAAATGGTCTAAATCCAACCCTTCTTGGATTCAGTTGACTCTTATCCAGCACCAATTTAGCAGTGTACTCTTCGTGGACTAGATTCTTCTGTGTAGGCAGGGGCAATAAATCATTTTAACTGCAACTCTAGGTGCAGTTAAAGATACCCTTCATGCCTGACATTCCATGCTTGAACAGGAGACCACTAGGAAATGCCAAGGGTGTAGCCTAGATTCCGCAAATCAAATTAACATCTGTGCTGCTATCGAAGAAACTACATACGCACACAATTAGCATTCCTAAAGCTAGATTTAAAGAAGAGTCTATTTTTAAGCTTATTTTAGATTTCTTCCCTACCCAGAACAGAAAGAAAACACATCAAAGGCCAACGTTCATAGAAGGGACTGTCTTTCAGCCTTTCATCGATCTCAGCAGCAAGCAACATCAAAGATTTTTTTAAAAAAATCACCAGCTATAGCATTCAGCACTACCAGGAGAGATCTGGTCCATGATTTAAAAGGCTTTTAAACATTTCCTTCCCTATTCAGGAATTTCCTGGGGGCAGGCATATCTATTAACATTGTTTTAGTTGTAACTCCGACTAGGGCTTCAATTTGTGTTTCTATCCATTTCCTTCTTTGCAACCGCTTTAAATGCCGAAATCTGTTTGAAGCAGAAAAGATATATTATTGCATACGTATCTGTTTCTAATATGCATTGGCTTTCTTGTATGCCACTTTGAAGTGTTAATTGCCTGTATGTTTGTGTGTAGGTAGGTAGTTAGGTAGAGATAGGTAGGTAGAGATAGATAGATAGATAGATAGATAGATAGATAGATAGATAGATAGATAGATAGATAATAGATAGATAGATAGATAGATAGATAGATCGATAGATAGATAGATAGATAGATAGATAGATAATAGATAGATAGATAGATAG
>QLTV01003266.1:2310461-2333250 GCA_003457575.1 Thermophis baileyi
TAGATAGATAGATAGATTGGTATACGTATCTGTTTCTAATATGCATTGGCTTTCTTGTATGCCACTTTGAAGTGTTAATTGGATAGATAGATAGAGATAGATGATAGATAGATAGAGATGATAGATAGATAGATAGATAGATAGATAGATAGATAGATAGATAGATAGATAGATGATAGAAAGATATGATACAGATAGATAGTCATAATAGATAGTCATGATGATGATGATGATAGATAGATAGATAGATAGATAGATAGATAGATAGATATAATTGATAGATGATAGATGATAGATAGATAGATAGATAGATAGATAGATAGATAGATAGATAGATAGATAGATAGATAGATAGATAGTATAGTACTATTGCTATTATCCCTAGTAGTAGTAATACACTTTAGCAGCAATAACTTTAATAACAATGCAAATACTCCTTGACTTATTACCAAAATTGGGACTGGACTCTTGGTTACTGAGTGAAGCTATCACTAAGCAAGATGCGCATATGACTGTTTTGCTCAACAACCATAATACCGGCACTCATGGTTGCAGTTATTAAGCGATCTCCCGAGTTGTTAGTCGATGGAATGAAATATTTGCCTGCTGTGTTCCGCTCCCCCCACATCCGTTCTTCTCCATCTTTCTCTGAAAATAGAACCCTACACAACTTCAGACAAATGGTTGTCCAACATCTCTCTCACACACATTCTCTAGGAGGAGGAGTGTCAGAACCTGGGGTGGGCGGAATTAAAATTATATGCGATGAAATTTCATTTTAATGTATGCCGATTAGTGTACATTCAAAATGACAATAAAGTTATTCTAAGCCTAAAAGAGGGATCAATCTAGAATCCCTACGTAGTCACAAGTGAACTAAATCCAATCTCCCTTGAATTCCTAGTCTAACTCCAAGCAGGTGCTAACCGTGAGTTGAGAAGATTCCCTTGCATAGGCTTTTTAACAATAAGCCAGTTGTCAGGTGCTTGATGCTCTCCAAACTATTTTCTTGTGGACATTTCATGACCCAGCTAGGTAATATCCTCAGTACTGGAAGGGAGTGAGGTTTGTGGAGTGGAGGAGGAGGAGGAGGAGGAAACCGTGGGATCCTTGGTGCTTTCTGAGCTTGGTTTTCTTACCGACATTTCATTACCATGCTAGCTAACACCATCAGTGCTAGAAAGCAATGGTGTGTCTAGCACTGATGATGTTACCTAGTTGAGTCCTGAAACATCTGCAAGAAAACAACTAAGTTCAGAAAACACCCAGGGTCTTGTAGTTCAACTCTGAGCTACAAATATTCTCTTCTATCAATAAATCAGTTTAATTGGACCTTCCCTGTTCTTTTGCACCTGTCAGATTCGTGGACCTGTTCTTTTGCACCTGTCAGATTCGCTTTTTCACACCTGATGTTTAACTCTGGGTCACAGTTCCTTTCTGCCATTTCCATAATCCCCCCTTCTGTGCAAAAATAAAATAAAATAAATCTCTCTTCTGCTCAGGGATGGGCAACTCCATCTATTTTCCCTTCCTTTCCATTTATCTTATCTTTGTAAATCTATCAAACTTGGTTTTTTTTTTCTTTCACCCTCCACTTTTTTTTTAATCTGTCTCTCTCACTCTGCAAATCTAGCAAGGTTGGTTTGGTGACCTTGGAAGTTGTTTTTTTCCCCTCCCTTCCTTTTAAAGCTTACATCAGAAAAGATGGGGAAAATGGCTTAAGTGGTATAATTCATTTAACTGCTGGAATTCACTTGCCAGAAAGCAGAAGTTCATGTAAGGAGAAACAGTTTGCATGTGATAATATCTTACACTGCAGCAAACCATTAACCCCTTTTGGCCCTGAACTGAAATTTTTTGGCTCAGTAGAGTTTCCTATTTTGCTTGTCTGGTTGCCACCGAGGAGGGGCCAAAACATTTCGTTTCCTGGGGAAAAATAAAAGAATTGAGCTTGACGTCATGGAATGTGGCATAGTGGTTACAGATAGTCCCCGACTTACAACTGTTTGCTTAGTGACCGCTTGAGTTTTGACTTCAAAACGCTTTTGTTTACGCTAGTTTAAAACTCATCTTTCTGAGCAGCAATATGCAAACTCTTGTCTTGTTTTTGTTTGGAGGGGTCTCCAAACTTGACAACTTTAAGACTTGGAAGGGCGGCCTTTACGCTGACCCTTGACACACTCAACCATGGTTCGTTGCTGATGATGAACCGTATTAATCTCTTTTTTTTTGGTCACAAAATGGCCGCCGCTTCCCAGTAAGGGCAAACAGTTACCAAAATGACTTCAGCTCCCAGAATTCCTCAGCCAGGTTTCCCCTGTCCAGTTGTGTCTGACTCTAGGGGGAGGGGTGCTCATCTCCATTTCTTAGCCGAGGTAGCTAGCATTGTCTGAAGATGCTTCTATGGTCATGTGGCGAGCATGACCATATGCCGAGACACATAGAATGCTGTTACCTTCCCATCAAAATGGTACCTATTTACCTACTCACATTTGCATGCTTTTGAACTGCTAGATGGGCAGGAGCTGGAGCAAGGAACAGGAGCTCATCCCATCACACAGCGCTTGGGTCTCGAACCTGAGCTGTCTGCTTTTCAGCTGACAAGCTGAGTGTCTTTAACCACTGAGCCATTACCCACCCACTCCCCAAAGACATTTCATGAGACCTAAACCTTATTTATGCCTACTGAGATAGTTATACATTTCCTCTACATATATCAGGTTCCAAAAACCAAGAAAGGCACATTGAGATTCTTCGAAGCAGTTTGTTCCACAACTCTAGAGAGAAATCTTGCCAAACTAAAGCAGACTATTTGCACCATGAAACATATACAATGGGAACTATTAGGGAGGAGCTGTCTTCATCCTCTTTCTCTCACACAAACTGTCTGAACGGAGTTGTGTCTTGCTCTGCTGGAATGTTCTCCTTTCTTCTCAGGAATTTCAAAAATATCCCATTGCTACATTGCTGATTTTTACCAAAAGAAGCGACTGACTAAACAGTACAATAATGGTTCTCCTGTCAAGGCAAGATCTTTGCTAGCTGAACGGACCCAATGGACCATCTAAATTTGTCTTTGCAGAAAGCATGTTGGTGTTGGGTTATGGAAGATTCCCATAGTTTCTTAATCGTAGTTTCAACTGGGAACTGTGACCATCCTAGACCGAGCCAAGTCCAAAAAGGCTAGAGAATGCCTGAAAGCCTGGCATTCAGACAAATCAGCCATCAACAGGCACATAGAGATTAACAACTTATACACAGCATTAAAGAGGCAATCAAAAAGCCAAAAAGGAAACAAAAAGACCAAAACACCTCCTCACCAGCTATCAACATTCAGATGAGCAGAGATTATCACCATGATTAACACTAGACCAACAACTAAGAAGCAAACAATACCCCAACCAAGGAATTACCTTCTTAGGCAAACAATCAATCTGCAACAACTTCCTAATCAAGGAACCACAAAGACCACTCCCACCAACACTGAATCAATCAATCAGAATAGATCTGGAAGGGACCTTGGAGGTCTTCTAGTCCAGCCCCCTGCTCAAGCAGGAGACCCTATACCATTTCAAGTGGCGGTCGTCTTTTCTTAAAAGCCTCCAGTGATGGAGCACCCACAACTTCTGAACGCAAGCTGTTCCACTGGTTAATTGTCCTCACTGTTAGGAAGTTTCTACTTAATTCCAGGTTGCTTCTCTCCTTGATTAGTTTCCATCCATTATTTTTTGTCCTGCCCTCTGGTGCTTTGGAAAATAAATTAACCCCCACTCTTCTTTGTGGTAGCTCCTCAAATACTGTAATACTGTAACGTGTCATCCCTTGTCCTTCTTTTTTCTAGACTGGCCATACCCAATTCCTGCAACCGTTCTTCATAGGTTTTAGTCTCCAGGACTTTAATCATCTTAGTTGCTCTTCTTTGCACTTTTTCCAAAGTCTCAACATCTTTTTTGTAACCTGGTGACCAAAGCTGGATGCAGTATTCCAGGTGTGGCCTTACTAAGGCTTTATCAAGCGGTACTAATACTTCACGTGATTTTGATTTACCTTTAGAGCCTAATTCCAAACAAATAGATTAGGAGACCTTGGACTATCTGCATTTCCTTGTCAACGGAGGAAGAGTTTTATAAAGCGGTACTAATACTTCTCGTAATTTCACTGTCAGGGCAAACATTTGCATATAAGCCGAGAGCAAACTCCACTCCCTCCAGCACTGATGATGTAACCTAGTTGGGTCATGAAACGTCTGCAAGAAAACAACCAAGCTCAGAGAGCACCACGGATCCCACCGTTCAACCGCTACAAATATTATCTTCTATATTGGTAGAAGATGGCCAGTTTTACATCCGAAGCTTCAGTTCAATCAGACACAGACAACCGTAGGACGTATGTCATGTTCACGGTATTTTCAAAGACCGATTCTCCAAGCACATCTGACCGGCTTGCTCCTGTTAAAGGAGCCCGGACCTAAATTGGTTTTCCCCCCACCCCAGAGACCTCTAAATTGGTGTCATGCTCCACCAATCGGTTGTTCTAATGGAGAGGTCAGCGGGAGAACAGTGGTCATTTTTCATCTAGAGGGGGAAAAAACCAGAGACTAGGCGAGAATCCTTCTCGTGAGCACTTTTTAAGAAGTTGAACAGATTTCCGTAACTCTTCCCCCCCCCCCCGGGTTCATTTCCAGACTTATCAGGCCTTACGGGTGATTATTGAACTAAAGACGAACCTGGGATTAGAAATAATTTGGTCCCTGACTCGGCAGTTTCCCTCTTCTCATTTCCAAAGCATCTGTCATCGAGGCCACTGCCGATTCCCACCCTACAGCCCACCAACTCTGCTGAAGCAGCAACTCTGCATTATTGGAAGAGAAAAAGGAACAGAAAGAGAGGTGTGGGTGGGGTGTGTGTGTGTGTGTGTGTGTTAAAAAAAATAAGAGTATAGAAACACTGACAAGGCAACTAGAGAGAGAGTTTGGAAGAGGTGATGGAAGGTTGTTCCTAATCTTAAAGAATGAGAGCGGAAAGAAAAAATAATAATGAGAGGGAGGACAGAGCAAGCTAGCGAGATATTAAATAAGAGATGGATTAGATGGATGGATGGATAAATAGATGGATGGATGGAAGGAAGGAAGGAAGGAAGGAAGGAAGGAAGGAAGGAGAAGGAAGAAAGGAGGGAAATAGGAAGGAAGAAGGAAGGAAGGAAGTTGGAAGGAAGTTGGAAGGAAGGAAGGAAAGAAGAAGAAAGAGGGAAGAAAGAGGGAAGAAAGAAAGGAAGGAAGGAAGGAAGGAAGGAAGGAAGGAAGGAAGGAAGGAAGGAAGACAGACATTATGTTGCATTCCAAACTGTCTATTTTCCTATTATTATCTCACAATGATGCCACTGGATCATGAATATTTTGAATTGCTACAAAATAAGAGTTGGAAGGGACCTTGGAGGCCTTCAGGATCAACCGTTTGCTGGCTGGCTGGCTGGCTGGCTGGCTGGCTGGATGGATGGATGGATGGAGAGAGCGATTGAGAGACAGAAATTGGGAATTATAAGAGGGAAGATAAAAAAAGAGAATAGATATATAATACTCCACATAACAACAGCGGCCAGGATAGTTTACGCGCAAAGTTGGAAATCTGATAATATTCCCACATCCACAATGGTAGTCCAAAAAATTTTAGAATGTGCTGAAATGTGTAAACTAGCAATGGAATTGCATGACAAAGACGATACGGAATTCTATGAAGCATGGGATAAATGGTACAAGTGGTTAGAACGAAACAAAAAATTCCAAATACTGTTATAAAATAGGAATATCAATTAAGAAATTGTAAGGGGTCTTTCTTCTTTTTCTTGCTCTGTGATGTAAACAAAAAGACATATATGTACTCGAGAGACAGAAAGATAAGTGTAGGTTGGTGGGTAAAAAGGGTTAGGGTTAGGTAGGGAGATAAGTAGGTAGAATATATATATATATATATATATATATATACAGTATATATAATTAATATATAATTAATATATATATATATATAATTTTGTCTGGTTTCATATAAAAAATGCCTATAGGAATACACTGATTTGCTTAACAACCACAGTATTCATTTAATGACCATGGCATTCACTTAATGATTGTAGTGCTTGCTTAATGACTGCCACATTAAAAAAAATAAACATTAAAAAATAATCTGGTCATGTGGGAGTTTTGACCTCCTCTGCTCCTTCTCTACCTCCTCCTGCTCCTCCTCCTCTCCTCTTGCCCTCCTCCACTTCCTCCTACTCCTCTTCCTGCTCCCCTCCTCCTCTCCTCTCCTCCTCTCCTCGTCCTCCTACTTCCCCATCTCCTCTCTTCTTGTTCTCCTCCTCTTCCTCCTCTTGCACTCCTCCTCCTCCTCTTCCACTCCTCCTCCTTCTCCTCCTCCTCCTCCTCCTCCTTCTCCTCCTCCTCGCCTCCTTCTCCTCCTCTTCCACTTCCACCTCCTCCTCTCCGCTCTTCCTCCTCTCCTCTCTTCTTCCTCCTCCTCCTTCTTCATTCCCCACTTTTTCTTTCTTTAGAAAACCTAACATCCGGCTATATCTGCAGTTTCTTCCCACAACCACTGATTTGTTCGACCATCAATCCAAAGAGAAAAACCTCTTTCGATGGGATCAGAGAATCTTCAGTCTTAGCATTTGCATTCAGAAACTCATTTTGAAATCTGTTTTTTGCCTTCTCCCATGAATTCAAAATCCTTGATATTTCCCACTGTTGCTCAGAAGTTGGGCACATAGGATAGTTTGGGGGCTTTGGAAGAAATTCAGATTGAAAGAGAAAGCTTGCGAACTAGCAGAAGTAAGTACACACAGACACACACAAGTACACACACACACACACAGATTTCAAGTCTTTGCACATATGTTCAAGGTTTTATTAGGAAAAGGAACTGGAGAAAACAATGTTGCGGAACAAACCAAACCAATGTATTTTAATTAAAAGAACAAACACTTCTCAACAAACATGTTAATAAGATCTTACTCTGTTACCCCAAGCTCTCTCTCTCTCTCTCTCTCTCTCTCTCTCTCTCTCTCTCTCTCTCTCTCTTTCCTTCTTACTTTCTTTCTTTTTTCTTTCTTTCTTTCTTTCTTTCTTTCTTTCTTTCTTTCTTTCTTTCTTTCTTTCTTTCTTTCTTTCTTTCTTTCTTTCTTTCTTTCTTTCCCCTTCCTCCCCCCTCCCTCCCCCCATGATTCTCTCTCTCTCTCTCTCTCTCTCTCTCTCCCCCTCCCTCCTTCCCTGACAATCTGGGCCCTCCTTTTACTGACCTCGGAAGGATGGAAGCCTGAGTCAACATTCAGCCAACATTGAACAATTAATAAATAATTGGTTGTAAGTTGCGAACTTCCTGTATCCAGGGCTATGTTCCATGAAGAACCTCCCAAAAAACAACACACTCCAAGGTTTTTTATCAAAATATGCCACCATGACTCATGGCCCTGCTATGGTTAAACACTGCAAGACCTGACCTTGACTGCTAGCACAGGGCTCCAGAAGGGAAATCAAAAGTCTCAGATTTTCACACCAAGAGAAGCTTTAAAGGTAGGTGAAGATTCTACTCCACCTTCTCCTTTATTCAGTAAGTAAGAGTGAAAAGTCAGAATAGAGTTGGAAGGGACCTTGGAGGTCTTCTAATCTAACCTCCTGCTCAAGCAGGGGACCCTAAATCATTCCAGATAGGTTGTCCAGTCTTTTCTTAAAAGCCTCCGGTGATGGAGCACCCACAACTTCTGAAGGCAAGCTGTTCCACTGGTTAATTGACCTCACTTTTAGGAAGTTTCTCCTTATTTCCAGATTGCTTCTCTCCTTGATTTAGTTTCTATCCATTGTTTCTTGTCCTGCCTTCTGGTGCTTTCGAAAATAGATTGACTCCCTCTTCTTTGTGGCAGCCCCTCAAATATTGAAACACTGCTATCATGTCCCCCCTAGTCCTTCTTTTCTCTAGACTGGCCGTACCCAAATCCTGCAACCATTCTTCATATGTTTTAGTCTCCAGGCTTTTAATCATCTTAGTTGCTCTTTTTGTACTTTGGAAAAAGTTGTACAAAAGTTTAATCTTTGATTAAAATCTGCTTAAGCAAGCAGACTGGCTTAGAATGAACTTCTAGATTTCCCTTAGTATGGAGAAATCAAAATACATGACCAAAATCTTTGTAATAACAATGGTCTTCCACATTGTCACCAGGGTAAGCCAACTTCTCCAACGTTTTGGGACAATCAGTATATTAGAGTTGGAAGAGACCTTGGAGGTCTTCTAGTCCAACTTCCTGCTGAAGCAGGAGATCCTATTCTGGACAAATGGCTGTCCAATCTCTTCTTAAAAACCTTCAGTTCTTGAAAACATTCCAATGTAAATGAGAGGACCATCTTGGCTTGGAAAATAACAGCCCATTAAGGTTTTTTGGGGAATGTGCCAGGTCATAGAGAAGGTTGAAATTCCTGACATTGACAAGATCAATATAATTGGTCGAGGGGTTAAGCAACCAGGCTAGAAAGTGGGAGACTGTGAGTTCAAGTCCCGGCTCAGCCCTGAAAGCCAGCTGGGTGACTTTGGGCCAATCACTAGGAGACAATGAGTTCTAGTTCTACTTTAGGCCTGAAAGCTGACTGGCTGACTTTGGGCCAATCACCAGGAGACTGTGAGTTCTAGTCATGCCTTAGTCATGAAAACTGGCTGCGTGACTTTGGGCCAATCACACTCTCTGTCCAACCCACCTCACAGGATTGTTGTGGGGAAAAATAGGAGGCAAAAGTTGTGTTGGATATGTTCACTGCCTTGAGTTATTTCTAACAATATTAAAGGTGAGATGCAAATAAATAAATAAAAAATAAAGAGTGAGACATAGCAGTAAGCATCTCTTTGTTTCTGAAGGACAACAGTCCAGAGCCAGTTTCAGAAAGTAGACAAAAAAGTTGAAGGGTTGTCACAGGGAAGAGGGGGTCAACCTATTCTCCAAAGCACCTGAGGGCAGGACAAGAAGCGATGGATGGAAACTAACCAAGGAGAGAACCAACCTGGAACTAAGGAGAAATTCCCAGACAGTGAGGACAATTAACCAGTGGAACAGCTTGTCTCCAGAAATTTGGGAGCTTCATCACTGGAGGTTTTCAAGAAGAGAGTGGACAACCATTTGTGTGGAATGCTATAGAGTCTCCTGCTTGAGCAGGGGGTTGGACTAGAAGATTTATTTATTTATTTATTTTATAAAATTTATATGCCGCCCAACTCCCGAAGGACTCTGGGCGGAAGACCTCCAAGGTCCCTTCCAACTCTATTATTCTATGTTCTGACCCCACCAATTCTGTTATTGTCCCAATATTAGCCACAACCATAAAGCAAAATCAAGTGGAGATTCCTTCCCAGACCTTCTCCGCTATGCTCAGTGCCTTCTTCACAGGTCCGTAACCTGCATTTAAAGGGCGCCTCATGTCCAGTGTGCCTTTCCTGTCTCCCCAATTAGCTTTCATTTTGCTTCCAACCAAGCACACATGGCCGGCTTCAAAGGCATGCGGCTTTTCAAAATGTCTCTGTTAACCGGCTTAATGAAAAATGACAGATGATAAATTCATAAGTACACACACTCGCTTGAGCACGTGGGAGAATGAGAGAATGAACAAGTCCCAAGTGCTTCAACCAGAAAAATAAAACCAAAATAAGAACCATTTTCCTAGTTAGTTCTGGAAGACAAGAGGCAACATATATCTCCTATCCTATCCTATCCTATCCTACCCAACCCTACCCTACCCAACCCCACCCTACTCCACTCCATGGGGAGGAGAAGGAGAAGGGGAAGAATAGTAGTAGTAGTAGTAGTAGTAGTAGTAGTAGTAGTACAGTAGTAACTGGGCTGAAAGCTTACTTACTGTTGGATTTAATATAATAATAACAATAGCAATAGAACTTAGACTTATATACCGCTTCATAGTGCTTTACAGCCCTCTCTAAGCAGTTTACAGAATCAGGCTATTGCCCCCAACAATCTTGGTCCTCATTTTACTGACTTCGGAAGGAGGGAAGGCTGAGTCAACCTTGAAATGGTCATGGTCGAACTGCTGGCAGTGGGTAGAATTAGCTTGCAATACTGCATTCTAACCACTGCGCCACCACAGCTCTCTCTCTCTCTCTCTCTCTCTCTCTCTCTCTCTCTCTCTCTCTCTCTCTCTATATACTGCTTCACAGTGCTTTACAGCCCTCTCTAAGCGGTTTACAGAGTCAACCTATTGCCCCTAACAATCTGGGTCCTCATTTTACCGACCTTGGAAGGATGGAAGGCTTGAGCCGTTCAACCTTGAGCCATTCAGGATCAAACTGCTGGCAGTTGGCAGAGTTAGCCTACAATACTGCATTTTAACTACTGCGCCACCACGGTGCATATTTAATATATTATACACATGATATATTTAATATATCAAGTGTATAATACATGTGGATGAGATGGGCAGCATATAAATCTAATCAATCAATCATCAACAAATCAAGGTGGAATTGTTGCCCAGTGCACGAAGAGAAAAACAAATTACTACACCTTTCTCTGTTAGATTCCAGATAAGAAAAAGATTAAATAATGGATGAGATATTCCCATTAGCTCAGTTTTGGGCTTATTTGAAGCAGCTCCTGCTCTACTTTTATGCATGTATTATAATCAAATGATTCCAGCCCCGAATATTTTTGCATTGATTTGTTAGGTCCTCATTGGTACCAATTAAATTTGCATTTACCCATCTGACAATACTTAACGTGCAGTCATATCAGAAGGAGCTGCTTGGGTCTCAATGGATGGAGAAGTCTTATCTTCTAAAGATCACAGAACCATTTTGACTTTAGAATAGAATAGAATAACAGAGTTGATAGGGACCTTGGAGGTCTTCTAGTCCAAATCCCTGCTCAAGCAGGAAACTTTATACTATTTCAGACAAATGGTTGTCCAATCTCTTCTTGAAAACCTCCAGTGATGGAGCATCCACAACTTCTGAAGGCAAGCTATTCCACTGCTAAATTGTTCTCACTGTCAGAAAATGTCTCTTTAGTTCTAGGTTGGTTCTCTCTTTGATTAATTTCCATCCATAGTTTTTTTTCCTGCCTTCCTGTGCTTTGGAGAATAGCTTGACTCCCTCTTCTTTGTGGTAGCCCCTCAAATATTGGAATGCTGCTATCATGTCTCCCCTAGTCCTTCTTTTCATCAAACTAGACATACCCAGTTCCTGCAACCGTTCTTCGTATGTTTTAGCCTCCAGTCCCCTAATCATCTTTGTTGCTCTTCTCTGCACTCTTTCTAGAGTCTCCACATCTTTTTTACATTGTGGCGACCAAAACTGAATGCAGTATTCCAAGTGTGGCCTTACCAAGGCATTATAAAGTGGTATTAGCACTTCACGTGATCTTGATTCTATCCCTCTGTTAATGCAGCCTAGAACTGTGTTGGCTTTTTTGGCCGCTGCTGCACACGGCTGGCTCATATTTAAATGGTTGTCCACTAGGACTCCAAGATCCCTCTCACAGTTACTACTGTTGAGCAGGGTACCACCTATTCTGTACCTGTGCATTTGAATTTTCTTTCCTAAATGTAAAATCTTATTTTTTCTCATCTTCACTTTGAATTTAACTTTGTTAGATAGGGCCCCGTGTTCAAGTCATTCTTGTTTCTGGAAGGTGACCCTCCTTGAACATTTCACTGCAGGAGAAATTCTGGATATCAGCAATTCTAGATATACATGTAAGAGGAATAAAAACAGTGCAGGTATTTCCTAAAACTCACGCACATAAATGGCTGAATCATGCCCCTTGCGGCAAGGAATTCCTGTCAGGACAGATCTTATTAGGCCTGCCAACTCAGTGAGATGGCAATTCATGTCTAGTTTTTGAATATATATCTATATACTGTATATATTTACCTTCAGAGAAATCCCTAATGTTAGCATTTTAAATACACTGGACCCGGGGGAGAGGAAAAGATAATAACCTCAGTGATGTGGGAAGGGAAGGATAATTAAATAGAAAAAAGGAATTTTGTGAATAATAATATTTGGTATAGTCTTTGATTTACAACAGTTCACTTAGTGACCGAAGTTACAACGGCACTGGAAAAAGTGAGTTACGATTGTTTTCACACTTATGACCGTTGCAGCATCCCCATGGTCACGTAATCAAAATCCGGACGCTTAGCAACTGACTCATATTTATGATGGTTGCAGTGTCTGGAGTCATGTGATCCCCTTTTGCGACCTTCTGACAAGCAAAGTCAATGGGGAAAGCCAGATTCCCTTAACAACCGTGAAGCTAACTTAACCAGAGCAGTGATTCACTTAAAAACCGTGGCAAGAAAAGTTGTAAAATGTGGCAAAGTTCACATTGAACTTTTCACTTAATAACTGTCTCACTTAGCAACAGAAATTTTGGCTTCACTTGTGGTCATAAGTTGAGGACTAGCTGTAGAACAAAGCAATCTTACGAAGAATAAATCTTTGGTACCGAATATAGCTTGCTGGCATATGTGGGGCAGGCTAGTCCCATAAGGGAGAAACAGCACCTCAGATAATACAGCTGAGAATTGAGTTCTGCATAGCTTGGGAACAGCAGATTAGTCAATCCAGTCAATCAGAATAGAGCTGGAAGGGACCTTGGAGGTCTTCTAGTCCAACTCCCTGCTCAAGCAGGAGACACTATACAATTTGAGGCACGTGGTTGTCCAGTCTTATAAACCTCCAGTGATGGAGCTCCCACAACTTCTGGAGGCAAGCCGTTCCACGATTATTTGGTCTCACTGTCAGGAAATTTCTCCTTCATTCCAGGTAGCTTCTCTCCTTGATTAGTTTCCATCCCTTGCTTCTTGTCCTGCCTCCAGGTGCTTTGGAGAATAGGTTGACCCCCCTCTTCCTTGTGGCAGCCCCTTAAATATTGGAACACTGCTATCATGTCCCCCCTAGTCCTTCTTTTCTCTAGACTGGCCAAACCCAATTCCTGCAACTGTTCTTCAGATATTTTAGCCTCCAGGGGTTTAATCATCTTAGTTGCTCTTCTCTGCACTTTTTCCAAAGTCTCAACATCTTTTTCGTAATGTGGTGACCCAAACTGGATGCACTATTCCAGGTGTGGCTTTACCAAGACTTTATCAAGCGGTACTAATACTTCACGTGATTTTGATTTACCTTTAGAACCTAATTCCAAGCAAATAAATTAAGGGAACTTGGACCATCCGCATTTCCTTGTCAATGTTGGAAGAGGAAGAGTATAGATGTATAGAAAGTTCTCTATAGCCATTCTCCTCAGCTGACTTTACCCAAGAGGTTTAACCAGGCAAACAAAGTTAATACATTCTGGGTTTCCATGGTAGACTGAGTCCCAAACTAATCAAATGAGCTGGCTTTGTACGACACGCAAAGCTGCAACCTGACCAAATTAGGAATCAATCACAGTTTCTATGTGCAACGCAAGACACCCTAAAATAAAGAAACATGTGATACATTCAGAAGAGGAGCAAAACACAGCCAAGCCAACACATGGTTGAACCCAGGGTTTGCATGATGTGTGAATGCGGTCAATGACGTTTTATTATCCTATTTTTAAAAGGTAGCCAAAAATGTTTATAATGTTTAAAAGAACATGATAGCAGTGTTCCAATATTTGAGGGCCTCCTACAAAGATGAGGGAGCCAATTTGTTTTCCAAAGCACCAAAAGGCAAGATGAGAAACAATGGATGGAAACTAACCAAGGAGAGAAGCAACCTGGAACCAAGGAGAGCAATCAACCAGTGGAACAACTTGCCTCCACAAGTTGTGGTGCTCCATCACTGGAGGCTTTTAAGAAGAGACTGGACAAACATTCCTCTGAAATGGTATAGGCCCTATACTATAGGGCCTCCTTCTTGAGCAAAGGGTTGGACTAGAAGACCTCCAAGGTCTCTTCTCACTCTGTTATTCTACGTTCTACGGTATGCTTAAAGGTGGTGCAAATCTAGTCCTTATTTCCTGGTGTGCCACTTCCATGCCTCTATTTAGAGTAGAGTAGAGTAGAGTAGAGTAGAGTAGAGTAGGGTAGGGTAGGGTAGGGTAGGGTAGGGTAGGGTAGAATAGAATAGAATAGAATAGAATAGAATAGAATAGAATAGAATAGAATAGAATAGAATAGAATAGAATAGAATAGAATAGAATAGAATAGGAGGTGGAAGGGACCTTGGAGGTCTTCTAGTCCAACCCCCTTGCTCAAGCAGGAGTTCCTAATCCATTTCAGACAAGTGGCTGTCCAGCCTATTTTTAAAAACCTCCAGTGTTGGAGCACCCACAACTTCTGGTGGCAAGCTGGTCCACTGGTTAATTGTCCTCATTGTTAGGAAGTTTCTCCTTAATTCCAGGTTGCTTCTCTAACTTAGTTTGCATCCATTGCTTCTTGTCCTGCCTTCTCGTGCTTTGGAGAATAGGCTGACCCCCCCCTCTTCTTTCTGGTGGCCCCTCAAATACCGGAAGACTGCTATCCTGTCACCCCCCCCCCAGTCCTTCTTTTCTCTAGACTATATCCCTTTCTCCTTCTTTGCAAGAAGCCAGGCTGACATCTCTCTGTCCCTCCTGCTGTTTAACGAGTTGGGACTCCCACCCCCCCAATTCCACCCCCCTTCCACTGCAGATCCAGCCACTTGATGAATGGGGATGTTAATCCACCCCCAATTCTGAAACTTCCTGGTCCTCTCCCCCTTCTCCTTTCCAGCAGCTAACTCAGCAAGTTTTCCTTCTATAAAACATAGCTAGCTAGCTGCAAGAGTGGAAGAGATTTATGGGCAGGCCTAAAATGACAGAGGGGGATGTTTTGATCCTCTTCGAGTCTCAACCCCCGCCCTTCCCCTCCAGTTTTCAGCTTTTATAAATAACATTTCACAGAATTGCTTCCTTCACTTCTGGTTTCTCTCATCCCAACTCAGAGGGGGCAGGCCTATACAGGGGTGAAATGCTCCTGGTTCGCTCGTGCCTGTCGGTCGCCGTAGAGCCGGTCGCCAAGGTAGCGCGAGGCTCCGCCCACCCCCCGGACGCCGGCGTTTGGGTTCTTTTACCCTCTGCGGATGCACAGAACGCTTTGCGCATGCGCAGAGGGTAAAAGTACCCAAATGGTGGCGTCTGGGTGGATGGGCGGAGCCTCGCGCTACCTTGGCGACCGGCTCTACGGCGACCGACAGGCACAAGCGAACTGGGAGCATTTCACCCCTGAGCCTATATATTTGTTATTTTTCCAGTGCTGGGTTGCTACCGGTTCGCCCCAGTTCGGGCAAACCGGTAGCGGTGGCGGTGGGAGGCTCCGCCCACCCGCCCGGATGTCATCACGGATGATCTGCGCATGTGCAGAAGGTTCTGCGCATGCGCAGACGTGCCGCACCCGAGCAAAGCGAGCGCACGCGCACGCGCTTTCACAGTTACCGGTAGCGAAGGTAAGTGAAACCCACTACTGCCTCCTACAACATTTAGACCTTACCTTTCTTTCTCGGGCCATGCACCACGAAATAAAGTTGGCCAAATCGCCGTTTTATAGGGACAGACAAATCTCCTTCCCTCCCACTCCCTACCCTCCACCAGTGTGGGAAAAGCAGAAACCTTAAATTGAGTGAGTTACGTTTCCAGAACAAGCCCCATCTGGGAGACTTGAGATGGGCAATCAGTATAACAGAATGACAGTATAACAGAGTGGAAGGGAAACAGAGTTGGAAAGGACCTTGGAGGTCTTCTAGTCCAACCCCCTGCTCAAGCAGGAGATCCTATACAGCAGGGGTGTCAAACTCACGATGACATGTTGTTGTCACGTATCACAACTTTTTCCCCCTTCGCTAAACTGGGGGTGGAAGTGCCCAGCACGTGACACAACCGGCCCCCGGACCACGAGTTTGACACCCCTGATATACAGGATAACAATAACAGAATGACAGAATGACAGTGTAACAAAATAATAGAGTTGGAAGGGACCTTGGAGGTTTTCTAGTCCAACCCCTGCTCAGGCAGGAGACCCTACACAGAATAACAGAATAGCCACCACGCCTCTTATAAGCAGAGATTAACACCAAGAACAGTACCTCAATCAAGGAATTTCCAACTCAAATAAACAAGCTAACAGTAAACAACAGCCCAAACAAGGAACCAAGAAGGATATTCCCACCAACACACACAGGACAAGGTTCAGAGCCATCAGGATGCCTGCCTGCCTGCACAGAGCACCAGCTCATCTCCCCACCAAAGTGGTACCTATCTATCTACTCGCATAGAACATGCTTTCAAACTGTTAGACCAGGGGTGTCAAATACAAGGCCCACGGGCCTGTCCTGAAAAATGTAAGGGGCCGGCCCACATCGCTTCAGCTCAGTCTACCCAATGTGGCTTCAGCCCGGTCTACCCAGTGCAAAGAGGAAACATGCCAGCAGTTTGGGGAATGGTGTCAAGCTGGCCACGCCCACCCAGTCGGCCACGCCCAGTGAATGGCATTAAGATGGTCATGCCCACCCAGTTGGCCACACCAACCCGACTGGCCGGCCCTCAACCACAGCCCTGATGCGGCCCTCAATGAAATTGAGTTTGTCACCCCTGTGTTAGATCGACTGAAGCTGAGGCAAGTGACGGGAGCTCACCCTACCACACAGTGCAGAGGTGGGTTCCTCCCGGTTCGGACTGGTTATATAGAACCGGTAGTAACTTGGTGGCCTGGGTTGCTAGAACCGGCAGCGACCCAGGCCTGCCATGCCCCTGAACTGGTTCTTTCGGCGGTACCGTAGGCGCCGCCATCTTGTTTTTTGCTTCTGCGCATGCGCAGAAGCTTTTTTTTCCAGCACTGCACATGTGCGAAGCACCCGCGCGCCCGCGTGGCACTGAGCAAAACTGCAGCGAAGAAAAGAAGAACCCACCCCTGACACAGCACTAGGACTAGAACTGCCGGAGCTGAGACTACATCCAGGATCATTAAGCCACTGAACCACCGTGTCTCAAAGAAACGAAGTGTGCTCATCCATCGGTGGTCCGAGAAGTGACGGGAAAGACACAGACTAGGAAGCAACGTGCAACAAATGCAGCCAAGGCAGATCATCTGCATAGGTTTGGCCCACCAAGGAGTTAAGTGACAAAGTCTACAGTCCCTCCATGAATCCATAATTGATTCAGTAAGAAATCACTAATCTCGCTGTCATCCTGGTGAATAAGATAATAAATGTGCCCTGTCCAGGGAATGCAAAGTTGTTTGAATTGGGCTGAAATTATTAATAAAGGCCCAACTTTTTCACTGGCTCTTATCTCCCCTGCTCCTCAATTCCAGCTAGTTTAGCATTTCTTTTTAATCTCTCTCGCTTGTCACATAAGACAGCCGAGAGTAAAGAGAGGGATATGTGTGTGTGTGTGTGTATGTGTGCAAATTGCCATAGAAACACAACGACAGGGGTTTTTGGGGTGGGGTGGGAGAAGAGTGGAGTTGCGAAAGCAAAGGGGACTTTCATCCCTTTCCCCCCTTTTCTCTTCTATTTGGGGTGGGGGTGTGGGAGGCACATAAAGAAAAAAAAAACCCAAAGCTAAACAAAATACCCTGGAAATTTGAGGGGGGTGGAGAATTTGTTTCGATCTGCCAGATTTAGTATATTCCCAAACTTGCTTTGGACTTCCCTTCTCTCACACTTTTTTTTTTCTGTTATAAAAGAGCACTGTGTTCTTCTCTTCTTTTTCCTTTTCCTTTCTCATTTCTTCCTCCTACTCCTCTTCCCTCTCCATTTTCCTCTCCTTTCCCCCTTTCTTCCTCTTCTCCTCCTGCTCCTTCTCCTTTTTCTTCCTCTCCTCCTTCTACTTTTCTTGTACCTTGTCCTTTTCCCTTTTCTCCCTATACTCCTCCTTTACTTCTTCTCCTTTTTCTTCCACTTCTTCCTCCTTCTCCTTTCCCTTTCCCTTCTCTTCCTCCTTCCCTCCATTCTTCTCTCCCTTCTATTCTTCTCTCCATGCCATTCTCCTTCTCCTTCTCCTTCTCATCCTTCTCCCTCCCATCCTCCTTTCCTTCTCCTCCTCCTCTTTCTCCTTCTCCCTCCCATCATTTCCTTCTCCTTTTCTCCTCCCATCCTCCTCCTTCTCCTCCTCCTCCTTCCCCCTCCCATCCTTGTTCTCCTTAGCAATAGCAATAGCACTTAGACTTATATACCACTTCATAGTGCTTTACAGCCCTCTCTAAGCGGTTCACAGAGTCAGCATATTGCCCCCAACAATCTGGGTCCTCATTTTACCCACCTCGGAAGGATGGAAGGCTGAGTCAACCTTGAGCCGGTGAGATTTGAACCGCCGAACTGCAGCTAGCAGTCAGCTGAAGTAGCCTGCAGTCCTTCTCCTCCTTCTCCTCCTTCTCCTCTTCCTTCTGCTTGTCCACAGGGGGCAGGTTAAAAATTACAAAATTGTTGACCAGAATGCTAGTGTAGAGGAACGTATGAACTGCTACATTCTGAAGGCACTCAACTAGGGCAGCAGCACCTATCTCTGTTTCACAAGCACTCTTTTCTCCTGGGTATTGGATTAACCAGCTTCTTCAACTTTATCAAGTTCCTAGCCAAATTAAGGAAAAGAAGAAGGACAAGAGATCCATGACAAGTGACCTACAATTTATCGGAAGGAACTGCAGGTTGGAGTTTAAGCAGAGGTGCAGCCCACAGATTGCCTTGCAAGAAACGTGCAGCTAAAACCAGTTGCTGTATTGTTGGCTCTTGACAATTCAGCCCATGATAAAATCTACCATCATGACCTGTGCAGACACATCCAGGAAACATGTTCCATCATCAGCTGCTGATCTGGGACATTTCTGCTTCTTCTAGCCTTATATTGAATTATTTGGGGATAGCAATAGCAATAGCACTTAGACTTATATACCGCTTCATAGTGCTTTACAGCCCTCTCTAAGCGGTTTACAGAGTCAGCATATTGCCCCCAACAATCTGGGTCCTCATTTTTACCGACCTCGGAAGGACGGAAGGCTGAGTCAACCTTGAGCCGGTGAGATTTGAACCGCCGAACTGCAGCTAGCAGTCAGCTGAAGTAGCCTGCAGTGCTGCACTCTAACCACTGCGCCATCTTGGCTCTTGGGATGCAAGTTATGAGAGCTGTTGTGAAGATTGAAGCTCCCAAAGCCAGAAATAAAGAGATTGAGAACAAACATAATGGTTATCCGAACACAGGTGAGGTGGTCTCCAGATCCAAGGCCAAGAAATGAGAAGCAATAAGTTTACTACCAAATAAGGGTGGAAGAAATAGATGTAAGATTGAAACACTGGGTTGCTCATTGTAGAAGCCTTAATGCTCAATTCCCCAGCAGCCAATCTTTATTATTAGGACTTATTATTAGCTTCTGAATGTTGGCGGATTTCTAGAAGCCTTGATATTAACTGTAATGTAATAGTTGATGTCGGAAATGACCAGGCTGAGCCTGAGGGAGGGGTCAAATGTGTCATCAGTCATGAGTACATGCGTGCCCACTAGAGATCTAAGTACATTCAACCTTGAATTTCTTCTTAACTCCTGCTCATTTCCCTTGACCGTTAGTAGCTCAGATTCTTGTAGAGAGCTTAAACATTTATACACATCTGAATTGCCTGAATCTCTTGATTTTCCTGGCACTTGATAGTTAGACTTGCAATAAGGACAACACAGGTTGAACATCTGTTATTCTGTATTCTCTGTTTCCAGAAGTTGGGGGTGTTCCATCATTGGAGGTTTTCAAGAAGAGATTTGACTGCTATTTATCCGGAATGGTATAGGGTCTCCTGCTTGAGCAGGGGGTTGGGCTAGAAGACCTCCAAGGTCCTTTCCAACTGAGTTATTTTGTATTCTGTAAGCTCTGTTGTTTGCACAACAGAGATCTACAAAAGCTTTGTTTCTAATTTGCACATATTTGCCATCCCAGCAAGAAGGTGGGCATTGAACACCAAGTGAAAGGAGGTAGGGGCATGAAGGAAATTCTTCAAATATTGTTTTAAAAAATAGCGATATTTCATTGCCTAAAAGCCCAGCCTGTTTCAGATAAAAGTCTTGATTGAAGCCATTAGTAGGCAAAATGAGCTAAAACTGGTAATAGCCAGCATTGAAAAAGCAAAAGTATAGTAACCCTTTATTGTCATTGTACATCATGTATACAACAAAATTGGTTATGATATGGTGATGATAAGAAGAAGAAAAAACTTTAAATGCTAAAGGTGGAAAACAACAACAATAACAACAACAACAACAACAACATGACCAAGTTGCTAGACATGACCAGGTTGTTAAATTAATCCACTGGTCATTATGTAAAAAATACAACTTACCTATATCCGAAAAGTCATGGAAACATAAAGGGAAAAGTTGTCGAAAATGAGACGTTGAAGATCTTGTGGGATTTTCGAATACAGACGGATTGTCATTTGGAACACAACACACCAGATATCACAGTTGTCGAAAACCGAAATGTACAATTTATTGATATCGCGGTACCAGGAGATGCCCAAGTCGAAGAAAAAGAACTGGGAAAAATCACGAAATATCGCAACCTGGCCATCGAAACTACACAGCTATGGATGAAACATGTAACAGTGTGAGTTATTTTGTATTCTGTAAGCTCTGTTGTTTGCACAACAGAGATCTACAAAAGCTTTGTTTCTAATTTGCACATATTTGCCATCCCAGCAAGAAGGTGGGCATTGAACACCAAGTGAAAGGAGGTAGGGGCATGAAGGAAATTCTTCAAATATTGTTTTAAAAAATAGCGATATTTCATTGCCTAAAAGCCCAGCCTGTTTCAGATAAAAGTCTTGATTGAAGCCATTAGTAGGCAAAATGAGCTAAAACTGGTAATAGCCAGCATTGAAAAAGCAAAAGTATAGTAACCCTTTATTGTCATTGTACATCATGTATACAACAAAATTGGTTATGACCGGCCATTGAAGCTACACGGTTATGGATGAAACATGTAACAGTGATACCCATTTTCATCAGGGCACTTGGTACCATGTCCAAGAATTTTATAAAACACATCAAGAAATTGCAGCTTCCTGCAATAACACCAGTGGAACTGCAAAAAACTGTGCTACTCAGAACATTGTACATCTTAAGAAGCTACTTGGTTGATACCTAGGACACTGGCAGCAACCCGTATCAACCATTAGCACCAGTCAGTGATCTTTGTGATACATTTTTAAATGTTCAGTTGACTGAGTTTCATGTTTAATGAATAAAAGTTAATAAATATTCATAGATTAGAAGCCCTCACTATTCTAATAATCTCTCGCCCAATTAAAATGTTAGGTTCATCAAGACATTGATTTATTAGCAAAAGAGGTCATCCCTCTCTTTTATACAGATAGTCCTCGATTTACAAAATTTCATTTAGTGACCGTTCAAAGTTACAACAGCACTGAAAAAAGGTCTCATGGCCGTTTTTCACACGTATAACCATTGCAGCACCCCCGTGGTTGCACGTGATCAAAATTCAAATGCTTGGCAACCGACTCACATTTATGACGGTTGCAGTGTCCTGTGATCCCCTTTTGTGACCTTCTGACCATCAAAGTCAATGGAGAATCCGGATTCACTCAACGACCGTGTGACCAACTTAACAACTGCAGCGATTCGCTTAACAAGCGTGGCAAGCAAGGGGTTAAAATGGAGCCAAGCTCGCTTAACAAATGTCTCCCTTAGTAACAGAAATTTGGGGCTCCATTGTGGCCGTACGCTGAGGACTGCCTGTCTACATACTCTCGGAGTCACTTCACATTCACTAAAAAAGCACCCCCAAAATGGAACAATAAATCAATAGCCCCGGGAAAAAATAAAAAGAGCAATAGAAGCAAAATGAAAATAGAGAAGCTGCATCAACAAGAAACAAGTTAAAAATAATCCAACTGATATTTTAAAAGGTCTGGGAATACGGAGAGAGACATCAAGGTAGAGACTGGTTAATCTCCCTGGAGATATTTTTTCAATAAAGGCACTATCATAAATAAGGTCACGCTTGTTAGTCAGACTTCCTGTAAGACGAAGTTGGTACAAGCAGCTTTAATTAGAGGCAGGGAAAACTCCTTTTTTTTTTTTTCAAAATTCTTCATCAAATCTGTGGGTAGGGAATCAGGAGAGACTGAGGGAGAGAATCAGGATCACGTGAAGTGTTAATACTTTATAATGCCTTGGTAAGATCAGACTTGGAATACTGCATCCAGTTTGGGTCGCCACGATGTAAAAAAAGATGTTGAGAGACTCTAGAAAGAGTGCAGAGAAGAGCAACAAAGATGATGAGGGGACTGGAGGCTAAAACATAGGAAGAACGGTTGCAGGAACTGGGTATGTCTATTTAATGAAAAGAAGGACTAGGGGTGACACGATAGCAGTGTTCAATATTTGAGGGGCTGCCACAAAGAAGAGGAGGGGGTCAACTTATTCTCCAAAGCACCAGAAGGCAGGGCAAGAAACAATGGATGGAAACTAATCAAGGAGAGAAGCCACTTGGAATTAAGGAGGAATTTCCTAATGATGAGAACAATTACCGTAATCAGTAGAATGGCTTGCCTTCAGAAGTTGTGCCTGCTCCTTTCCCTCCCTCCCTCCCTTCTCCTTCCTTTTCCTCCCTCTCTTCTCCCTTCCTTCCTCTCTTCTTCCTTCCCCCTCCTTTCCCTCCCTCCCCCTTCCTTCTCCTTCCTTTTCCTCTCTCTCTTCTCCCTTCCTTCCTCTCTTCTTCCTTCCCCCTCCTTTTCCTCCCTCCCTCCCCCCCCCCTTCCTCTCCTCCCCTCTTCCCCCCCCCCTTCTTCCTCTCCTCCTCCTT
>QLTV01003266.1:2349606-2365394 GCA_003457575.1 Thermophis baileyi
TTCCTTCCTTCCTTCCTTCCTTCCTTCCTTCCTTCCTTACTTCCTTCCTTCCCTTCCTTCCTTCCTTCTTTCCCTCTTCCTCCCTCTCCTCCTTTCTTCCTTCCTTCCTTCCTTCCTTCCTTCCTTCCTTCCTTCCTTCCTTCCTTCCTTCCTTCTCCATCCTTTCCATTCTTCTTCCTTCTTTTTTTCTCATTTGCATATCACAGCAAAATGAAAACAAAAGAAAGTTCATTTTTTAAAAGGGGGGGGGGCTACAAATGTAACCCCTGCACAACGCCTAGCCTTCTCCCATCATGTGCTACAGAGATACAGAGGAGTTGGGACATTTTTATTTATCATCTATTATGCTTTTCATTGCTCTCTGTACCCTACCCTGCTAGGTGAATGCTTCAGCCAAGATAGCAGCATATAAATATATGAAAGCAATAAATAAGAATATAGACATTCCTAGAGATAGAAAGAAAGCTCTACCCACAATAATGTCAGAACTTCCTTGGGAGAAATGCAAAATGGAAAGAAGTGAACCAGAGAAAATAAAAGCTATTTCCAGTTTTGCAATTGTGGTGAATACCTGTAGCTCAGGTGGAGGAGGAGGGTGGAGGTTCATTCCCCGAGCTTGTGGGTTGGTTTCCAGGTGTTTTGTTACCAGGCGAGATGACATCTTCAGCGGAGTATAAGGGAGGTCAGTGTCCATATTCTTTTGCTTATAGGTCTTTGTGTGGTCAAAAGGTCTTTTGATGGAGAGTTCACATCAGGTGAGGGTCACATCAATTGATCTGACCCATCTGACACCTGACCCATCGCTGACCCATAACTAACCCCACATAACCCCCCAACCATCACTTCACCTCCCAATGACCCTCACCTGACCTGACCTCCCCATCACAAGACCCATTACAGGACTCTCATTTGACATGACCCACACCTGGCTCATCACCAGACCCTCACCTGACATGACCCACACCTGATCCCTCACAAGACCCTTCACAAGGCCCTCTCCTGATGTGTCCCTCCCATCACAAGACCTACTGACCAGAGGTGGGTTCCTACCGGTTCTAACCGGTTCTTTAGAATCATTAGTAAACCGGCAATGACATCACGGAACCAGTTCTTTCGGTGTCTCCGTGGGCATCGCCATCTTGGATTTTACTTCTGCGCATGAGCAGAAGCTATTTTTTGATT
The DNA here is from genome assembly GCA_003457575.1 of Thermophis baileyi. NCBI lineage: Eukaryota > Metazoa > Chordata > Lepidosauria > Squamata > Dipsadidae > Thermophis > Thermophis baileyi. The sequence continues at coordinate 2,350,789 of QLTV01003266.1, forward strand.
GCTGGGGGAGGGGGAGCGTGTGCGGCGCAACCCTGAGCGAACCGGCAGCAAAAGGATCCAGAACCCACCCCTGCTACTGACCACACGAAGCCCTGATAAGCAGAAGAACACCAACACTGGCATCCCCTAAATTCTTCTGAAGATGTAACCAACCCACAAGTTCGGAGAATGAACCTTCACCCTCACCTCTATTTCTACTTTCCCCCCGGGACTGTTTCTAGTCCTGATTGCAGTGAGGTGACAAAGTCTCAGGAAAATGACAACCTCATCTGTCGTTTCTCCATTAACCAGGGTTAACAAAATACAAGCCATAAACTGGCGATGCGATCTCCAGGAGTAAAGGCAGTACAGAAATGTAGAGAATAGAATAGAATAGAAGAGCTGGAAGGGACCTTGGAGGTCTTCTAGTCCAACCCCCTGCTTAAGGCAGGAAACCCTACACCACTTCAGACAAATGGTTATCCAACCTCTTCTTAAAAACTTCCAGTGCTGGAGCATTCACAACTTCTGGAGGCAATCTGTTCCACAAGAAGTTGTTTTGTTGTTCCACAAGAAGTTGTTTTGTTGTTCCACAAGAAGTTGATTTGATTTACATTTCAACAACCAACTCCACCTTCCTAATAAGTCTCATGGTTTATATTGGACTCCATTGATGGTGATTCCATGGAGAGGCCCACAGACTTTTGTGATTGTGGTTTTTTGCAGTGGTGTGAGGGGTATTTTTTAATGATTTTATTGCCTGAACTATTGATATTGTAGGATGCCTCTCTTGAGATAAGGCAATGTTTCTCAATCTTGGTCATTTTAAGAGTGGTGGACTTCAACTCCCAGAATTCCCTAGCCAGCGTTGCTCATGAGTCATAGAATCATAAGCCCGGAAGGGACCTTGGAGGTCTTCTAGTCCAACCCCTGCCCAAGACAAGAGCCTTTATACCATCCTGGACAAATGGCTGTCCAATCTTCTATTGAAATCCTCCAGTGATGGAGCACCCACAACAATTCACCAGCAACAATGAACACAAACCGTGTTACTGTTCCCTTCCAGAGTCTTCCGAGTGGGAGGATAAATACATACAACAAAACAGAAGTTGCTCGCCCTTTAAAATCAGATTTTTTCCCCCCTCAACTTCTCATTCTAGCAAAGACTTGAGGATTTCTTGCTAGCTTCTTGCCAAGTTTTCTAACCAGACCTAGCCGGGCTGTGCTTCCAAATTCAGCAAGTGCTGCCCTCTGCTGTATTCAGCTGCTGTCTAGAAATAGATTTTTTTTGGGGGGGGGAAGAAACGTACACAGAATACTGCCGATAAAATGCTGCCTGCAGGAAAAACTGCACAGAAACATGCATGAATCTTTCGGGCAGGTTAGAAAGAAAGACAGCACATTTTGCTAACTGATCCAGAAATGATGGTTGGGGGGGGGGGGAATGCTCAGCTGTATCTACAGAGCATGCTTCTGAACATTGGTTGGGAGAGCAAAACAGACAACAGCCACTGATGATGTTACCTAGTTGGGTTTTGAAACGTCTGCAAGAAAATAACCAAGCTCAGAGAGCACCAAGGACCCCATGGTCTTCCTCCTCCTCCCTTTCTCCTTCTCCTCCACTCCAAACACCCGATTTCCTCCTAGCACTGATGATGTTCCCTAGTTGGCTCATGAAACATCTGCAAAAAACCTACCAAGTTCAGAGAGCACCAAGGACCTCCCAGTTTAACCTCGAGCTACAAATCTTCTCTTTTCTTTGGGACAGCATCCATGAAAAGCGGCACTTTGCTTTTCCAAAAGGCAACAGGACTTCCTTCCTTGTTTGTTTGTTTCCTTGAAAACACTTTGCTTCTCATCTAAGAAGCTTCAGTTCTGCTTCTTGGATGAGAAGCGAAACATTTTCCAAGGAAAAAACCAAGGAAATCCAGGTGCCTTTTGGGGGGGAAAAGCACTTTTGGGACAACCATGACCTGGAAAATTGAGAATCTCCATAAACAAGGATAATGTCAACTCGCAAAGCATTCCTGGCCTGCTCTCGAGTTGACATAGGCCAGGGGGGATGGGAAACCGGCGAAATGGCACAGCAGCCCAAGACAGAAGCATATTCCATGCTTATCTCTCTCAAGGCAGTATCCCAAGGTTACATACAGCAGTGAGGGGAGTGATCTCTACAACCTGGGAAATTGCTCCATTGGCGAATGTGATTGATGACACACCCTGGGAGGAGGGGGGAAACAGGGTCATACTGGAGCTTAAATTACGTAGGGTCAGAGCTGGCTTCACTTGAGAACGTGCTGACATGAAGCTCCTAATAAATAACTGGATTTCTTTTGAAGCTTGGCTCAAGACTCATGATTTAATTAGGGCATCCGTCGGAACCCTGACAGATAACAAGACTAACGGAGTTGAAAGGAACCTTGGAGATCTTCTAGTCTGATCCCCTGCTTTCCTTAGGCAAGAAACCCTATGCCATTTCAGACAAATGGTTATCCAATCTCTTCTTGAAGACCTCCAGTGTTGGAGAACCCACAATATCTGGTGGCAAATTGTTCCACTGATTAATTGTCTTCACTGTCAGGAAGTTTCTCCTCAATTCCAGGTTGCTTCTCTCCTTGATTAGTACCCATCCATTGCTTCTTGTCCTGCCTTCAGGTGCTTTGGAGAAGAGGTTGAAATCTCCCTGCCTTCCTCAGGAGAGGCAGAGATTTCCATGTCTAATGAAGGAAGGGTCCCACAATCACTTTTGAGAAGGTCAGCTGGAGAGAAAGGACTCTGCCCAACCAAACCATGCACAGACACAGAGACTTCCACGGAGCAATACAGATGGGTGACCCTATGCTAATGAATCCCCATCGGAATGAGTCCTTCATACCCCTGAGGTCTCTCTCTCTCTCTCTCTCTCTCTCTCTCTCTCTTGCCTGTGGATTCATATCTTCCCCCTTTGACATCATCGGGAAGAGTGCCTTAAAAGGCTTAGCCGAATGACTTCCCCACAAACAAACTTGCTTTTTTTCTCCTCCTCGTTATTTATCATCCGCATTAGCATAGGGTCACCCTAAAAGCTTATCCTCTGAGTTAATTATCCAAAGAGCAACAAGGGAAACAAAACAACAACAACAAAGAGAGAGAGAGAGAGAGAGAGAGAGAGAGAGAGAGAGAGAGAGAGAGAGAGAGAGAGAAGGAGGAAGAAATAGGAAGAAATAGAGAGAGAGAGAGAGAGAGAGAGAGAGATGAAGTGATGTTATGAAGTGATGGAAAGCGAAAATGTAACAGACGTATAACAGAATAAGAAAGCTGGAAGGGACCTTGGAGGTCTTCTAGTCCAACCCCCTACTTAGGCAGGGGACCCTATACCAATGATGGCTAACCTTTTACGTCACCGCGTGCCAACCTGCTTGCCGGAAATGGCACGCAAAACCATCCCGCCTGGCCTCGCTGGCCTCGCTGGCCTTTGCGCACGTGGGAGCGGCGAAACCCGGAAGAGCAGCGTTCTGGCACCCGAACTTCCGGTTTCTGGCATGGACGCGTGCCTGACGAACAGCTGGCCATTGCGCATGCACGTGACGGAAACCCGTCAGTTCAGGTGCCGGCACACGCATGAGTGCCGGAATGCTGCTCTTCCGGGTTTTGGTGCTCCCGTGCATGCGAAGGCCAGCTGACTGGTGCACATGTGTGCACAGGAATGCGGAAGAGGAGCCAGAGAGGCCGCGTGTCCTGCGTGGGATGGCTCTGCATGCTGCTTCCTGCACGCGTGCCATAGGTTTGCCACCACGGCCCTATACCATTCCAGACACGAGCCTGTCCAGTCTTTTCTTTAAAAGATGTGCTATGGTTGAGGAGAAAAGTGGAGCGGGAAGCTGGTGGGAAGTCTATTTTGGAGGGAGATGTTAGTTTAGCAAAGTTCAGGTGTGACTCGGTAGCAATAAGGAGACGGAGTCCTGATGTCACATGATAAGCCAAATGTGTTTTTTAAGCTGAAAAAAAAGGTGGGTCCTCCCTTGAATTGCAAGAACCCCAAACACAGTGTAAGATAGGTAGGTAGATAGGTAGATGGATACATAGATGTATATGTAGATAGATACGTAGGTAGATAGATGGATAGATAGATGATAGGTAGGTAGATGGTAGGTAGGTAGATAGGTAGATAGGTAGGTAGGTAGGTAGATAGAAGATAGATAGATAGATAGATAGATAGATAGATAGATAGATAGATAGATAGATAGATAGATAGATAGATAGATAGATAGATAGATAGATAGATACGTAGATCGATACGTAGATAGATAGATACGTAGATAGGTAGGTAGATATGTAGATAGGTAGGTAGATACCTAGATAGGTAGGTAGATAGATTTCTTACTTTTACTTAGTTACAGAAGAAGAAGGACACACACTACAGGGAAAGTATAGAAGTTATAAAAATACTTATGTACACTTTTTGTGATTTCGGTCACATGCTTAACACCCACAGGCTTGTGGTTTCTTCTGGAACTTTCCACAGCCTTGAAGGCCTGCTGAGGCCAGAACTTTAGTTCCACCACCTCAACATATGTACCTTTGAACCCATCATCCAACTCATTAGATTCCTAATCAACAGTGTCCTCTCCAGAAACAGGTGGGCTTGGAGGCTAAATTGAAGGATGAACAGCTAAAGGAACTAGGTATGTTCAATTTAATGAAGAGACGACTTAAGGCAGGCATGGAAGCATCTTCCAATTCTTGAAGGACTGTTCAAGGGAAGAGGGGGTTGGACTAGATGACCTACAAGGTCCATTCCATTCCACTCCACTCCACTCCACTCCACTCCACTCCACTCCATTCTACTCTGCTCTTCTCCTTAGTACCTGAAAGCAGGACAAGAAGCAATGGATGGAAGGTCTTCAGCGGAGATCCAACCTGGAAATGAGGAGGAATTTCCTGACAGTGGGAATGTCCAATCAATACAAGAGCTTGCCTCTCCGAGTTGTGAATGCTCCATCAATAGAGATTTTCAAGAAAAAACTGGACAACCATTTGTCCGAGGTTGGTATAAGGACTCCTGCCTTGAGCAATGGATGGACTAGAAGGCCTCCAAGGTCTCTTCCAGCCCTATGATTCTATGTAGGTTGGACGTTCTCCTTGATCTCATGGTGTCGGGATTGAGTAGCAAGGAAAACATTTGCACAAGGGTGACTAACGCATCAAGGGCTCCCCTTTCTGTTCAGAAGTAGCAGTGGTGATTTATTCCTGGTCCCCCTCACCTCTGTAGACCCCTCTCCTCTGTAGATCCCTCACCTCTGTAGACCACCAGATCTACCTTTGAACAGAGTCAAACATAATTGATGTAAGATGAGGCGGCTGGGCTGCTGTCCAGGGTTGGATGCAAGGATTGTTGGATGCCTGCCATAAAAGATTGGCACAATCGACTAGATGCCTACCAGTCATAAGTCAAGGTGTTGGTGTTGACTTTCAAAACCTCCAAACTCCTTAGAGCTAACTGATCTGAGGGACGGTCTCTCCATCTGTGAGTTTGCCCAGCTCACGCGATGACTGGAGGGTCTCTTTTGAAGATGGTCCTACGCAAGAACCTTGGATATTGAGTGTGTTGAAGAGGGTTCTTCTCTTCTGAGATGTCCAGGCTAAGGAATCTTCTTCTCAGAACGGGACCTTTCACCCCACCCTCCCAGGAGTTACAAAACGGAAGGAAACACAGGTAGTCCTTGACTTACACCAAAGTTACAATGGTGCCAGAAAAAGCGACTGAGGAGCATTTTTCACACTTACGACCGTTGCAGCATCCCCCTGGTCACGTGATCAAAATTCAGATGCTTGGCCACTGACTCACATTTATGACGGTTGCAGTGTCCTGGGGCCAAGTGATCCCCTTTTGCGACCTTCTGAGAAGCAAAGTCAATGGGGAAGCCAGATTCACTTAACAGCCAGGTTACTGACTTAACACGTGCAGGGATTCCCTTAACCACTGTGGCGAGAAAGGTCATAAAATGGGGCAAAGCTCGCTTAACAACTGCCTCACTTAGCAACAGAAACGTTGGGCTCAATTGCTGTCATAAATGGAGGACGGTCTGTCTGTCTATCTGTCTATCTGTCTGTCTCTCTGTCTCTCTGTCTCTCTGTCTCTGTCTCTGTCTCTCTCTCTCTGTCTCTCTCTCTCTCTCTCTCTCTCCCCTAAGCCTTTACCTGTTAAACTTTTTTTAATTCCTTTATGGTAACTCCCTTGATTTTTTTTTGTTCAGCTTTATATTCCGAATTTTGTTTTATTGTTGTTAAGCTGCCGCGTGTGCTTATATAAGCAAAAAGAGAAGGCATAAATTTAACACTCCCAATGCTATATAATACATGGCTTGGAGCTTCAAGGTGAAGCAAGACGAAGGAAATCTTAAAATAAGGAATATCAAGTTGAACATCTGTTTTTTTAAATCACCGAAGCTCTCTTTATAAACTTCTTCCACCCAAATGCAGTTTCTTTTCTTTTTTCTTTTTTCTTTAATGCAGAATTGCCACTGAAAAATCCATTTTGAGATGCAAAACAGGGCTTTGAGGAAAATGTCAGAACTGATTTCTCACAAACAGTAAGAGACTCTGGAGGCATAAATTTACGGTGAGACGCACCATTGTCATTTGAGAACACGCCAAGTGGGTGCAGATCTAGGCAATCTTTGGGCCCATGGAGAGGCAAACATATAGCCTGAGGACCCCAACTTGTTCTCTCTTGATGCAAGAGAAACTCAGAGAAATCCTCACACAGAAAGCTCTTGGCCCAAAGCGGAACTATTGATCTTTAAGTTGGTCGTCTAAGAACATTATTTTTCAGCTTGAAAAATACCTGCCAATGAGTTTGCCACAATAGAAGAGAAATGGTAGCTCCCTGGAAGCCTGGCACTTAGACAAATTGACCATCAACAGGCACAGAGAGATAAACAACATCTACATGCCATTCAAAAGACTAAAATCAAGTCAAAAGCCAATCAAACGCTAAAAGACCACAACGCTTCCTCGGCAGAAATCAACTTCCAAATAAGCAGAGATGGACACCAAGAACAAGAACTAAACAATACCCCAATCAAGAAATTTACAAGTTGGAAAAACACACTAACAGTAAACTATAGCCCCATCAAATAACCACTAAGAATAGTGGCACAGAATCAAGATCACATGAAGTATTAGTACCACTTTATAAAACCCTACTCGACATCTGGAATACTGCAACCAATTTTGGTCACTGTACTACAAAAAAAAAACCCCATTGAGACTTTGGAAAAAGTTCAGAGAAGAGCAACTACCGGTAAGATGATCAAAGGCCTGGAGACTAAAACATATGAAGAACAACTGCAGGATTAGGGTTGGGCTAGTCTAGAGAAAAGAAGAACTAGGGAGGACATGATAGCAGTATTCCAGTGTTTGAGGGGCTGCCACAAAGAAGAGAGGGGTCAACTTATTCTCCAAAGCACCAGAAGACAAGAAACAATGGATGGAAACTAATCAAGGAGAGAAGCAACCTGGAATTAAGGAGAAACTTCCCAACAGTGAGGACAATTAACCAGTGGAATAGCTTACCTTCAGAAATCATGGGCTCTCCATCACTGGAGGTTTTTAAGAAGAGACTAAACCCGTGATGGCGAACCTATGGCACGCGTGCCAGAAATGGCATGCAGAGCCATCTCTCTGGGCACACGAGCCATCACCCGTTGCTCTTCTGGGTTCCAGCGTGCCGGCCAGCTGGTCTTCACGTGTGCGGGAGCGCCGGAAACAGGAAGATCATCTTCCTGGCACACGCACGCCCACCGGGTGGCTGCTCTTCCGGTTTCCGGCGCACGCATGCGCACCGGCCAGATGGTCTTGACGTGCACATGCACGCCAGAAACCGGAAGACCAGGTGGCCAGTGCGCATGCACATGTCAGAAACCGGAAGATCATCTTCCCAGCATGCACATGCGCACTGGGCAGCTGTTCTTCCAGTTTCCAGCATGCAGGCACACGTGCCCCTGTTTCGGCACTCAGTGCTAAAAAGGTTCACCAACACTGGACTAAACAGTCAGTTATGTGAAATTGTATAGGTTCTCCTGCTTGAGCAGGGGGCTGGACTAGGAGACCTCCAAGGTCTGTTCTGTTCTGTTCTGTTCTGTTCTGTTCTGTTCTGTTCTGTTCTGTTCTGTTCTGTTCTGTTCTGTTCTGTTCTTCTCTGCTCTACTCTACTCTTTCCACCAACACTGACAGGGCAAGCCACTTGTATAGAAACAGAGAGAAAACCTCACCTCCTCCTAGCACTGATGATGTTATCTAGCTGGGTCATGAGTATTCTTGATGGTTCCTTGATTGGGCTGTCATTTCATGATTGGCTCAAAGCCAGCTGGGTGAGCCAATCACCAGGAGACAGTGAATTCTAGTCCCTCCTTAGGCATGAAAACCGACTGGGTAACTTTAGGCCAATCCCTCTCTCACTCAACCCAACCCTACCCACCTCACAGGGTTGTTGTTGTGGGGAAAATAGGACGAAGTAGATGATGTGTTGTGTCCGCCTTGATTTTTTTTAAAAATAGAGACCAATAAAAGGCAGGATAAATAAATACAAACAAATAATAAAATATTTTTTCTGATGTTACAGGCTTAATGGGGACTCCATACAGCTTTAAACAGAGTTGAATTATGCCAAAATGGTTCAAAATCCAGAAAATCTAGAGAGCCGGAAAGTAATTTCTGTCCTCGCATTGTGAGTTGTTGTTTTTGTTTTAATCTGTGGGTCGTAACTATAAGCAACAGATACTGAAGAGCAAAGAAGAAGACAGAAAGAAACATGTTTATTGCATCGCTCTGATATTTAGTGTTATGCCGTTTTGAACCCGGACATGGCGTTGAGCAAGAAAGAGTCTTTTCAAAGATAACCTCTGATGGTTTTCTGCCCAATCTATGTTTGCACAGTTAATTTAAGTGTAATTTATTTAGAAGGGAAGTGCTAACGTCTCATACGAAATCCAACTCTTTCATACAATGCCCTCAGTCAATTCGATAGGAACAATCAATGGGCTATTGACAAGTTCTCCGTCTTTTATTCTCCGCGTGTCATATCAGTTAGTGCCTAACTCATCGGAAAGAGTTTCCGACAATTGACCACAAATTGATGCCTTTTCATTATTATTCCTCACCCTCCATCTCTTCCTCCTCCCCCCTTCCTTATCTTACCCCTCTTCTTTTCCCCTTCCTCCTCCTCTTCTTCTCCTCTTCCTCCTCTTCTTCTCCTCCTCCTCCTCCTCCTCCTCCTCTTCCTCCTCCTCTTCCTCTCCTCCTCCTCTTCCTCCCCTCCTCCCCTCCTCGTCCTCCTCCTCCCACACTGATGACATTACTTAGTTGGGTAATGAAACATCTGCAAGAAAACCACCAAGTTCAGAGAGCACCAAAGACTCTACCCTCCTCCTCCTCCTCCTCCTCCTCCTCCTCCTCCTCCTCCTCCAAACGCCCCGCCCACCACCCACATCTACACTCACCCCCTACCTCCTCCTCCTCCTCCTCCTCCTCCTCCTCCTCCTCCTCCTCTGTCTCCACTTCTTTCACCTCCCCTCTCCTCCTGCTGAACAAAAAAGCAATGGCTGGAAACATATCGAAGAGAGAAGCAACCTAGAACTAAGGAGGAATTTCCTGACAGTGAGAACAATTACTCAGTGGAAGGAGTTGCCTCCAGAAGTTGTGTGCTCCATCACTGGAGGTTTTCAAGAAGAGATTGGACAGCCATTTGTATGGAATAGTGTAGGGTTTCCTGCTTGTGCCGTGGGTGGGACTAGAAGACCTCCAAGGTCCCTTCCAACTCTGTAATTCTGGAAGTTGCATTCAAACCAGAGACTTCTCTTTGCCCTTCTGAGGGGCAACCCCCCCCAAATCTTAAAGCTCCCAAATCTGATGGTGGGAGGACTCTGAGCTTTGTCGGATACCTGTGTTCAGCTCCCCTTCTTGATTCTACAAGCCGCGATAAGACTGCCAGCTTTCCAGGCAAAGATATGGATTCCCTATCTTCATTCCATTAACTTTCTAAGCAGATATGAAATACAGGTGTCCCTTCCGTTTCAATTAGACCGTATCAGAAATCTCTCTGAAGAAATCTTATATAGATCTGTGTAACGTTGCAAGTTCAACAGTCTGGAAAACGCTGTCTCATCAGCAACCAACAATATTATTACGGATTCTGCCTCCTCCTCCTCCTCCTCCTCCTCTTCCGCCTCCTCCCCCCCTTCCCTTTAAAGACAACCCGTATGGATTTTTTTCCCCAACCACTGCAGTCCTTCAGATAGCAATTAATTTCCCCCATAAATGAAATACCTTTCATATTCCTTTAACCAGGACAGATTAAATTGACATCTACGTGGCCCCGTTGGCTGGCCTAACCTATCAGTTAGCATTAAAGCTTTGCAGGAGTTATTGGGTCCTTCCCCTCCTCCTCCTCCTCCTCCCCCCGTTTCTCCACCCTTCCAATTTCTTCTTGAAAATTGAAAGGGATTAAGTTTGGATTAGATTAGCGTTTTAATCAGAAAGTCAAAAAAAAAAAAGGATGAATGGTTGATATTTTCAGCGGGATAAGACACAGGAAGATTTTCACTTTCCACCATCTCCGAACACAAAGATGCATTAGCTTGACTCAAGATGGTTTTGCATTTCTCATCTCTTCCCATCAATGATAAAAATGGCAACGCAACAGAAGAGGACAATTATCCATTAAGGTAAGTATGCCATAGAGTGGGACACCAGCCAAATTATCCCCATGGTTACTACATAACTAGGCAAGAATTCACATCCCCCCCCACTCCCCAGCTGCTTAGGGCTGATTGATTTCTATCTGAGGAACACCAGGTGAAGACGCCTGGAAGGTAGCTCAAGGTAGTAACATAACCCATCAGGGCTGCTTCCAATTGTGTCAGCCTTGTTGGTTTTCCTCCTCAGTGAACCCAACACAGGTTAGCATCACTTTAAAGGCCTTTACTCTCTAGTTCAGGATAAGCAAGTGGCTGGCTTCCAGATGTTTTGGAGTTGCACTTTTCAGTGCCATTGTAATTTTGAATGGTCACTAAATAAACTGTTGTAAATCGAAGACTACCTGTACTAACATTGCAAGTTGTTTGGTTTGGTGGCAGCAGAGCCTCAGATAGAAAGTCCCTACAGAGAGTGGTGAGGACAGCGGAGAAGATTATAGGAAGCTCACTTCCCGTCATTCAGGATGCCGCTTATAAACGCTATGAGCTTAAAGCTCGAAGCATTGTTAGAGACCTCACACACCCACTTCACGGTCTGTTTCTGTTGCTTCCCTCTGGGAGGAGGTTTCGAAGTATTTCGAGCAGGACTACCCGACTGTGTAACAGCTTTGTTCCCTATGCCATCCATCTGGTAAACTCGCAAGATACTTTTTTCTCACCATGTACATGTATACATTCGAACTAGACTGTGTTGTTTCTCTGTGTCATAGAATATATGTGGGTATGTACATAATTTTGTATTTATTTAGTCATGTTTATGTAGTGTATATTGAAGGTGGTGACCCTTTGACAGCTGTATGCAACAAAATTTCATTTTAATGTATGCCGATTAGTGTACATTCAAAGTGACAATAAAGTTATTCTAATTCCAATGTTATTATTTCCCCAAATAAACTTCCCATTGATATTCCAGAGATCATTTCCTGCTGACACTGATGGAAGATCACAAGATTAGTTGCTGGTAGAAGAAGAAAAAAATCCCCCTTTTAATTTAAAAATGGAGGTAAAAAAGCCAACTGGGTTTAAAAACACCTACCTAAAATCATNNATTCTATTTTATTCTATTCTATTCTATTCTATTCTATTCTATTCTATTCTATTCTACTCTACTCTACTCTACCCCACCCTACCCTACCCTACCCTACCCTACCCTACCCTACCCTACCTTACCCTACCCTACCCTACCCTATCCTATCCTAACCTATCCTATCCTATTGGTTCCAGTTCCGGTTCCGGTTCTGGTTCCGGTTCCAGATGCAATTCAAGGTATTGGTTACCACCTATAAAATCCTTCATGACACAGGGCCATATTAGATCCAGCACACAGGGCCCATTTTAATTTCCCTCTATGAAACAATGTCACCTGGAGGCATAATCTCTAAGTTGTACCGGTAGTGCCTGCTCCCTAGAACAATATTTGCTAAAATTCAGATAGCCCTGGCTCTGCTAGTATTCCCCGAGATCCTGAAAATTCATTTTTTTTTTTTTTTTTTGCCCTGGGCATTGAGCTACAGTGTGATTAAACCCAGAAATGAAAGGATCTCGATGGGAATTTGCTGGAAGTACAGTAGACTCATTTATTCTGCTTTGGATGTATGTGGTGTTTTGGTTCCCGTGTTTCTAACCATATGCAAGACAGGGACAGTTTGTGAGCTGGGAGAACATGGAAATCAAGTCAAGTCAATCAATCAATCAATGTAGAACTACAGGGAAATTTCCTGACAGGGAAAACAAATAACCAGTGGAACGGCTTGCCTTCAGAAGCTGTGGGTGCTCCATCACTGGAGGCTTTTAAGAAGAGACCGGACAGCCATTTGTCCAGAATAGTAGAGGTTCTCCTGCTGGAGCAAGGGGTTGGGCTAGATGACCTCCAAGGTCCCTTCCAACTCTGTCATTCTGGTAATTAATCAGAGGAACGGTTTGCCTCCAGAAGATGTTTTGGCGTTCCATCAGAAGATGTGGGCGTTCCAGCTGCTGTGGCCTAGAGGTGGAGCTCTTGCCTCACAATCAGGAGGTTGTGAGTTCGATCCTAGGTAGAGGCAGATGTAAGGGTCTCCTGCTTGGGCAGGGGGTTGGACTATAGATGACCTGCAAAGTCCCTTCCAACTCTGTTAATCTGTTAAATCTGTTAAATCACCGGAGGTTTTTAACAAGAGACTAGATAGCCACTTGTCTGGAATGGAATAGGATCTCCTGCTGGAGCAAGGGCTTGGACTAGAAGAGAAGCAACCTAGAACAAAGGAGAAATTTCCTAACCATGAGAGCAAACTGTCACCCCTAAAGCTGACCTGACCTGACCATCTTGGAAGCTTCAGTGTTGCCAGACTGGAGCTGAGGGTCAGGGAGGGGGGATTTGAGATAGACTTTGTAGCCAAAACAAAATACTTTCTCTTGGGAACCAAGGACATTCTCACACCTGGTCAGAGGAAGGAGGAGTGATGTCACCAGGCAACCAGACAGCGCCGTGATTGGACCATGTGACTGATCGTTTGGAGAAAGTGAAAAACTTTTACTTTTAATTAGATGAAAACCGTGGGAACCCTCAGAGTTGGTTTTCACCAGATCTGTGCCAATATGATACCGTATATCCAATAAAGCTATTCTTTGAGGAATCTACCTGCCTCGGAGTTTTGCTTACTATGGGTCTATTACTTGGAACCCTGACACAAACAACCAATGGAACAGGTTGCCTTCAGACGTTGTGGGTGCTCCATCACTGGAGGCTTTTAAGAAGAGACTGGACAGCCATTTGTCTGAAATGGTATAGCTTCTCCTGTTGGAGCAAGGGGTTGGGTTAGAAGATCTAAAAGCTCCCTTCCAACTCTACTATTCTATGTTCTATGACTAGAAGACCTCCAAGGTCCCTTCCAACTCTGCTATTCTACTACACATTGCCCAAAGAACCTTAGCTTTGATCCAATGCATCTGAAAGTCAATTAAAAAACAAAAAATGTGGCAAAAGAATATCCTAAGATCACAGGAGGTGATGGAGCAGGGGTCCCCAAACTTGGCAACTTTAAGACTTGTGGACTTCAACTCCCAGAATTCTCCAGCCAGCTGGCTGGAGAATTCTGGGAGTTGAAGTCCACAAGTCTTAAAGTTGCCAAGTTTGAAGACCTCTGTGATGGAGAAATGAACATTTACAGTAGCAGAAAGGGTTTGTCCCATGGGGCACTGTCACTGAGATGTGGGCAGCCTACATGTTCCATATATTGTTATTATCTTGGGAATTGTTTTACTCGCTCTCAGAAAAAGTTGTCAAAACCAGGTAGGCTAACATTATACGCCCGTTTCTGCTTCCTTCTTTTTTTTATATGTAAAATAATATTTCAAAAGCAGTGAGATTTCTGATCAAAGCTAGGTTTTCTTTCTAAAAAAAAAGTGGGAGGGTCTCAGGAGGGTAGAAAAGCTTTTTAATTAATGAATTCTGGAGGAGGAGTGGGAAAAGAGCTAACTGATGGCATTCAGATTGTTGTAATTATTAATTTCTCCAACAAAGTGATGAATCTCCAGGTGCGCTACCTATCGACCATCTCTTCCTTTCATGCTAACGATGCCATCTCCTCTTTAGATGGAGGGAACATGAATGGAATTAAAACAGACTGTGATCACATGATGGGCAAGTCGAGGGACTGTTTGTAGACAGTCAATAGAGAATAATCCCATCATTCTCAATATTAATTTGTTGCCTTTTGAGAAAGCACCTTTGGGTCTGCAAGAAAACCACCAAGCTAAGAGGACACCAAGCACCCCACATGTCACCCCTGAGCTATCTAATCTATACATCTATCTATCTATCTATCTATCTATCCATATCTATCTATCCTATCTATCCATCTCTGTCTCTGTCTGTCTGTCTATGTGTCCATCCGTCCCTCCCTCCCTCCCTCC
>QLTV01003266.1:2365409-2386387 GCA_003457575.1 Thermophis baileyi
TCTCTCCCTCCCTATCTGTATCTATGATCTATCTATCTTTTGGGTCTGCAAGAAAACCACCAAGCTAAGAGGCTATCTATCTATCTATCTATCTATCTATCTATCTATCTATCTATCTATCCATCCATCCATCCATCCATCCATCCTATCTATCTATCCTATCTATCCATCTCTGTCTCTGTCTGTCTATGTGTCCATCCGTCCGTCCATCCCTCCCACCCCCTCTCCCTCCCTATCTGTCTGTCTGTCTGTCTATCATCTATCTATCTATCTATCTATCTATCTATCTATCTATCTATCTATCTATCTATCTATCTATCTATCTATCTATCTATCTATCTATCTATCTATCATCTATCTATCTATCTATCTATCTCTATCACCCATCCATCAATCAATCCATGTATCTACCAATCTATCATCCTGACAGTTAAAACAATTAATCAGTGGAATGACTTGCCTCCAGTACCCCAACACTGGAGGTTTTCAAGAACACATTAGACAACCATTTTTCTTGAATGTTATAGGGTCTCCAGCTTGAGCAAGGGGTTGGACTAGAAGACCTCCAAGGTCCCTTCTTTTATTTTGTAATTCTGTAAAAAAAAAAAACACCTCTGCATTTTACTGCTGTCTGACATTCAGAACCATACCACACTTAAGAGGTCAATTTTGAAACACAGATCAATTCTTTCTTTCTTTTTCCTTTTTAAAGCCTGTTCTTTACCTTATGTCCAGACCAAAGCTGGATACATCTAAGCTGGTCCGATCAATCTTGAAAAGTTGGCCCGACCCAAATCAATTCATTTCTTTCCTACAGGGTAGTCCCATATCACCTCTTCCGATAGATAGATAGATAGATAGATAGATAGATAGATAGATAGATAGATAGATAGATAGATAGATAGATAGATAGATAGATAGATAGATAGATAGATAGATAGATAGATAAGATATTCATGATATGATATGAATGGGACAGAAGCTTAAGAGATTCAGGTCTAAGCAACAAAAGCCTTCTGTGTTTTCATTTTCCCTTTACAACTGTTCTGTGGATAGCACTAGCAATAGCACTTAGACTTATAGTGCTTTGCGGCCCTCTCTAAGCGGTTCACAGAGTCAGCATATTGCCCCCAACAATCTGGGTCCTCATTTTACCCACCTCGGAAGGAGGGAAGGCTGAGTCAACCTTGAGCCGGTCAGAATCGAATGCCTGGCAGTGAGCAGAATCAGCCTGCAATACCGCATTCTAACCACTGTGCCACCACAGTGGATGCCAATTGTCCCTGTGTTTTCAGACACAAGTTTTTAAATGCCTTTCTTGGTTTCGGTTTCTCGAAAACACCCGGGAATCAATGTTCATGTTGTTATACACAGTGGCATATTTCCTGTAGCCTTCGGGCCATTTTCACCACGGCTACGCAATTCCTCTTAGGAACAGGGCTACAGTGTTCTACCTTATGATGTGATTATTCAATTTGCTATAACTCCCTTGTCTCTTTTGAATAGATCTGGATGCCTTTGTCTTTCTCTGCGCTACTAAAAGCAAAAAACCAAACGAAACGAAACGAAAAACAAATGAGGGTTCCCAATTGATCCCCAGAAGAACGGAAAAAAAAAACCTGTACAATTTCTATATGTACAACATCATTTCCTAACTGTGAGTACAATTAATCAGTAGAAAACAGCTTGCCTCCAGAAGTTGTGGATGCTCCATCACTGGAGGTTTTTAAGAAGAGACTGGACAGCCATTTGTCTGAAATGGTATAGGGCCGTGATGGCGAACCTATGGCACGCGTGCCACAGGAGCCATATCTGAGGGCATGTGAGGCGTTGCCCTATGTCAGCTCCAGCGTGCATGTGCGCACTGACCAGCTGATTTTTGGCCTTCTGGAGGGCGGGGGAGGTCATTTTCGCCTTCCCCAGACTTCAGGAAAGCCTCCTGAAGCCTGGGGAGGGTGAAAAACGGCCCAACGGCCCAACTGGAAGTTCGTTTCCGAACTTCCGGTAGGCCTTTTGGGTCCGTTTTTCGCCATCCACAGGCTCCGGAGGCTTTCCTGAAGCCTGGGGAAGGCGAAAACGACCTCCCCCCTGCCCGGAAGGCCAAAAATCATCTGGAATCCGTTTTTTGCCATCCGTAGGCTCCAGAGGCTTCAGTGAGCCCTGCGCGCATGAGTGTGGGGGGGCAGCGCAGGGGGTTGTGCACACATGCACGGGGGGAAGGGCATTGCATTATGGGTATGGGCACATGTGCACACCCTATCGTGTGCGCGTGCGCCCTTTTGGCACCTGAGCAAAAAAAGGTTTGCCATCACTGGTATAGGGCAGTGGCGGTGAACCTTTTTGGCACTGAGTGCCGAAACGGGAGCATGCACACCAGAAACCAGAAGAGCAGCTCCCCGATGCACGTGTGCGGGAGCGCAGGAAACCGGATGCTTAGTCTCCAGACGTGTACATGCACGCCGGCCACCTGGTCTTCTGGTTTCTAACACGCATGCACATGTGAAGAATAGCTGGCCAGCGTGCGCATGTGCGCCGGGGAGCTGCTCTTCTAATTTCCGGTGCTCCCGTGCACGTGAAGACTAGCTGGCCGGCACGTGCATGCACGCTGGGGAGCTGCTGTTCCGGTTTCCGGTGCTCTCTCAGCGTGAAGACTAGCATGTGTGCCAGAAACCGGAAGAGCAACAGGCAACGGCTGGCGTGCCCGGAGAGATGGCTCTGTGTGCCACTTCTGGCACACGTGGCATAGGTTCGCCATCTTGCGTATAGGGTCTCCTGCCTGAGCAGAGGGTTGGACTAGATGACCTCCAGGGCCCTTCCAACTCTATCATTCTATGTTCTATGACTTAGGTCTGTTTTTCACACTTTCAACCATGGCAGCATCCCCGTGGTGACGTGATCAAAATTGGGATGCTTGGCAACCGATTCATATTTATGACGAGTTGCGGTTATCCCGGAATCCTGCGATCAACTCTTGCGGATCGTCCGACCCGCCGAGTCAACAGGGAGGCGGGATTCACTTTGCAACTGTATCACTAACGTTAACCACTGCCATGATTCACTTAACAACGGCGGCCAGACAGGTTAACGTTCGCTTAACAACCATCTTGTTCAGCAGCAGTAAAATTAGGGTGAATTGTGGTCATAAGGATTCCATGCCCTGTTTGTGATATCTCTGTGGAGTTTTAAGAAGACGTCTTAGTAAATTCATATTTAACTGCCCTCCTTCTCCCACCCCACCCCCCCCAAAAAAACCAACAACAAAGGGAGTACTATTGTGAGAAGTGATCTGAAGGTGAGGCTTGGTGTTCAGGAAAAGAGGAAAAATCAATGAGCTAGAGAAACATCCTTCGGGCCTTTCAGCTGCCTGGAGAAAATATTTCAATATTTCAAAAGCTTTCAAAATGAGAGTGCGTAATGGAACTATTGATGGAGCTTCAATACAGAGGTAGCAATGCTGGCTACTCTGAGGTTGAGATGGAGCTAGCCATTCTCCATTCTCCTCTGGTCTTCTTTCTCCTTTTCATCTTTCATACCCAGCACTTGAACTTTTACTTCAGTGTTTGACTTCTTGTGTCAACTCTGAAGTTGGCCTGACGGAGGCCGTCCTTGAGGCTTCAGTGTTGCCACAATGGAGATGCGGGTTAGGGAGGGTTTTTTTTTTTTAGCCAAAACAAAATAATTTCCCCTGGGAACCAAGGACAATCCAACAGGTAGCTGAAGAGAGGAGGAGTGATGTTACCAAGCAACTGGAAAACACCCTGATTGGACATGTGATTGTTTGTTTGGGAAAAGGGGAAAACTTTTACTTTTAATTAGGTGAAAACCGCAGGAACCTTTAGAGTCAGTTTTCACCAGCCTGTGCCGATATGATAGATGCAATAAAACTGAATCTACCTGCCTCTGAGTTCTGATTGTTATGGGTGTATTACTTGGAACCCTGACATTTTGCTTCTCTGGGGGTTTCTTCTTCTTGACTTTTTGGCTAGGTCTGATTGCCAAGTAAAATTGAACAGAAGAGAATAACAGAGTTGGAAGGGACCTTGGAGGTCTTCTAGTCCAACCCCCTGCTCAGGCAGGAAACCCTATACCATTTCAGACAAATGGTTATCCAATCTCTTCTTAAAAGCTTCCAGTGTTGGAGCATCCACAACTTCTGGAGGCAAGTTGTTCCACTGCTTAATTGTTCTCACTGACAGGAAATTTCTCCTTAGTTCTAGGTTGGTCATCTCCTTGGTTAGTTTCCATCCACTGTTTCTTGTTACAATGTCACCTTTTTCCCCCCAATGCCGTGGTAACTTCGAACAGTCACCAAATCAACTGTTGTAAGTTGAGGAACTCCCCGTATAAGACATTAGCCACGGGGTCTCAAATTTGTAACCGTTTGTTAAATACATGGGTTGCTGTAACACACACTATTTGGCTGGACCAAATTTGATGCTCGAAGAGAAAGCTAAGAAGCTTGAAAGGGGCCGAGGGGCAAGATTTTCTGTTCAGCAGGAGTTTGATGTGCAGATGATGGATTGCATCACTTAAGACCAAGCTACATCTCATTTTGGTATTCGAGAGGCTAAGTGGAAAAACCATCCAGGGATTAGAAGATGCCATCTAATTTTAATTAATTAGTTAACTCTAATTTGTCATCAAGAAAACCTGAGACTTATAATCTACATTGAGAGCCAGTTTTGTCTAGGAAACAGGCTAGAAACAAGGAGACAGTGAATTTAAGGCCTGTCTTAGGCATGAAAGCCAGCTGGGTGACTTTGGGCCAATGACCAGGAGATGGTGAGTTCAAGTCCTGCCTTGGGTATGAAAGCCAGCTGGATGACTTTGGGCCAGTCGATCTCTCTCAGTCCAACCCACCTCACAGGTCTGTTGTAGGAAAAATAAGAGGAGGAAGGACTATCATGCATGTTCACCATGTTGAGTTATTTATAAAGGCAGGATAAAAATCTAACAAATAAATAATATGGATGGGAAGAGTCGCAGCTTCCTAAAAGCATTGGAAAAAGATGCTGATTTAATTTATTTTAAAAAACTATTCTGCTTTTCCTCCACAGAATATGGAATAATAGAGTTGGAAGAGACCTTGGAGGTCTTATAGTCCAACCCTCTGCTCAAGCAGGAAACCCTGTACCATTTCAGACAGGGGGCTGTCCATTCTCCTCTTAAAAGCCTCCAATGATGGAGCACCCATAACTTTTTATTTATTTTTATTTATTTATTTGTTTGTCAAACATGTACAAGATAGCAGGTATAGGTATAAACATAAACATAATCAAAGTGAATACAGATAGATGAGGACAATAGGACAGTAGGACAGGGACGGTAGGCACGCTGGTGCGCTTATGCACGCCCCTTACAGACCTCTTAGGAATGGGGTGAGGTCGACAGTAGACAGTCTAAGGTTAAAGTTTTTTGGGTTTGGGGAAGAAACCACAGAGTCAGGTAGTGAATTCCAGGCATTGAAGACTTCTGAAGACAACTTCCATTCCACCAATTAATTGTTCTCACTGTCAGGAAATTCCTCCTTAGTTCTAGGTTGCTTCTCTCCTTGATTAGTTTCCACCCATTGCTTCTTGTCCTGCCCTCAGGTGCTTTGGAGAATAGTTTGACCCCCCCCTGGTCTGTGCAGGAGCCCCTCAAATATTGGACGACTGCTGTTATGTCACCTTAGTCTTTCTTTTCTCTAAACTAGACACACCCGATTCTTCGTATGTGGGTGCTTCATCACTGGAGGTTTTTAAGAAGAGACTGGACAGTCACTTGTCTGAAATGGTATAGGTTCACCTGCTTCAGCAGGGGGTTGGACTAGAAGACCTCCAAGGTCCCTTCCAGCTCTAACTCTATTCTAAGTCTAATTCTAGCCTCCGGCCCCCTAATCATTCTCGTTGCTCTTCTTTGCACTCTTTCCAGAGTCTCAGCAGACAGAAGACTTAATCTTCCAATTTCTCTCCCTACAACATCCCTGTAAGGTAGCTTGAGCTGAATAACAGGGAATAAAAGATGCAAAGTTACCCAGTGACCTCACCTGGCTGAACCAGCCTTGAATCTAGTCCTGTAACCAGAAACATTTTTTGTTTGTTTGTTTGTTTGTTTGTTTATTTATTTAGTCAAACATGTATTGGATAATACATATAAGTATAAACATGATTTGAATACATGCAATGAATACTAATAAAAGGGAACATTAGGACAGGGATGGTAGGCACGCTGGTGCACTTATGCACGCCCCTTACAGACCTCTTAGGAATGGGGTGAGGTCAACAGTAGACAGTCTAAGGTTAAAATTTTTGGGGTTTTGGGATGAAACCACAGAGTCAGGTAGTGTATTCCAGGCATTGACCACTCTGTTGCTGAAGTCGTATTTTCTGCAATCAAGTTTGGAGCGGTTCACTTTAAGTTTGTATCTATTGTGTGCTCGTGTATTGTTGTGGTTGAAGCTGAAGTAGTCATTGACAGGTAGGACATTGTAGCAGATAATTTTGTGTGTTACACTTAGGTCATATCGAAGGCGGTGTAGTTCTAAGTTGTCTAGGCCCAAAATTTCAAGTCTGGTGGCATAAGGTATTCTGTTGCGAACAGAGGAGTGGAGGACTCTTCACCAACAGTCGCCGCTACCGGTTCACTTGAACTGGTCCAAACCGGTTGAATACCACCTCTGATCTTGATCCCGCCATCTACATCCTCTCCCTGTCTTGGGGCTGAGCATCCAATACACAAAAAATTCTGGGATCCTCAGAGCCCTCAATTAAACTTTTTTTAAAAAAATCTCTTCCCCCCACCTTTCTTGCCAGCAAACTTCCATTCCTCCCTGCAACTGACTCTGCCTTCTCTGCTCTCCTTTCATTTTATTATTATTATTATTATTTTCCTCTTTCATTCCATAAGTGCTTGGGTTTTTGTCCCCCCCCTTTTTTTTCTGGGGTAATATGAGAAGAAGCTTTTATTTCTATAAGATGGCAGCTGCTTTCATTTAGTTTTATGGATTTAATGTATTTAGATGTTCCAAGAGAAGCTGTGAGCTGATGGTATTATCCAGCCGTTTGCTGCTTAGTGCCTCTTCTAATGACGAGACTTATCTGATTCGGAGCATCTCATATCGGCGGCAATATTAATTCTCCGTTCTTTTGTCTTTGGGCTTCCAGATTTAATTTGTAGAGGGGATTCTTTCGAGAGATGTGGGTTCCTTTTTCCTCCCTCTCCGCAGACCTCGTAATGTTTTTTTTTTTTAAATTGATTTCTTTAATTGTATTTATCGGTCTTCTGCCGTTATTATTTTTACAAATAACTCAAGGCAGCAAACACACAACAGCACACTTTCCTCCTCCTGTTTTTCCTCCCACAACAAAAACCCTGTGAGGTGAGTTGGGCTGAGAGAGATGGACTGGCCCAAAGTCACCCAGCTGGCTTTCGTGTCTAAGTCAAGACTAGAACTCTTTGTCTCCTGGTGATTGAACCAAAGTCACCCAGCAGGCTTTCATGGCTAGTCAGGACTAGAACTCACTGTCTCTTGGTGATTGGCCCAAAGTCACCCAGCTGGTTTTCATGCCAGAAGTGGAACAAGAACTCACCATCTCCTGGTGACTAACTCAAAGTCACGTAGCCAACTTTCATGCCTAAGGCAAGACTAGAACTCACTATCTCCTGGTAATTGGCCCAAAGTCACCCAGTTGACTTTTGTGCCAGAAGTGGAACAAGAACTCACCATCTCCTGGTGACTAACCCAAAGTCACCTAGCCAACTTTCATGCTTAAGGTGGGACGAAAACTCACCATCTCCTGGAGATTGGTCCAAAGTCCCCTTAGTTCTAGGGTTGGATCTCTCTTTAATGATCTTCCACCCATTACTTCTTGTCCTGCCCTGAGCTGCTTCGGAGAATAAGTCAATCCCAGGGGTGAAATGCTCCCGGTTCGGGCATGCCTGTGGGTCGCCGGACAGCCGGTAGCGACGGAAGCGGGAGACTTCGCCCACCCGCCCGGACGCTGCCATTTGGGTTCTTTTACCCTCTGCACATGTGCAGAACATCCGTGATGATGTCCAGGTGGGTGGGCGGAGCCTGCCGCCGCTGCTGCTACCGGTTCACTCGAACTGGGCCGAACCGGTAGAAACCCACTACTGCATAGGTCCCTCAATCGCTCATTGTATGGTTTAGCCTCCAGATCTCTGATCATCTTGGTTGCTCTTCTCTGCACTCTTTCTAGGGTCTCAATATCTTTGCAAGGACAGGCTACAATTATTAAGATTCCCAACGACGAACAAAGAATTTATCACAAAGAGCTTGGAAAAGTCACAGCACACCTGGTTAGGAATGCAAGAATCACAAGGAACCTTAGCATAAAAGCCAATGAGTTGGTTGCTGATGGAAAACTCGGTTCTTCATTCATGACGTTAGAAAAATCCATACTTGAGAATGTGTAGCTAAATGTCTATGGAGATTTTCAGTCATCCAGGTCCTGGTTGTCCCAAAGATGCTTTTTTTCAAGAGGCAACTGGACTTTCTGGTTTTTCTTTGAAGACGTTTCGCTTCTGAGCCGAAGAAGAACTGAAGAAGCTTCTTGGATGAGAAGTGAAACGTCTTCAAAGAAAAAACCAGAAAGTCCATCAGAACAACTAGACACAAGGACAGTCCCCCCCCCCATGCCATCACTCTGCTAAACAACTAATTCCCAAAACACTGTCAAACTATTTAGTAAGGCTGCATTACTATTCCTCTTCTCATCCTTCCTATTGCCTATTTCCTTTTCTACTTATAACTTTGTTGCTTGTATCTTTACGATTTATATTGTTTTATTTAGTTTCCTAGTATGATTTATGTTGATTGCTTATTTAGTTTCCTATGAATATCACTAAGTGTTGCATCTTATGATTTATGATAAATGTATTTTTATGATGACTATAATCATGATTTATCACTTATATCTTTTATGTACACTGAGAGCTTATGCATTGAAGACAAATTCCTTGTGTGTCCAATCACACTTGGCCAATAAAGAATTCTATTCTATTCTATTCTATTCTATTCTATTCTATTCTATTCTATTCTATTCTATTCTATTCTATTCTATTCTATTCTATTCTTATTCTTATTCTATATTCTATATTCTATATTCCATTCCATTCCATATTCTTTATTCCATTCCATTCCACTCCACTCCACTCTACTCTCTTGAAAAGAAAAAGCACCTTTGGGACATACTTGAGAATGTTCTCCTCCAAACACACACACACACACACACACACACACACACACACACACACACACACGAAACCACTAGGTGTTAATAACAGAACCAGGAATCACCAGTGACGAGGAACCCTCTCAAATTGCAGGTCACCCTTAATAACCCCAAAACAGAGGCCCAAAACCGTCATAGCTTTGCAAGAACAAATTAATTTTTCACGACAAACGAGTAGAATTGTTTTTCTCCCGGCCTCCAAAAGAAGCTTGTCAAAAGTCATTTAAATTAACACTGTGTGACTCTCCACCTCCATATCTCTCTCTCTCTCTCTCTCTCTCTCTCTCTCTCTCCCCCCCCCCCCCCGCTCCCCCCCCTCCCCTCCCGTGGCCAATAACTCTTACACTGATTGTGCGTGCAAGTGTGTGGGTGCACACTCCAAGGGAATTGCTAATTTTCTTTTCTTTTTCTCTTAATAAAAAGCAGATTCTCAGCTCCCAAATCCCCAAACTGAAGTAGAAGAGTATCGTTCTCTTATAAAGCTTTATGAAGCCTTGATGTTATACAACTTTAAGCTATAAATTGAACCTAGATTTGCAGGCAGCCAAGTGCATTAAAACTCTTTTCATGGAATGACAGGAAAAAGAAAAAAAAAAACCCTCATTTTTTTTAGTTGCTGGGAACTGAATGTTAATAGAGCCTAGAGCCCTGGACCCATAAAGTAACTGAGGGAAAGAATTGGAAGTTTTGCCGCTCAGATGACAATGTTACAGGAAGACATCGATGGCAGAAAGTGGAACGATCGGAAAAGACCCACAGTGGAGTTTTTACCCGGCATCCAAACAGCACAAATGAAAGCCGAAACAACACTGCAAAGATGATTGCCGGCTTTAAATTCAAATCCATTTCCCTGTTTTACAACTGCGCGCATATTTGGCTGAGTTTTTGCCATACAACCCACCAGGCCAATGCAAAACGTAGCAGGAGTATTCAGAAGAGCATGTCAAGTTTGGTTAGGGTTAAAGCTGATCAGGCTTTGGGGGACAAATGTTTTTGGGAAGGCTCAACTCAACGGGTTGAGTGATGCTTCAATTTATTTATTTTTTTGCAACCAATCCAGACATTTGGGCTAATTAAAAAAACCAGGTGACGTATGTTGTGTGAATTGTTTTACTGTCCTCTTACTAGCCGCTGTGCATTCAGCCTGTTGTCTCCAAAAAGCATACTAGATCAATAATCAAGCAGTAAACAACAGCCAAATCAAGGAATCACCAAGAACACTCCCACAAGCCACTTGTATACAAACAGAGAGCAAACCCCACTCCCTTCTAACACTGATTATGTTACCTAGTTGGGTCATAAACGTCTACAAGAAAACCGCCATGCTCAGAGAGCACCAAGGACCTCACAGTTCAACCCTGAGCTATTCTCTTCTATTGGTAAGATGACATGGCAAACCACTAGTATAGGTGTAGAGAGCAAACCCTCCACCCTCTAGCACTGACAATGTTACCTAGTTGGGTCATGAAATGTCTTCAAGAAAGCCACCAAGCTCAGAGAGCACTCAGGACCCCACAGTTCAACCCTGAGCTAGAGATATTTTCTTCTATACTAAGATGATATGGCAAACCACTAATATAGGTGTAGAGAGCAAACCCTCCATCCTCTTGCATTGATGATGTTACCTAGTTGGGTAATGAAACATCTGCACGAAAGCCACCAAGCTCAGAGAGCACCAAGGATCTCACAGTTCAACCCTGAGCTACAGATATTCTCTTCTATTGGTAGGATGACATGGTAAACCACTAGTATAGGTGTAGAAAGCAAACCCTCCACCCTCTGGCACTGATGGTGTTATCTAGTTGGGTCATGAAATGTCTTCAAGAAAGCCACCAAGCTCAGAGAGCGCCAAGGACCTCACAGTTCAACCATGAGCTACAGATATTCTCTTCTATTGGTAGGATGACATGGCAAACCACTAGTATAGGTGTACAGAGCAAACCCTCCACCCTCTGGCACTGATGGTGTTACCTAGTTGGGTCATGAAATGTCTTCAAGAAAGCCACCAAGCTCAGAGAGCACCAAGGACCTCACAGTTCAACCCTGAGCTACAGATATTCTCTTCTATTGAAAACCTCTTCTGTTTCCAACTTCTGGACATTTTATTCCTTAATTAGTTGGGATATTTTTTCCCACATCAGCCTATTATCTCCTCTCCATCTTTTACTGTCCCTATTCTTCAGCATATTTCAACATTGTCTCTTGCCTCCTTCCATTCGTCAACATTGGCCACTTAGTAAAATACAAGCTTTCTTCTGCCCCTCTTCCCAATTTCTCCCAATCTGATATTTTTTTTTCATTTTCAACCAGGTTCTTTAAACAAAAGCGGCCTTAAAATTCACAGACATGTGTAAGTTCAGGAACTAACTGACTATCCTGGTCCTATCATGCCGAAACAGCATGGCTATCTCAGTATAACCAGGATAAGGCAATGTGTGTCTCCAAAACCTTAACCAAGATAAGAAATCATTAAGACATTAGGCAGAGAAGGAGTACAGCTATCCCAGTTCATTTAGTGACCATTCAAAGTTACAACGGCACTGAAAAAGTGACTTATGACCTTTTTTCACACTTACGACCGTTGTAGCATCCCCACGGACAGGTGATCAAAATTCAGACCCTTGGGAACTGACTCACATTGATGACAGTTGCTGTGTCCCGGGGTCACGGGATCCAGGGGTGGGTTCCTCCCAGTTTGTACCGGGTCGCCCGAACCGGTAGCGAGCCGCTGGTGATGTCACAATGGCATCATTGACCCGCTTTGGTCGGTGCCGGTCCGTGGGCGCCGCCATTTTTTCCCGAGGATTTTTGGCGAATTTTTGAAGTTTTGTGCCGTTTGTGCTCTGCTGCTGCTGCGGTAATGGCCCTAGCAGTAAGAACAGGGGTGGGTTCCTCCCAGTTCATACCGGGTCGCCCGAACCGGTAGCGAGCCACTGGTGACGTCACACTGGCGTCATTGACCCGCTTTAGTCAGTGCCGGTCTGTGTGCGCCGCCATTTTTTTCTGAGGATTTGTGGCAAATTTTTGACTTTTTGTGCCATTTGTGCTCTGCTGCTGCTTTGGAAATGGCTCTCCCGCCCCCCCCCGGGTGTATGCTGACCTTTATTCCTTCGCCCGAAGCACAGCTGATCAGCTCCTCAGCTGTCTTTCGGGCTGATTATAGTGACTGAGCATGCGCGGAAGCAGAATTGCACCGGGGGAATGCGCGCGCGTGTGAAACGTCGCGATGCACACCGGTGGCGAAGGTAAGTGGAACCCACCCCTGAGCCACGCCCACAGAGTGGTAGTAGAAATTTTTGGAACCCACCCCTGACGGGATCCCCTTTTGCGACCTTCTGACGAGCAAAGTCAATGGAAAAACCAGATTCACTTAACAACTGTGCAACTAATTTAACAACTGCAGTGATTCACTTAACACTTAACACTGTGGCAGGAAAGGTTGTAACACGGAGCAAAATTCACTTAACAAATGTACATACAAGTGGCCTAATATGGGCTGTCATAGACTTACAACCACAATTGAGCCCAAAATTTCTGTCGCTAAGCGAGACAGTTGTTGAGTTGTGTCCCGTTTTATGACCTCTCTTGCCACTGTTGTTAAGTGAATCACTGCGCTTGTGAAGCTGGTGGCATGGTTGTTAAGTGAATTCAGCTTCCCCGTTGACTTTGCTTGTCAGAAGGTCGCAAAAGGGGATCACGTGACCCCGGGACATTGCAATGGTCACAAGTACGAGTCAGTGGCCAAGCATCTCAATTTTGACTATGGGGATGCTGCAAAGGTCATAACTGTGAAAAAAGGTCCTAAGTAGGGGTGGGTTCTAACTTACCTCACCGCCGGTTCGCTTCCTCCCGTGCCACGTGGCTGCGCGCGCATTGCGCGCCACGTGACCATGCCGCGCCCATGGGCACGCATACGCAGTGCTGAAAACTTGGCTTCTGCACATGCGCAGAAGCAAAACAAGCAAAAAATAGCAAAAAAAGAGCTGAAAACAAGATGGCGGTGCATGCGCAGTGCCGAAAATTTGGCTTCTGCACATGCGCAGAAGCAAAAACCAGCAAAAAATTGCAAAAAACAAAAAAAAAATCCCAAAAAAAATCCAAAAAAAATATATAAAAGATGGCGGCGTCCATGGACCGGCACTGACAGAACCGGCTCCATGACATCACCACCGTCTATAGGTTGCAAACCCGGAGGAACCGGTGCATAAGCGCACCAGCGTGCCTACTGTCCCTGTCCTAATGTACCCATATATTTGTAACATTTCTTATACTCATAACCCTGCTTGTACTTATATATTCACAAACATGTTTATACTCTGTTTATACTTTGTTCGTAATCATATATACGCTTGACAAATAAATAAATAATAATAAAATAAAAATAAAAATAAACCCTCCTCTGGTCCTAAGTCACTTTTTTTCAGTGCCGCTGTAACTTCGAACGGTCACTAAACGAACGGTTGCAAGTTGAGCATTATCCGTAAACACAAATACATTTCAGTTCCCATTTGAGCCCCTGGATTTGGGCCAAAAGGAGGGTGTCTAGACAATCCTGAGAAGCAAGTCCAAAAATATATTTGGCCTTGCATAAAATTCAGAAAACCAAGTTTTTGAGGAAGGTGGGGAATAAACAGTTGGAAAAAGACGACGCGCCATCGAGTCCGATAGTCTCGGCAAATAAAATTCAGAAACATCCCGTCTCTATTCAAGATAATCCTCGTATTTTGACAGCAGCAAGAATTGTATTTGCACAGTACTGGAAAAATGAGGAAACACCAACAGAAATTGGTGTTAAATTAAAAAAAAAAGATTGTGCAGAAATGGACAGATTGACACTAAAAATAAAAGAAAAAAAAGATACAGAGTATTTTTGAACATGGGACTTGTTTTACAAACGGTTGGATAGTAGAGGTAGAAATTAGGAGTACTATATATAAATAAATTGATCCAAACAACACACTGTTCACTAAGCACTTACATATGTAATGTGGAAATATATAAATAAACTGTTTTTTTTAAAAAGAGATAATCCTCATTTATTGGTGGCTTATTCATTCATCTATTGTTCTCTAGGATATGCATGGGTTTAGAGTTGAGGCTGGCTTAAACACATCTTCTTAGTTGTTAAGATTATCATTTTGAGTAGTTTTAATTGTTACTTGCTTGGCTCTCAAGTGGGGAGAAGGCGGTGGGTAGAGTAGCTATTTAACAAATAAATAAATGCATTTATCAAACCAATTACTACAAATAGGTTCGTACTTATGACCGTCGCTGCATCCCGGGATCACGTCAGACTCAGATTCACTTAACAACCGGGTTACTAACGGATCAGCCGCCACCATTCACGTAACAACTGTGGTAAGACCGTAAAACTTAACAACCATGGCAAGTAAGTAAAACGGGGCAAAACAAATGTCTTGCTTAACAGCGGAAATGCTGGGCTCCCCTTGTGGCTGTAAGTGGAGAACTGCCTGTGTATCGCTTCTCCTTACAGCATCCATCGGTGGAAGGAAGGACTGGTTCACTCATTTTGCCGCCAAGTAAATGGAGATTTAATAGAAGCCAGCCAAATCCCTTCTATTTACCGCAAGGTCAGGGGTCAGCACGAGTAAATCATTAATTAACACACAGATGGCTCCCTGCTATCGATCAGGTTGTGTTTACACACAGGGACCAAAGCAGCCCCTTGACATTTAAGCCAGGAGGAAGGTTGCTTGGACTGAACTGCAGGCTTGCAAATTTCCTTTTTTCCAGCTTAGCTTTCTCGTTCCCCCAACTTTGATAGCAAGCCGAGATCATAATACCACTAATACCACTCTATAAAGCCTTAGTAAGACCACACCTAGAGTACTGCATCCAGTTTTGGTCACCACACTATAAAAAAGATGTTGGGACTCTAGAAAGAGTGAAGAGAAGAGCAACCAAAATGATTAGGGGACTGGAGGCTAAAACATATGAAGAACGGTTGCAGGAACTGGGCATGGCTAGTCTAGTGAAGAGAAGGACCAGGGGAGACATGATAATAGTCTTCCAATACTTGAGGGGCTGCCCCAGAGAGGAAGAGGTCAAGCTATTTTCCAAAGCACCCAAAGGCCAGACAAGGAATAATGGATGGAAACTGAACAAGGAGAGGTTCAACCTAGAAATAACGAGAAATTTTCTGACAGTGAGAACAATCAACCCATGGAACAGAAGTTGCCTTCGGAAATTGTGGGGGCTTCATCACTGGAATCTCCCAAGAAGAGACTGGACTGCCATCTGTCAGGAATGGTGTAGGGTCTGCTTGGGCAGGGGGTTGGACTGGATGACCTACAGGGTCCCTTCCAACTCTGTTTATCTGTAATGTGTAAACCCTCTGACTTTGATAGCAAACCAAGAACACTTTCCCCCACGCCACCCTAGGAAGGCTAGCAAGGAAAAAATTTCCTCTCCCAGGACAAAACGCCCTAGGTTTCCCCCCTGCGCGGAACCGTCCTCTTCCAGAGTAGCAATACATAAATATCTCCTTTTTTAAAAAAAAAAAAGAAGAAGAAGAAGCAGCAGCAGCATAAAATGGCATTTTAATGGAACCCGAGCATCCGTGAGCAAGCAAAATTTGATCTCTTGTTACGCTGCAGGAAAAAAAAGTTGCAGGGAATTAATCCATAATTGAAGCCAACAGATAATGAACTCCAGGGTTGTTTCTGTTTCCTACACACCAGGGGTGGGTTCTGTCTTACCTCGCTGCCGGTTCGCTTCCTCACGTGCCACGCAGGCGCAGTGCTAAAAACTCAGCTTCTGTGCATGCGCAGAAGCAAAAAACATGATGGCGCCACCTATGGGGCCGCCGAGAGAGCAGGTTCGGGGGCGGTTCAGCGAGTGGGGGGAAATTCCCGCTACCGGTTCTATAGAGCCAGTCCGAACCGGCAGGAACCCACCTCTGCTACACACACACCCCAAAGGAAAAAACCCACACAAAAATCACACAAAGGAGGTTTCATTGCTAAAAATATCCCGCTGCCAACATCGGAGAAAGCAAAAATGCACAAAAATAACAGTGTGGACTTTACACTTTCCTGATGGATTAGTTCTGGGTTTATTTCTGGAGTCGCCCTAAGAATGATATCCTAGCTCAATTTCAAGGTTTTTTTTAATTATGATATTATTATTCCTCTCTTCCTTTCCTTTCAGACATCTCTGAATGGAGAGGGTTCTTTGAACTTTTGCAGCAAGGTATTCCAACGAGTGCAGGGTGAAGGTGTTTCTGTAACAAAGTCGGTTAGCTTTATTACTGAAAGAATGGATTAAAAAGTGCTATATACTGAAGGCCTTCAGCTCCAGCTGAAAGGACAAAAAAGTCCTAAATAACAAATTGAATTGGGAGCAAACTCTGCTCTGAAGGTCAGGGGCCTGCAGTGTGGCATAGGGGATCCTTGGTGATCTCTGAGCTTGGTTGTTTTCTTGCAGTCGTTTCATTACCCAGCTAGGTAACATCATCAGTGCTAGAAGGGAGGAGGGTTTGTGGAGAGGAGGATATCATGGTAGCACAATATGCAAGTAATGATAGAAGAGAATATTTATAGCTCAGGGTTGAACTGTGGAGTCCTTGGTGCTCTCTGAGCTTGGTGTTTTCTTGCAGACATTTTATTATCTAACTAGGCAATTTCATCAGTGCTAGAAGGGAATAGTGCTTGCAGAGAGGAGGAGGAGGAGGAGGAGGAGGAGGAGGAGGAGGAGGAGGAGGAGGAGGAGGAGGAGGAGGAGGAGGAGGAGGAGGAGGAGGAGGAGAAGTAGGAGAAGAAGCAGCAGCACAATTATGAAATGGGAATGGATAATTTTTTTAAACTTAACAGTAGGAAGACATTTGAGAAGGAGAAGGAGAAGGAGAAGGAGGAGGACTGTCGGAGTCCTTGGTGCTCTCTGAGTTTGGTGGTTTTCTTGCAGATTTCACTACCCAACTAGGTAACATCATCAGTGCTAGAAGGGAGTGGGGTTTATGGAGAGGAGGAGGAGAAGTGGGGAGGAGGAGGTGACCAAAACTGGATGCAGTATTTCAGGTGTGACCTTACTAAGGATTTATAAAGCGGTACTACAACCTAATTAGGTTGTTCGCTCAACCGAAATTTGAGGTGGGGTTGACCTGTTTCAAATCTTCTTCCCACCTGCGGTGAGATGGGGGGGGGAGTTCTGTGCTGATGAGAAACTGGGGGTGCTCTCCTTCATCTGACACTTTGCAGCCGGCGATAATTGCTTGCAAACGGTCTTCCTGTTAACGTGCAGGTGTGCAAAACCGTGCAAATTGGGGGAAGGGGATATCAAAGTACAGAACAGAGTGAAAAACTATACTTGTTCATTCAGAGAGATCTTTTTTTTTTTTCATCCCCAATGTTTTGTAGAAAGGGCTTCTCCAGGCTATTTTATTCACTGGTGGCACCATCAATAAAATATAATAAATTGTCCATTCACGTTTCCTGCACACAGAACTTCTGTGCTGAGTTTTATGGTTTTCAGGGTAATGGGGAATGGCGTATATCCCACTTCTCTACACACAATGAATCTTGCGGGCCTAGTGTGTGTATAAATGAGGGGTAAAGCTGCAAGCTTAGTAAGCATAAACAGGAAGAGTAAATGCTGTTTGTTCGGAGGACACATGAGCCGGCCAGCAATAGATCCTAGCAGATAGCCAATCTACCTCCCCTTTCCTGTTCCTCCTCCTCCTCCTCCATCACACCCCAATTTCAATCCTATATTCGTCTAGCCACTGTATGTATCTGGGGAAGTGAGTTGCAACTCACCAAACCTGATGCTTTTTAATAAAATGGATAGTTGGTAAAGTTGCCCTGAGATTCCTGATTCTTAAAAAGATAAGCAGGGTTAGAGTTGGTAAGTATTTGTATGGAGGTAACCACTGTGGGATGCCAGGGTGGTAAAACAGGCCAAAAATTGGAGCAGGAGGAGGAGGAGAATGGAAGGAAGAGGGGGGAAAGGAGGAGGAGCAAAAGAATGGTAAGAAGAGGAGGAAGGGAGGGAGAAGAAGAATGGAAGGAAGAGAAAGAGAATGAGAGAGAGACAAGAATGAGAGAGGAGAAGGAGGAGAAAAATGGGAAGAGGTGGTGGAGGAGGAGGAGAAGAATGGAAAGGAGATAAGGAGAAGGAGCAGAAGAATGGTAAGGAGAGAAGGAGGGTAGGGAGAAGAAGAATGAAAGGAAGAGAAGAATGAGAGAGAGACAAGAATGAGAGAGGAGAAGCAGGAGATAAATGGGAGTAGGAGGAGTAGGAGGATGAGAAGAAGAAGGAGGAGGAGGAGGAGGAGGAGGAGGAGGAGGAGGAGGAGGAGTTAGAAAGGAAAAAGAGGAGAAGAATGGGAGGAGAAGGAGAATGGGAGGTGGAAAAGGAGAAAAAGGATGGCAGGGAGAGGAGAAGGAAGCAGCAGCAACTGGTGGGGGAAAAATAACTTCCGTATTATTCCTAAGAAAACATGAATGTGACTTTGAAGTCACCTGGAGTCTAGTCCAACCCAATGGATGCTTTGCTTTTAAATTCTGCACAATTGTTCTGTTTCTCTTTGCATAGCTACAACTGAGAGTAGCTTCTTGCTCTGGTGGGGATGTAGAATAAGAAACCAGTGATGGAAGCCACGGGCCCTTCAATTCCTCTCTACCAGCTCAATCCCAAGTCTTGTTTCCTGAGGCCCACCAAACCCAGGAGAAACCCCCCCCCAAGAACCAAACCCCTAAATTTAGCCCCCAACCCTCTCTTTTCAGAATGTCCCAAGGTCCATCTCTGGTGCCTGGACAGAAGCCACGATTCATGACGTTTCCAGCTTCAAGCCAGCCCCAGGAAGCCTCTGTGGTTTTATCTCCTTTTTGCAGAACTAGAGATGGGGAAAAAAAAAAAAAAACCCTGGCCCAATCACGATGGAGGCCCTGTTAAAGAGCACTAAATCCGACAAAATAATTCCTTTGCCACAGCTGTAAGAAAAACCTTTAAGCCCCGTCAAGTAGCAGAATGTTGACAAGGGGCGATAGCGGTCTTCTCGCGTTTATCCTGCTCGTTTTTCTCTGAGCCCTTCGGACGGGGTTGACTTGAAATCTGCCAGCCTTACCGATGATGCTCTTGCTAGATTTTTTTTTTTTTTGCCGCACGCTTAGTCACACAACGCTATCGGGGTTAAGAGCCGGCTGCAAAAGCAGGCTTGTTTCTTTGGCTAAGAGGAGAATCCCATTTTGTGTATGTGTGTGTGTGTGTTCTGTCAAAAAAGCCACCGAAATCCTAGGCTGCATTAACAGAGGGATAGAATCAAGACCAGGTGAAGTATTGATGCCGATCATGCCTTGGAAAGGCCACACTTGGAATATTGGATGACGTTTTGGTCGCCACGATGTAAAAAAAAATGTTGAGACTCTGGAAAGAGTGCAGAGAAGAGCAACCAAGAGGATTAGGGGACTGGAGGCTAAAACATACGAAGAACGGTTGCTGGAATTGGGTATGTCTAGTTTGATGAAAAGAAGGACTAGGGGAGACATGATAGCAGTGTTCCAATATCTCAGGGGTTGCCACAAAGAAGAGGGAGTCAAGCTATTCTCCAAAGCACCTGAGGGCAGGACAAGAAGCAATGGGTGGAAACTAATCAAGGAGAGAAGCAACCTAGAACCAAGGAGAAATTTTCTGACACTGCGAACAATTAACCAGTGGAAGAGCTTGCCTCCAGAAGTTCTGGGTGCTCTATCACTGGAGGTTTTAAGAAGAGATTGAACAACTACTTGTCTGAAATGTTATAGGGCTTCCTGCCTGAGCAGGGAGTTGGACTAGAAGACCTCCAAGGTTCCTTCTTGCAGAAGAGGAAAAAGTTATTTTTTACAGGTTACAGGTCACATACTGAAATTCTACCTTCCATGGCTCATAGGTTAGAATGCAGGCCAACTTTGACTTACAACCATTTAGCAATCAATCAAAGTTACTACAGCACTAAAAAAGGGGGCCTTCCCACCAGTCCTTGCACTTACAACTGTTGCAGCAGCCACAAGGTCATGAGATCAAAATTCAAGGGCTTAATAATAAGAATAACAGAGTTGGAAGGGACCTTGGAGGTCTTCTAATCCAACCCTCTGCTCAAGCAGGAGACACTATACCATTCTGGACAAAGGTTATCCAGTCTCTTCTTAAAAACCTCCAGTGTTGGAGCACCCATAACTTCTGGTGGCAAGCTGTTCCTCTGGTTAATTGTCCTCACTGTTAGGAAGTTTCTCCTCAATTCCAGGTTGCTTCTCTCCTTGATTAGTTTCCATGTGTTGTTTCTTGTCTTCTGGTTTTCTGGTTTCTTGTTTTCTGGTACTTTGGAGAAAAATTTGACCCCCTCTTCTTTGTGGCAGTCCCTCAAATTCTGGAATACTGCCATTATGTCACTCCTAGACCTTCTTTTCTCCAGACTAGTTTACCCAATGCAGAGGCAGAGAAATACCCTGAGCAAAGCTACGTACCAAATGCACTTCAGATGCCCAGACTTCATCAAGTGATTTTTGCAACCGTAATCCCCACCTGTCACATTAAGAGACTGGCCTTCAATTCTTTCATGAGCAACTTGGATTTCCTGGCTCACTTCTATCTCACCTTTAACAAGCAGGATTTGCTAAATTTAATTCCTAGCACCCTCATTTTAAAAAAAACCACCTAGCCGCAATGAAAAATTCATAGGCAACATGGGGGGGGGGAGAGAGAGAGAGAGAGAGAGAGAGAGAGAGAGAGAGAGAGAGAGAGAGAGAG
>QLTV01003267.1:45037-58440 GCA_003457575.1 Thermophis baileyi
ACTTGAACCGGCCCTTCATCCACCGGGAGTCCCGAATGCTGGCGACCTCGTACTGGGGTGGTTCGTCGGGAGCGCTGGACACTGGCTGGGGACGATCAAGAGGACGGAGCGGACAGGCAGGACGGTCAGGAACAAGAAGGGATCAGTGGAACACGGGATGCACATGGAGGGAGTGAGGCAAGGTAAAGTGGTAGGCAACCAGATTAATGACCACTTCTACTGGAAAAGGGCCTAGGTAGCGATGATCAAGCTTGCGGACCGGTCGGTCGGAGGGGAGATGCCTGGTGGCAAGCCATACTCGATCCCCTACAGCCAACGGCGGTGTTGCTCGTCGAGAGCGGTCCGTGACCTTGTAGTCCTCTTTTGCCTTGTCCAAGGATCATTTCACTAATTGCTGAACGGCCTGGAGCTTGGACAAGAACTCCTCCACTGCAGGAACTGGGGAATCCAGGAGAGTGAGCGGGAAGAGGTGGGGGTGATAGCCCAAATTGGCGAGGAATGGAGTGGTCTGGGTGGAGGTATGCTGGGAGTTATTAAACGCAAACTCGGCCACGGCGAGGTACTCAGCCCAATTGTCCTGCAGCTGATTTACAAAGCAGCTCAGGTACTGCTCTAGAATACCGATCATCTTCTCGGTACCGCCATCCGTTTCTGGGTGATGTGCCAATGATAAACAGACCTGGACCTGTAGAGCCGACATCAGGCCTTTCCAAAATTGTGCTGTGAATTGGGCCCCTCGTTGGCTGTCATCCTCTGGCACTGAGTCCCCCTCGGTATCTGACTCAGGTGCCAGGTACACAGGATGATAGTGCCACGCCACAGTCGGCTCTTGGTCCTCTGGATCCATGGGCGGCTGTGCAGGACTTGGGCGAGCCACAACAGTGTGTGCCAGCTTGTCTGGTTGGAGTGTGCCAGTGCTTCTGGGTGGAGAAGTGGACAATGTAGCAAACATACAAATATGAGTGTCATACTGTATATAGGGTTCTCCCTTGTTAAGGGAGGCCCATCTTTATTCAGCTGAATAAAAGCTTATCGAGGTAAATACTTGGACTCTGTCTTTCTTTATACCGAACCACATCTGAAACCGGCAAAACACTTTTGGCGAGCCAGCCCAGAGAGGTGCTTGGTTTTGGGAAGCCTAGGAAGGGAGAAGCACCAAGCGCACTCTGGGATTTCCTGGAGGTGCTTCCCTTCTTGATTCTCCCCAAGTCTTAAATTTTGGAGGACCAGGGCTTTTATTGTTTGCCACTATTTAATTCCTTTTCTACTCTGGAGGGCTGACGACAAGGTAAGGAAGATCATTTTTCTCTTTCTCTCTTAACGTGTGATAATCTATTTGATGTAAGTGTGTCTCCCCTAAATTATATCCCACCGTTGACCAGAGCTAGGTGGAACGGTTGCTTCAGCCACACCTAACCCATGTCTGGGGGTGCTTAGCAAAGGGGGGGGCAATCCTGTACTGTCGTGCTCCAACAGGTTGCAAGTGCTAATATGACCTGAGTTCCTTTTATATACTTTCACCATGGGAGAACTATGCCCAAAGGGGCATGGACAAAGATCAGCAAGCTTATTATGCACTTTTTTGGACTCTACAAGGAAATAAAAAGATGTTAAAGGATTGTGACTGTGTCGCCCTCTGGGGCTTAAGCCTTCCATTCCCTCAGCCCACCTCTCCATCTTATAAGGGACTTTACCCCCTTACCGAGCATGGTGCTATTGGAAGCGGGGATACCCAGAAGGTCTTAATTTATACCCCCGTTTCCACTTAAGATCTCTATGCATGGAAGGACTGGCTTGCTTCCTACACAGCAGCCCCACATAAATACGCTGATCTGGTCTTCTCCATTATCCATACTCACAACCCCAACTGGGCAGTCCTGCAGGCCATGTACAGTGACTTGAATCCGGAAGCCTCGGAGAATCATCGTTCAGTGAATATGCTTTTTATTGACCAAAGTGCTCCGGACATGAGGCGCAAGCTGTAAAACGTGGATGGCACCTCCTCTGATACAACAAAAAAGTTTCTGGAAATAGCCTACAGAGTAAATGTGGCTGGACCCAAGAGAGGCGTCACTGGCCACCAAAGGATTCCACAGGATAACCAATCTACAAATGTATTGAATGTGGGGGGGGGAACCTTTAATGATTACAGCACCTTTAGTTGTCACAGAGGGACCCACACAGAGGAAAAATAGAAATGAACAAATAAGTTGACTGTTGTGAATAAAGCTCAATGCATGGATTCATTTTTTTCCCCTGTATCGTTTTATGAGAAGCCCATTCTCAGTGAAGCTTGTTCTTTACTGAGAATAATGGGCTTCTCATAGAATGATACAGGGGGGAAAAAATGAATCCATGCATTGAGCTTTATTCGCAACAGTCAACTTATTCATCATTCT
The DNA here is from genome assembly GCA_003457575.1 of Thermophis baileyi. NCBI lineage: Eukaryota > Metazoa > Chordata > Lepidosauria > Squamata > Dipsadidae > Thermophis > Thermophis baileyi. Next base: position 47,437 of record QLTV01003267.1, read on the forward strand.
ACTAGAATATTAATTACCATCCAGTCACACAGGAGAAAAGCTATAAGCAATCGAATATCAAAAGAGCTGAAGGCAGATCAGTGATCTTACTTATCATAGAATGATTCATTTCTCCTGCAGGCAAAATTTTATATTTCCTCTCAGAGATAATTCATGGGAGAAAAAGAAATTCAAGGCTATTTCAACCTCCCAGCCCCCTGAGGGATAAGAGCCCCCAGCTTTTGAGGTAGTGACCAGAATTCCTTCTCTTTCTTCTTTCCTCTAGTGCAGAAATTGCCTCATTTCAGCTGATATTATTCAAACTATTCATTCTCATTGACAATATAGCAACTTTTATTTTAAAGTCTTATATGTCTTTGTTTCTCTTCTTTACAAACAAACAATGAGAAAAGACTTCTGGGATGGGGGAATGGTAAGTGGGAATGACTGGGAGACGGGAAAGAGTCGCAGACTGGACAACCATTAAAAGAAACCTTAGTCCCCACAAGGAGATTGGGAGGGTGGGGGGACATTGTAAGAATTACAGAGGAAACTCCTCCTAATTTTCCAGAGAGGAAAAGGATAGGAGAAAACTTTCAGAGTTTCAGGATTTTGTATTGTGGCCTCACTGTAGAGTTAGCACTAGTATTCATTCTTGTGCATCTTGTCTGGATTACCTCGAAGGGCTGACAAAATGTCCTCCAGTCAGGATTCCTAGACCAGGAATGCAGATTCCCAAGCCTGTATCCAAGATGACTTCTGTACCCAACAATAGCCCTTCCCAAAGATGCGCACACAGAAAGACACAGTCACAAACATCCATCTCAAATGGAGCATCTGATTTCTGTGATCATGCAAGGAGGGACTTGGGCCACTGTTCCCTGGCTGGTTCCTGGGGGCTGACTAAAAAAGCTCCACCCCAAAATCCAAACTGATTTTTTTCAGCCAACCTCTTGGACAGCAAAAGTGCTGCTTGGAAAATAGTTTTGAGGCTATTTATGGTATGGGAAAGATAAAGTTAATTCAGAGTTTAAAAATCATTATCATAAATGTGCCATTTTGAGGGTATGGGATGTGGCATTTTGAGGGTATGGGACAGATCTAAATCAAGGCTGTGTCTAAAAAGGCTGTGTTGTGGATTTTGACACAAGAAGCATGTTATGGAAGAAAAATGATTAACTAAATAGAAAGGGTTAATTTACGGTGACATATTCAGATTTTCTGAGCCTTGATTTCAAAGCTTGAAGAAAATATTTCATTTCCCAAAGGTTTTCTTACACACAATGATTAAAAAGATTTCAAATAGATAAAGGAATCTTTAGTTTAGAATATTGTAAGTATGAATTACAATGCATAAAGAATCCTCACGAGCCACTCTCCAATAAGATGATTAAAACTACTATTACTATTATTGTCATTATGAATTAAATGTATTTGCCATCTGCCTCACTACAAGGAGACTCTGGGTGGCTTACAAAGTTAAAAGCAGCAATAAAACTATACAAATATATATAGCAATAACATTACAGTATCTCTGAAATAACAAAAATAAAAATTCATGACAGAGGAATAATCAAACTACAAAATACATAATTTAACAGGGGGCTTCCCTCTTCACAGCAATTCCTCACCCAAAGCCCTTTGGAACAGCCAGAGCTGAGCTGGGATTGGAATTTGGAAATAAGCGGTTCTTATTCCCTATTTACAAACTAGGGTACCTGTAATGCTTGATCAGAAAGAGAAAAACCTCCTACAACAAATATCTACGGTAAATTTGGGGGTGGATTTAAGGACCAACTTTGCTACTTTGAGTTCACTTCTTGTCTTTTATCAGAGGACCTAAATTGAAAACAATGATTTCATTTTCGAACAATTTGGGGTGTTAAATAATAAGTGGTAGAAATTATATTGTAAATTCAAAACCTAAAGGAAAAAGTACAATTCCTGTGTAAAAGATATACAAATTGCAACTCTGAGAAATATACAGTGGGGCAAAAAAGTATTTAGTCAGCCACCAATTGTGCAAGTTCTCCCACTTAAAAAGATGAGAGAGGCCTGTAATTGACATCATAGGTAGACCTCAACTATGAGACACTAAATGAGAAAAAAAAATCCAGACAATCACATTGCCTGATTTGGAAAGAATTTATTTGCAAATTATGGTGGAAAATAAGTATTTGGTCACCTACAAACAAGCAAGATTTCTGGCTCTCACAGACCTGTAACTTCTTCTTTAAGAGGCTCCTCTGTCCTCCACACATTACCTGTATTAATGGCACCTGTTTGAACTTGTTATCAGTATAAAGGACACCTGTCCACAACCTCAAACAGTCACACTCCAAACTCCACTATGGTGAAGACCAAAGAGCTGTCGAAGGACACCAGACACAAAATTGTAGACCTGCACCAGGCTGGGAAGACTGAAGCTGCAATAGGCAAGCAGCTTGGTCTGAAGAAATCAACTGTGGGAGCAATAATTAGACAATGGAAGACATACAAGACCACTGATAATCTCCCTCGATCTGGGGCTCCACGCAAGAACTCACCCCGTGGGGTCAAAACGATCACAAGAACGGTGAGCAAAAATCCCAGAACCACACGGGCGGACCTAGTGAATGACCTGCAGAGAGCTGGGACCTATTACTATTATTATCATTATGAATTAAATTGATTTGCCTATCTGCCTCACTACAAGGAGACTCTGGGTGGCTTACAAAGTTAAAAGCAGCAATAAAACTATACAAATATATATAGCAACAACATTACAATATCTCTGAAATAACAAAAATAAAAATTCATGGCAGAGGAATAATCATGGCAGAGGAATAATCAAATTACAAATACATAATTTAGCAGGCGGCTTCCCTCTTCACAGCAATTCCTCACCCAAAGCCCTTTGGAACAGCCAGAGTTGAGTTGGAATGGGAAGTAAGCTGTTCTTATTCCCTATTTACCAACTAAGGTACCTGTAATGCTTGATCAGAAAGAGAAAAGCCTCCTACAACGAATGTTTAAATTTGGGGGTGGATTTAGGGACCAACTTTGATTCTGAGTTCACTTCTTGTCTTTTATTCAGAATTAAAAATAAATTAAAAAGAATAAATTAAAAACAATGAGTACATTTTCGAACAACTTTGGATGTTAAATAATAAACGGTAGAATTTATATCGTAAATTCAAAACCTAAAGGAAAATAATATAATTCCTGTGCAAAAGATATACAAATTGCAACTCTGAGAAATCTCGTTATCGTGTGGAATTAGAGGGTTCTTTTAAGCTTGTTCCTGATCTTTAGTTTTATACAGATTCTTGATACATTGATTTCGGGCCCTGGAATCAGTATTGACTAACGACATAGGTAAGATTTTCTCCAAGATAATCTGTTCTTACACGATTTCCACGGATAAGTATTTAAACAGAGACATGGAAAACGAAGGGATCGGTGCCAGCTCCGTTAAACTGAAACCCTCAGACCTCTACGCCCACTTCTGCTCTAGCAATCCGGCAAACGAACCACCGGGAGAAACGCTTTACGCCTAGACAGAAAGTCGCGTGTCCAGGAAGGGAGTACAGGAAAAGCAGCTGTCTGCTCCAGCCATCCTACGAACTTCAAGGGCGAGGCAGAGGGCAAGGCTTCCCCTCGTTTGCAGCCCCAGATGCAATTGCCTTCCCCTCCCCGATTTCAACCCCACATTTAGTCCCCCAATCCGTTCGTCCTGCGCTGGACGAACAAGAGCCCCATCTTTCAGCTGAGGTTCCCCGACTTTCCTCCAACAGCGCAGGACCTAGGAAGGTACAAGCGCCCGATTAAGAGAGGCGACGCCGAGATAATTGGTCCTTCCCTTCCCTTTGCTGTACCGGCCTCCGCTTCCGCCTCGGGCCTTTCTGCGAAGCCTCTCCCCCGAAGAAGAGCAGCGGCGTAGAGATCATTGCTAGCCGGAAGAGGAAGGTCCCCTTTCGTTTTCTTTCTCCTAGGTTCCCTCTAGGAAGCACGTATCTATCGTTCCTTGGTGAGGCACGTGAGGCCAGGAGCGCGCAAGAAATTGGCGGGAACGATCGTCCGTTGCTCTCCTCAGGCGCAGAAGGCTCGAGGGAGCCGAGACCCATTTTTCCCCTCCTGGAAAGTGGAGAAGGGGGAGCGGAGAGGCCGGGGGGACATTTCGGACTGTCTTGGGCTTCTTTTGGCTGCTCACGAGCAGGAGACGCGATGGAGGCCGAGAAATCTCCAGAGATGGAGGGCGCCCTCAGCCAGGAGATCCACCGCCGGCGCTTCCGCGGTCTCGATCGCTGCCGCCAGGAGGCCGAGGGGCCCCGGGAGCTTTGCAGCCGCCTGCACCGGCTGTGCCGTCAGTGGCTGCGGCCGGAAAGGAGCAGCAAAGGGGAGATGCTGGACCTGGTGGTGCTGGAGCAGCTGCTGGCCCTGCTGCCCCCGGAGATGGCGAGCTGGGTGAGGGAGTGCGGAGCCGAGAGCTGTTCCCAGGCGGTGGCCCTGGCCGAAGGCTTCCTGCTCAGCCAAGCCCAGAGGGAAGAGCCGGGAGAGGGGTCTTTCAATGTCTGCAATGAACTGCTAATAGCAATGGCAGATTGAAGGCTGTCAATCTTGAGCCGGTCAGGATCAAACTGCAGAACTGCTTGCAGTCGGCAGTCAGAAGAATTAGCCAGCTGACTGCCTGTATTTGGAGAACTAATTTCTTCTTTGAATCTTTTTGTTTCTTGAAATGCTTCTTTCCTCCTGGAGATAATTCTGAGGGAGAAAAGAGAATTCAACCCTGTTTCAACCACCCACAATCCTGAGGGATATAAGAGGGTCCTGAATTTGCGGAAGTGGTCACAATTTCTTGTCCAACAGCTCTTTTAATTTTAAGAAATTAATTGGGGCACTTTTTCCAGTTCAACTGATGATATTCAAATTATTAATTCTCAATCACTCCTATATTTCCTGACTTTATTACCTAAAATGTTAGGTTGTAACCTGTAGGTTTTTTTTCAGTCATTTCACAGAATATTGTTTTCTAAAGTTAATGAAACAGTAGTGTATCCCTGAACAGTTCTTCCTTACGGGAGTACTTGTGGTTTTCATAGCAGTTCTGTTAGTTATTGCAACAGGGCTCCTTAAGTCCAATATCTATCTAAAATGACCAGCATTTACCCAGAAATACCAGCCACATGGAGAGCAGAGTCCCCAAGTTCTCTTACTTTGACTTAGGTTGGGGAAATACAGGTACAGAGGCAAAAAGTAAGGCAAGCAAACAAATATGGTTATGGTTCTCTGAAAGTGGATCATAAACCAGACTCTTCTGTCAGGTGCAGGAGCCGTTAATGGGGGAGATCTCAGCAGAGCTCCAGGAAAGAGGAGATCCATCCAGCCCTTCTCAGGAGCTGCTTTTTAGCAGGATCCAACTCGGGCCTCCTTGCCAGGTAAGTGCAGGTTTCTTCTGAGAGCTGTGGAGTACAAACTCCATCCGTTCATGAGCTGCTTTTCCCATCAAATTCTGAATCTGTGACCATTTGAACTCAGTGTCCACCCTAGAATGTCCTGCTGAATCACACTTGGCGTTCAAGATTGTTCTTGAGTTGCAAACAAGATAAAATTTGTAGGCTTCATTGTATTAGACAATTTGAAAATTAGAAATTATTAAAAAATTTGTTTGGTGGAAAGAGTTTAATACTTAATATTTTTTAGAAGAGTGCTGAAAACTAGTAAGAAATTAAGCCCAAGAATTTAAACAATAGGAATAAGATTAAAAACTGCATGAATCCCATAAAGATAAAACCCTAAGTGAATGCTAAATAGCTGCAACAGTAAGACTGTTAGCTAAGTGACTTGGGATTTATAGGCTCATTGCCAACATTTTAAAATAGGTTAGGAAAATTTTTTAGTGGATGTGTCATGTTTAGTTAGGAGTTTGCTAGCCTAGGGGACTCTGCTCCGTGAAACCTCCTTGCTGAGTTATTCTGGCCCAGTGGGAAGCTCTGCAATGGTGGCTGTGTTGCCATTATACAGCCTGGATGCACCTAAGCCATGATTTGTGGAGCTATGGCTTCCCATCCGGCAAAGACTACGTGGAGATGCAGGCATAAATCCGTTTCTGGCAAGAAAATGTCCGTTTAGTTCCTTGTGAACTTCTGTTCCCATTTTGTGCGGTAAGAGAAAACTTACAAGTCTTTCCTGGTAATGTCTGCCAAGGAACATTTTCTTTCTCTACCAGGAATCTGGTCCATTTGAAGAGGTGACTGTGGACTTCACGCTGGAAGAGTGGGAGCTGCTAGATTCTGGTCAGAAGACCTTGTGCAGAGAAGTCATGTGGGAAATTTTGAAGAATATGCCTGCTCTGGGTAAGGCCAGGCTTTCCTCTGGCTTCCATTCATTGGGGGACGGTTTTTTTCAGTGGAGGATGGCTAGCTATTTATACTCAAATGCTTAAGGTGATCATCCCTCCTTAAGGCCTTGTCAGAAATAGTCACCGTAGACTCTGAAAATGTCCTAGATTTTCCATGGCAGTGGCTGAACAGATTGACCAATCAGCACCAAAGCCTTAATATATTCCTTGGCCGAAAAATTCTTTGTATACCATCAGGATGTCCTAGATAACAATTTGCAGCCTTCACATCCTAACTAGACACATAGCTGGTACCAAACCTAGAACACCTGATTTTGAGAGGGGGAGACCCCCCCCCTTTCACCATTCTAATTGTAACAGAAATATTTCTTTTCTTTTTTCCAAGGAGATGATGGGCTGGAAAATGAGAATAGCAAGCAAGAAAGATTAAAGACAGAGAAGTGTGAAGTTGAAGAAGTGATATTTGGCCATGAAGAGGACACAAGAAGACAAGAGAGAAACCACTCAGAGAATGGAGGGGAGAAGTCATCCACTTCTGTTCCTGTTGGAATCCCTAGCTTCCTGTCCCAGCAAGACCTGGAAGGAAAGAAAAAGGAAAAATATGGGGGAAAAGAGAAAAATCAATTTGATTTACATGAATGTGGCATAAACTGGACTGAAGGGAAAATGTATGAAAAATATGTCAGTCATTCTTTCTCCCTTACTTTAAAGGAACTATGCAGCAAAAGCAAACCACATACCTTTGTAAAATCTGGGAGGGATTCCAGTCGGAGCAGAGCGATGAAACTATGCATGGAGTGTGGAAAGAGATTCATTAGCAAGAGTAAACTTATTCTCCACCAAAGGATCCACACTGGAGAGAGACCATATAAATGCATGGAGTGTGGAAAGACCTATACACGAAAAGAACATCTTAATCATCACAAAAGGATCCACACTGGGGAGAGACCACATAAATGCACGGAATGTGGAAAGGGTTTCATTACCAATGCTTGTCTTATTTGCCACCAAACGAACCACATAGGGGAGAGACCATATAAATGCATGAAATGTGGAAAGACCTTTACAACGAAAGGACTACTTAATCGTCACGAAAGAATCCACACAGGGGAGCGACCATATATATGCATGGAATGTGGAATGACCTATACACAAAAAGCACATCTTAATCGTCATGAAAGGATACACACTGGAGAGAGACCATATAAATGCCTCAAATGTGGAAAGACCTTTACCCGGAAAGGACATCTTAATCATCACAAAAGGATCCACATTGGGGAGAGACCACATAAATGCACAGAATGCGGAAAGAGTTTCATTACCAAAGCTCTTCTTATTTGCCACCAAAGGAACCACACTGAGGTTAGACCATATATATGCATGAAATGTGGAATGACCTATACACAAAAAGCACATCTTAATCTTCATGAAAGGATACACATTGGAGAGAAACCACATAAATGCCTCAAATGTGGAAAGACCTTTACCCGGAAAGGACATCTTAATCATCACAAAAGGATCCACACTGGGGAGAGACCGTACAAATGCACGGAATGCGGAAAGAGTTTCATTACCAACACTCGTCTTATTTGCCACCAAAGGAACCACACAGGGGAGAGACTATATAAATGCATGAAATGTGGAAAGACGTTTACCTGGAAAGGACAACTTAATCGTCATGAAAGAATCCACACAGGGGAGCGACCATATAAATGCATGGAATGTGGAACGTCCTTTACACAGAAGGAACATCTTAATCGTCATGAATGGATACACACTGGAGAGAGACCATATAAATGCTTGGAATGTGGAAAGGCCTATACACGAAAAGGACATCTTAATCGTCATGAAAGGATACACACTGAGGAGCCACTGGGATCTGCCAGGTTTTTTTCTTCCACAGTGCTGAGCACCAAGTGTGAAAAGAGCTTTAATGACTACAGCACCTTTGATTGTCACAGTGGCATCCGCACTAGAGACAATTGGAAATGCATGAGAAGTGGAACCACCATCACTGAGTGTGCTTACTTCTCATAAAAGGATCCACACAGGAAAATTAAATGAAATCCGTGGATTGAGGTTTATTGTCATCAGTCAACTTAATCATCATCCAAGGATCCAGACATGGCAGGAAGCTTATTAATTCATGGAATATGCAAAGATCTTTGGTTTGTATTGGAATCTTATTTACCATATTTTTCGGAGTATAAGACGCACCTTTTTCCCCCCTAAAAGAGGCTGAAAATTTTGACCCATGTAGCTTTTTCCAAAGCTTTTTTTTTTCAGCCCTAACGAGGCACTAATGATCTTCCCAGCTTGCAGGCTATTTTCATTGCTACTCGCTCCAAAGAAGATTTTTTCCAGCCCTAAGTCTTTGCAGGCTTTTTTTCATTGCTAACTCCCTCCAAAGAAGTTTTCAGCCCTAATGAGGTGCTAAGGATCTTCCTGGTTCTTACCAGCTTGCAGGCTTTTTTTCATTGCTAAAGAAGGTTTTTTCCAGCCCTAACCAGAGGATAAAATGATGTGCTGAAACTGACCAGACTAAGGATGCTAGGCAGATGAATACCTGGTAGGCAGATTTGTTTTCCTATTTTCCTCCCCAAAAACTAAGGTGCGTCTTATACTCCGATGCGTCTTATACTCCGAAAAATATGGTACCTTCCATGAAGCTACACAGGAGAAAAAGTAGAAGCACTGGAATTTGAAAATTGCTGATGGTGGATCAGTGACCTTATTTATGATAGAATGATGCCTTTCTTGTTGAGGAAAATGCTTCTGTTTCCTGTCTGAGATAATTCATGAAATTCAAACCTATGTTCATCTCCCACCTCTCTGAGGATGTAAGGAACTCCCAAGATTAAGGGAGTGGCCAGAATTCTTTCTCTACCCACCCTTTCTTTTCTCTAGTGCAGCAATTTGAGGCCCTTTTGCCATTTTAGCTGATATTCTTCAAAGTATTCATGCTCATTGACAATATAGCAAAACTTATTAAAGTCTTATATGGCTCTGCATAGAACATCACTTTATATTGTTGTTGCTCTCTATCCCCACCTAGTGGTCAGAGAGACAAATATGCCCCAACTATATTGTCTGAAGCTGACTCAGCCCATTTGCCCATCAGCCCACTCTCAATCCAAGTGCCTGCTGGGAAGCCAGACTCCATTTCCTTTGGCATTTGGAGAAGGCAGAAGCAGCCATTTTAATCTGTGGCACATGGTCATCCAAGAACAAACTCACATCCCACACACAGAGCATGGCTGGTGAGATTCAAACTGCTTATATTTATTAATTGTTATGTTCAGCAGTAGCTTAATACTGTCTATTTTATATTTGATTTTCACTGTATGTATTCCTATTTCCCTCAGCTTCACCATACCCTGTTCTCCCAATAAAGCATTCAGATCTACACACACGGTCTGTTTTAATGGAGTGAAGGAAATGAATAGTGAGTTACTCTTTTATAAAAGTATTTAATGTACTAATAAGCTTTAATGCTCTTTTCTGTTGCAAACTAACCCCAGGATGTACTCAGTAAAACAAAATAGGATGACTTGTGACAAATTCTCCTGGAAAACAGGAACACACCCAAGGCCAGGTTACAATTCAGTTAGATAAGAACATCCGCCCAGGGCAAAGCTACCAGTGGGCAAGATAAGATATCTGTTACTGTGGAGAAATTGTCATGCTGACCCTTTAGAGCAGTGGTTCTCAACCTTTCTAATGCCGCGACCCCCCAATACAGTTCCTCATGTTGTGGTGACCCCCAACCATAAAATTATTTTTGTTGCTACTTCATAACTGTAATTTTGCTACTGTTATGAATCGTAATGTATGCAGGATGTATTTTCATTGTTACAAATTGAACATAATTAAAGCATAGTGATTAATCACAAAAACAATATGTAATTATATATTGTGAAATATTTATTTCTAATTACAAATAAATGAAATATTGGAGAATAAAGGGGTGTGGGGAAGGGCCTCTTAGGCGTGGCGTGCATTGTGTAGGGGGTAGGGGTGAGTTCTAATTTTTTTACTACCGGTTCTGTGGGCGTGGCTTAATTTGTGGGCGTGGCTTGGTCATGTGTCTGGGTGGGAGTGGCTTGGTGGTCATGGGACCGGGTGGGAGTGGCTTGGGAGTGGCTTGGCGGTCATGTGACTGGGTGGGAGTGGCTTGGCGGTCAAAGAGCTGAGGTGGCGCAGTGGTTAGAGTGCAGCACCGCAGGCTACTTCAGCTGACTGCTAGCTGCAGTTCAGCGGTTCAAATCTCACCGGCTCAAGGTTGATTCAGCCTTCCATCCTTCTGAGGTGGGTAAAATGAGGACCCAGATTGTTGGGGGCAATATGCTAACTCTGTAAACCGCTTAGAGAGGGCTGTAAAGCACTATGAAGCGGTATATAAGTCTAAGTGCTATTGCTATTGCTATTGCTATGTGAGCATGAAAATTTCACAAGCAGATCCCTTCAGAATCATCTACTTATGCAGTGTTTGGTTCTTCATAATTTTGTTTTTTCATGAAAAACTATTCTAAACTGTTCCCTTCCTTTCAGTGAGTGTATAAACAGTCATGGGAGATGCACAGACGAAACGTGCCTCATTCAGCCCAAATTAATTGAGCAAATCAACAGCGGGACCAAGGGTAAGCATCTTGATTTGTGTGGCTCTGATGCAAACAGCTTCCACT
>QLTV01003267.1:206997-236282 GCA_003457575.1 Thermophis baileyi
ATGAATATAAATACTGAATATTCACACTACTCAAAATCTTACTAGCAACATACCTCTGGGCCCATAACCAATGTTAAGGAAGTGTGCAGAGTAACCTCTGCTTTTGAAGGCTTGCACAGTGAACCGTAATGTTGCAGTAGATATGAGTAATGATTCAGTCAATACACAGATACGTTAAAGTGTATAAAAGTAGTTTACTTAAAGAAATAGCACAGTCCAAATAACAGTCCGAATCATACACGTTCTATCAGTCAGTATTCAGAAGTACAGCAGTCTTCTTACCAGTCTTTCTTTGTCTTAATCATCAAACAAAGATTCTCTCCTATCACAGATAGTTAGCTACACACAGAGCTTAATTGCAGACACGAAGTCACTCAGCAATGAATCAGCAAAATCATAAAAGTTCTATCAGTCAGTATTCAGAAGTACAGCCGTCTTCTTACCAGTCTTTCTTTGTCTTAATCATCAAACAAATATTCTCTCCTATCACAGATAGTTAGCTACACACAGAGCTTAATTGCAGACACGAAGTCACTCAGCAATGAATCAGCAAAAGCGAGAGAGAGCTAACCATGTTCTCTAGCTCCCTCTTATGGCCGTTACTGCCAGTCAGAATGCACCAATGCATTTAAAGCAATATTACATATATTACATTAAACAGTGATTTGTGGCTTGTTTATATTAACCAACCCAACCGTTTGGACAGAGTCCTAACAGGCACGCACGTGCGCGCACCCTTTTGGCACCCAAGCAAAAAAAGGTTCGCCATCACTGCCGTATACCATTTCAGGCAAGTTACTGTCCAGTCTCTTCTTAAAAACCTCCAGTGATGGAGCACCCATAGCTTTTGGTGGCAAGCTGTTCCACTGGTTAATTGTCATCACTGTTAGGAAGTTTCTCCTTAATTCCAGGTTGCTTCTCTCCTTCATTGGTTTCCATCCATTGTTTCTTGTCCATATGATGCTGGCATCTTGCAAAAGAAAGTGTCAGCCACACATCTTAAAGTTCCTGAGGTTGGGAAACACTGAACTAGTTTGAAGCAGATCAAAAACAAGTTTGTATAATTTCAGCCTTGTTACAATGCAGAAGATCATGAAATACTCACATGGATATCCGAAAGGTGTTTTTTTCAAGAGGCAACTGGACTTTCTGTTTTTTCTTTGAAGATGTTTTGCTTCTCATCCAAGTAGCTTCTTCAGCTCTGACTGGATGGTGGGGAATGGAACCTGCATCCTTTTAGAGAGTAGTTGAGGCCACCTGGAGGCTTATCTGTGTCGTCCAGGTCTCCTCAATGACTCGCTAAAAGAATGCAAATGACCAGCTGTCTGCAAGGAGTGTAAATCCTTCCATTCCCCACCATCCAGTCAGAGCTGAAGAAGCTTCTTGGATGGGAAGCGAAACGTCTTCTAAGAAAAAACAGAAAGTCCAGTTCCCTCTTGAAAAAAGCATCTTTGGGACAACCATGACCTGGATGACTGAGAATCTCCATATACACATGGATGGTCGATCAAATGATGTTCTTAGGTCCTAACTAGATGCAGTTACAATAAAGTTCAGGTCAACATTTCTTTCAGGATTTCATCAATGCTCTTTATAAATAGATAAGTCTTTACAGGGTTTTCCAAGCAGGGCTGTCTTAACGCATGGGCCTGATGGGAACTTGCCTGTGGGCCCCACAAGCATAGGGGCCCCATACTAATCTGTGTATGTTAACCCTTCAATGCACCTTGTATCATATAAATACATCAACTGTAGGGCTTACTGAGTATTATTGTGTTTTTCAAGCCTCGTGTATTGTTCAAATGTTTATCATGTTGATTAGTTGTTGCTACACGGCATGTTTCTAACGTTCCAACACCAATTTTGTTGGAAGTGCCAATAAAATAAATATATGTGTAATTTTATCAACCATTTACATTTTTATTCCTGTGAGTAGTTGTCGTAGGGCCCCCGGTACACTGCTTTGCCCGGGGCCCATAATGCTATTAAGACGGCCCTGTTTCCAAGTTCTGTAAAATATTACGAAACTTCATCTCTGTAGGGAGATAGTGTTGCATATCAGCCTACAGAAATCTTCTCTAAATGGGGGTGAAAACCCCCACAGCTCTGGCTGCTCCGACTGTTGGAAGGACAGACACTTGGGTGATAGATGGAGGAAGTGATTCCAGGAAAATATAGTCACTGTACCTATCAGTCACCTTGGTTTCTTCTTTACTGCAGATATACCGTCTTCCTGGTTGTGGAGGGGAGCTCGTGCCAAGGGAAGTGCCCCACTTCTGCCAAATCCTCCCTGAACCTTTTGGGCTCCTTGATGGCCAAAGGGATTTTGTCATCCCTGATCCCGCACCGAGTGGTAGCAGCCTGGCTCGAAGCTGTAGAAAACGGTATGTGTGAACATAAGAGAGAGAAAGAGAGAGAGGGAGGGAGAGGGGGACAGGGGGAGAGAGAGAGAGAGAAAGAGAGAGAGGGAGGGAGAGAGGGGGAATGGAATGGAATGGAATTCAGCAAGGTTTCGAGAGGGGAGGGAAAGGGAGGGAGGGAGGGAGAAAGAGAGAGAGAGAGAGAGAGAGAGAGAGGGAGGGAGAGGGAGGGAGGGAGGGAGAGAGAGAAGGTGTGACATCCTCCGTAACACACACAGTGCCTCCTGCACACTCCTCTCGCACCCTTGCATACAAGTAGTCCTCGACTTACGACCACAATTGAGCCCCAAATTTGTTGCTCAGTGAATTTTTCCCCATTTTACGACCCTTCTTGCCGCAGTTGTTAAGTGAATCACTGTAGTCGTTAAGGTTAGTAACATAGTTGTTAAGTGAATCTGGCTTCCCCATTGACTTTGCTTGTCAAAAGGTCGCCAAAGGGGATCACGTGACCCCTGGACATTGCAACCGTCATAAATATGAGTCAGTTGCCCAGCATCAAGGTTGACTCAGCCTTCCATCCTTCCGAGGTCGGTAAAAATGAGGACCCAGATTGTTGGGGGCAATAGGCTGATTCTATAAACCACTTAGAGAAGGCTGTAAAAGCACTGTAAAGCGGTATATAAGTGCTATTGCTATTGCTATCTGAATTTTGATCACGTGATGCTGCAGTGGACTTGAACTCACGGTCTTCTGCCTTTCTAGCCTGGTGCCTTAACCACTAGACAAAACTGCTGCCCACCATTTTGGCTGACCTGCTTTACGACCGTAATGTCTTGCGACCATAACAGGGAAGTTCTATTACAGTTGTAAGCTGAGGACTATCGGTACACGTGTTTCATTGTGTGTGGAAATTCAACGAGGTTATTTAGCAGGGAATTCTCAGCATGTCCATCAACCCCAAATTCTTGGCTTTAGAAGGAGAAGCTTTGATCATTGAACTAGTATGAAAGTGATCTAAGGTCTGTAGTGTAGATCAGCCACCCCCAACCTTTGGGGCACCAGGGACCGGTTCTGTGGAGAGAGGTTTTTCTGCAGACCGGAGGGGTCCTTGGTTTCGTGTGCTGCCTGCATCCCACAGATGGGGGCTTTGCTTGTTTACGTGGCCCGATTTCTGGCCAGTGCTGGTACATGGACTGGGGATTGGGGACCCCTGATGTAGATGGCTTCAAAAATGGGGGCAATTGGGAAGAGAATGAGACGGACATTTGACAATCTTCCTTTTCCTTCAACCAGATTCCCAGGCCTCCGTCTCCCATTTTTCTGGGCCCCTCATTTATTGTGTGGGTGTTGGGGCGCTCGTGCTAGCTCTGGTGATCTTTATCGGGGTGTGGAGAATCCGTCGACCTCAGCATCGGGAGCACGGATCTCTTTGGCTCCCGCCAGGATTTGCACCCCGCCAAGGCAAGAAGCGTCGCTGTCGGAGGGATCCGGTGGGTGAAGATGCGATCAGACTGAAGTGAGTATTAAAAAGTGGATCGGGGTGCTTTGCTTTGAATGGAGCGTAGGTAGTCCTTAAGTTACAACAGCAATTGGGACCAGAATTGCCATTGCTAAGTTACGCAGTCGTAAAGCATGACATCTCATGACTGCGTCGATCAGCAACGGAAATTCTGGCAGTCCCAGTTGCTGTCGTTAAGGTTGTTAAGCAAGGACATAATGTGACTGCGACTTCCGATTTCCTGTCAGCTTCCCCATTGACTTTGCTTGTTGGAAGCCAACAGAGAATGTTGGAAATTGTAATAATAAGACCACAGCTCGCTGCAATGTTGTAATTGCGAGCTGGAGAACAAGTGCCTGAATCACAATCACACGACCAGGGGGACGCTACAATACCTCTGAGGACCCCTTGTTCAGCACCATCACAAGTTTTAACAGTTGCTGAATGAGTGGTCATAACCCGAGATCCATGCAGATAATTAAAGTTTCCCTCCAAGTCCGGGTGAGTTTAGGGTTATGTCCAGTGGTGAAATCCAATTTTTTTTACTACCGATTCTGTGGGCGTGGCTTGGTGGGCATGGTGTGGCTTGGTGGGCGTGGCTTGGTGGGCATGGCAGGGGAAGGATACTGCAAAATCTCCATTCCCAGCCCACTCCAGGGGAAGGATACTGCAAAATCTCCATTCCCACCCCACTCTGGGGCCAGCCAGAGGTGGTATTTGCCGGTTCTCTGAACTACTCAAAATTTCCGCTACCGGTTCTCCGAACTACTCAAAATTTCCGCTACCGGTTCTCCAGAACCTGTCAGAACCTGCTGGATTTCACCCCTGGTTATGTCCATGTCTTCTTGAAAGCCATAAGGTAGTGGCTGTAAAGGTATGTGGGAACAACAGATCCAGTAGCAATAGCAATAGCACTTAGACTTATATACCGCTTCACAGTGCTTTACAGCCCTCTCTAAGCGGTTTACAGAGTCAGCATCTTGCCCCCCAACAGTCTGGCTCCTCATTTTACTGACCTCGGAAGGATGGAAGGCTGAATCAACCTTGAGCCTGCTGAGATTCGAACCGCCAAATTGCAGGCAGCCGGCAGTCAGCAGAAGTAGCCTGCAGTACTGCATTCTAACCACTGCATCACCACGGCCGTGGTGCTGCCTAGGGCAGAGATCTCCAAACTTGGCAACTTTAAGACTTGTGGACCAACTCCCAGAATTCCTCAGCCAGAGGAATTCTGGGAGTTGTAGACCACAAGTCTTAAAGTTGCCAAGGTTGGACACCCCTGGACTAGGGAACAATCAAATAAGATACAGCATAGCCTGCAGCGGGATAGTCGGTGAAACAAGGGGCTCAGGAGAGACCCTCCCTAGCTTCTCAGGCTATAAAGGGAACGGCGGGAGAATCATATTTTCAGACTTGCAAGATTCTATTAAGGTAGCTTTTACAATAAAGTAAAAATTAGCTCATCTGGTATGTCTCCTGTTTGGCCTTACCTAGAAATGTAGCTATATTGTGAGGACAGCCGAGAAGGTTATAGGAAGTTCGCTTCCTGTCATTCAGGATACCGCTTATAAACGCTTTGTGCTTAGCACTCAAAGCATTGTTAGAGACCCCGCACACCCACTTCACGGTCTGTTTCTGTTGCTTCCCTCAGGGAGGAGGTTTCGAAGTATTTCTAGCAGGACTACCTGATTCTGTAACAGCTTTATTCCCTACGCCATCTTTCTAGTAAACTCGCAGGATTCGTTTTTCTCGCCATGTACATGTATACATCCAAACTAAACTGTGTTGTTTCTCCGTGTCATAGAATATATGTGGGTATATGCATTATTTTTGTATGTATGTATGTATGTATGTATGTATGTATGTATGGGGTTCCTCCCAGTTCGAACCGGTTCGCCCAAACCAGTAGCGACCTGCTGGTGACGTCACAATGACGTCACGGATCCAGTTCGATCGGTGCCGGTCCATGGATGCCGCCATCTTTTTTTGAATTTTTTGGGAATTTTTTTTGGGGGGGGGGGTTTTTCCCGGTTTTTTTTTTTTCTTGTGCTGGGGGGGCCAAGTATCATGTACTTGTATGTATGTATGTACTTATTTATTTATTTATTTATTTATTTATTTATTTATTTATTTATTTATTTATTTAGTCATGTTTATGTAGTGTATATTAGAGGTGGAGACCCTTTGAGAGCTGAATGCAACAAAATTTCTTTTTAATGTATGCGGATTAGTGTACATTTGAAGTGACAATAAAGTTATTCTAAGTTCTAAGTCTATATTGCCCCCTAGTGGATTTCTTAAAAAATTGCCACAAATCTGCAATTTCTTTTTGGACTTCCATTCAAGTAATAACCTTTTTTCCCCCTGCAGATCAAACCAGCGGTGGGTTGGTCCTGGTTCGGCCCGGTTCTTAGAACCGGTAGCGGCGGCGGGAGGCTCCGCCCACCCACCCGGGACGCTTTGCACACCCGCCCGGGACGCTTCTGCGCATGCACAGAAGCATTGCACGTGCGCACAAGCACGTGCGCGAACCAATAGTAAAGGGTTTTAGAACCCACTACTGGATCAAACATAAATACATTTACTTCTAATGTTTCTACTCAGCTGGGTAGCCTCCTGTTTTCCATTTAGGAGGCTACCCAGCTGAGTAGAAACATTGGAAGTAAACTTTTTTCCATTTAAAATTAACCAAATTTGCAGTTTGACTCCCAAATTACAGCCATCCACATGGTTGGACTCTTAAGTCCTATAGTAAGCCTGGTCAATATCATCAGGAAAACATCTCTCTGGGGAAGGCAGAACCCAAACCATTTATATAATAGTGGCAAAAAAATAAATAAAACTACAACTAATGACTTAATATGTCTGGTATTTAAAGAAGAAAGTGATTTTTTTTCCCCTGTGAGGGATGAAATAGACACCTCATTTCAAACATATTTTTTTTTAACTCGGGGGCTGATGCAGGCTTTGTTTACAAGTTTGTATTTCTACTGTTTTGATGGTGGAAGAAAAGTAGAAGAGTCATCAAGAATGCTCTAAAAGTTTCCCAGATTCAGATCTGAGCAGCTTCCACTTGAAAAGTCTCCAGTGACTGTCACAGGAAGGGATTTCTACTGTTTGAAGCTGATGCCAGCCAAAGAGAGTACTGATTTGGATGAACAAACTGATTTGGCCTAGATTAAAGTGGCTTCAAATCTTCTAATAATCCCATGTTTCTCAACCTTGGCTACTTTAACACATGTGGACTTCAACTCCCAGAATTCCACAGCCAGCATGCTGAGTTGAAGTCCACATGTCTTAAAGTGGCCAAGGTTGAAAAAAAATGGTACTGGTCCCATTCCATGGATAAAAGCTGACTGAAATATTAGCATTTTTCTTCCAACATTCTGCATTACATCTGCAGCACCGCAACCGGTCCGTGGAAATCACAGAACGTGAAGAACATTTTTCTGCTTTTGGGGGGGGGGGGGCGCCAATCAGCTTCTGTTGCTCAAGGCAACTGCTCTGCTATCTGAGAACCATGCTGGCCTTCATAAAATAACAATCTTTCTTCTCACTTTCTTTTGCTCTCCTTACAAACACAGGCCAACAAAACTCAGTACTGAATTTGCAGAAGATCATGATATCTTCTCCAACCCCCATTTCAATGGGCCTTTGAACCCCAAAGATATACAGGTATTTATGCTGGATGAAGAGGTTGTGGGAAACGTCCATTCCACAGATGTCTTTTTGGGGTTCTCTTTACAATCATCTCTTCTGTGCAGGAGGATCTTGATCCCGCCCCGATCTCAGATCAAGGCCATGTAAAACCGAAGACACAGACGTTGGGGAATGTCGCGGTCCCAAACCTGGGGAAGGATACCAGGCCAAAAGCAGCCAGAAATCAAGAGCCAGGTAAAAGAAGAAAGCTAATTAATAACGGAGAATACTTGTAGCTCGGGAATTGACGTGAGAAATCCTTGGTGCTCTCTGAGCTTGGTTGTTTTCTTGCAGACGTTTCATTAACCAAACTAGGTAACATCATCAGTGCTAGTAAGGAGTGGTTCTTGCTCTCAGTTTATATTCTAGTGTCTTGCCCTGTCAGTGTTGGTGGGAGTGGTGTTGGAGGTTCTTTGGTTGGGCTGTTTGCTGTTGGCTTGTTTGCCAATTCAACAATCCAAGAAGTAACCAATACCCCAACCAAGGAACTTTCTGGCTGGAGAATTCTGGGAGTTGAAGTCCACACATCTCAAAATTGTCAAGGTTTGTCAAGGAGAGAAGCAACCTGGAATTAAGAAGAAACTTCCTAACAGTGAGGACAATTAACCAGTGGAGTAGTTTGCCTCCAGAACTTGTAGGTGCTTCATCACTGGAGGTTTTTAAGAAAAGACTGGACAGCCACCAGTCTGAAATGGTATAGGGCCTCTTGCTTGAGCAGAAGGTTGGACTAGAAGACCTCCAAGGTCCCTTCCAGATCTATTCTGATTGATTGGTTGATTGACACTGCTCTAACCCCTTTGTGATCCAACCTATTGGGCAAACCCAGGGAATTCAGGAACCAAAGGAAGAATTGTGCAACCTGAGTGAATATGCAGCATACCAAATGTTGTGGCAGCTTTTGCTGATGGTGTTGTAACAAGCCAGCATTTCAGCTATGATTTTATATATCTGACAAAGCCAGCTACATTTTTCATTGTCCTGCTCAGTGGCCAAGGAAGAAGAACATCAACTTGCTTCCCCCTCCAAAAACCCAAATCGTGTTTACATTTGAATTATTTTCTTTGTATTTACAACACAGTATACCGAACAGGGGTAAGATCTATAAAACAGGATCACTTAGTTCAATTAGATGAGATAGAACATATCTCACTTGCCTAGGGGCATTGGGTTTGTTTCTTTGTGAGTGTTTAGGATGGGTGGATCTCAGACTGCATTTTGCTGTTTTTTGTTGTTGTTGGCAAAGCTCAGGAAATTGGCAGCCGCTGCGTTGCATAATTTTCAAGAACAAATTGCTAAGCATGTATACTTCAAACAGCCAGACTAGCAAATGATTTTGTTCACTCCCCAGACTAAGTAATAATATGATGAGATTTTGGCTTAGAGCCTCATGGGAAACAAACTATTGTGGTTTGTAATTTAGGGATTTTGGCTGAGCTTTACATGGAAATACCTTGTTAAGGATACAGGCAGTCCTTGACTTACAACCACAGACTATCTATTGCTAAGCAAGGCGTTTGTTAATTGAGTCACGGCCAATTTTATGACCTTTTTTGCCTGTTGTTGTTAAACAAATCACTGCGGTGGTTAAGTGAATCATGCAGCCGTTAAACGAATCTGGCTTCTCCCCATTGATTTTGCTTGTCGGGAGCCTGCTTTCTTCTATTTCTACAGTGACCATGTTTTGTTGGAAAAAATAAAGAACAAACCTGAAAAATGGGCAAATCTAAAAGGGGTTTGTAAGGATAAAAATAAAATAAAAAATTAAACATTTGTGTTCATAATTTTGCTGTAAAAAGAAAAATTTAAGAGCAAAACCAAGAAGTTACAGCAGCACTGAATAAAGTGACTTATGACCATTTTTCACACTTACGACTGTTGCAGCATCCTCATGGTCACATGATCAAAATTTCAGACACTTGGCAACTGACTCATATTTATGACATGGTCCTGAGGTCACATGAACACCTTTTGCAAATTTCTGACAAGCAAAGTACACGGGGAAGCCAGATTCACTTAACAACTGTGTTACTAACTTAACGACGGCACTGATTCACTTAACAGCTGTGGCAAGAAATGTTGTAAAATGGGGCGAAACTCACTTAACAAACATTTCACTTGGGAATGAAAACTGTGAAAGTGTGGTTCATAAGTCGAGGACTACCTATAAGAGACAATTCTTGGGAAAGGGAAAGTATGAGAAAGAAAAGAATAATATAAGAGGTAGCAGAGGGAAACTCAGATATCTGTTGTTATACCCTATAACAATAGAATCAAATTCATGTTACCCCTAATCCTTCTTTTCATTAAACTAGACATACCCAATTCCAGCAACCGTTCTTTATATGTTTTAGCCTCCAGTCCCCTAATCATCATTGTTGCTCTTCTCTGCACTCTTTCTAGAGCAGTGATGGTGAACCTATGGCACGCGTGCCACAGGTGGCACGCGGAGCCATATCAGAAGGCACGCGAGACGTTCCCCTATGTCAGCTCCAGCACGCATGCACGCTCTGGCCAGCTGATTTTCGGCCTTGGGGAAGGCCGTTTTGCCCTCCAGAGTCTTCAGGGAAGCTTCCTGAAGCCCCGGAGTGCAAAAAACGGCCCAACGGGCAAACCGGAAGTGTGTTTTTCCGAACTTCCGGTTTGCCCGTTGGGCTGTTTTTCACCGTCCCAGGCTTCAGTGAGGCCTTTGCGCATTCGCAGGGGGGGACGGGGGGGTTGTGCGCATGCGCAGGGGGAAGCGCGGGGGGTTGTGTGCATGCGTGGGGGGGAGGGAATGGGTGTGGGTATGTGCGCGTGCGCTAGCGCGCGCATACCCCCCCTCTTGGCATGCGAACCAAAAAAGGTTCACCATCACTG
This sequence comes from Thermophis baileyi, assembly GCA_003457575.1. NCBI lineage: Eukaryota > Metazoa > Chordata > Lepidosauria > Squamata > Dipsadidae > Thermophis > Thermophis baileyi. The sequence continues at coordinate 217,408 of QLTV01003267.1, forward strand.
TTCTAGAGTCTCAACATCTTTTTCACATCGTGGCGACCAAAACTGAATGCAGTATTCCAAGTGTGGCCTTACCAAGGCATTATAAAGTGGTATTAACACTTCACGTGATCTTGATTCTATCCCTCTGTTAATGCAGCCTAGAACTGTGTTGGCTTTTTCGGCAGCTGTGCACACTGCTGGCTCATATTTAAATGGTTGTCCACTAGGACTCCAAGATCCCTCTCACAGTTACTACTATTGAGAGATTAGAATCAGAATGCTCTCTATCCAAAATCATTCAAAGTTGGCTAAAGATTGCAAACCGAGCTAAAATAGCCAATCCTATCTTCATGTGTGCTTCATGTATGCTCCTTATGCTTCCAGTTTGTGGCCTGACTCCACCAATGTCCTTGGCTTGTTCTTCCGGGTTGAAGGTGGAGAGTTCTTGGACAGACAAGCAAATGGAGAACTTCGGAGAGACCCCTCTCCACTTAGCAGCTCGATACTCTCGCGCAGATGCTGCCCGCAGACTCCTGACAGCTGGAGCCGATGTTAACACCCGGGACCAGTGGGGACGCACCCCCTTGCACAGCGCCATAGCGGCCGATGCTTTGGGGGTATTCCAGGTCAGAAAAAGAGATTAATATAATATGGAACAGAAAGAAACTTGGTCAGGCTTTCCAGATTCTGTTGTTATATATATATATAGGTAGTCCTTGACTTAACAATCAGTCACTTAACGACTGATTGAAATTGCAGTGGAACCCCCAAAAGGGGGGGGAACCAGGTCATAAGTACCCCCAAAAGGTACTTATGACATGGTTCTGAAGTTCTGATGACTTATGACCAGTCCTCATATTTACAACAGCTTCTCCATCATCACCTGATCAAAATTCAAGTGCTTGGCAACTGGCACGTACTTATGACAGTTGCAACATGCCAGGATCATGTGATCACCACTTCTGACCTTCCCAGCCACCTTCTGACAATAACAGAATAACAGTTGGAAGGGACCTTGGAGGTCTTCTAGTCCAACCCCCTGCTCAAACAGAAGACCCTATACCCGTGATGGCGAACCTATGGCACGCGTGCCACAGGTGGCATGCGGAGCCATATCTGAGGGCATGCGAGGCGTTGCCCTATGTCAGCTCCAGTGCGCATGTGCGCACTGGCCAGCTGATTTTCAGCCTTTCCTTGAAGCCTCCAGAGTGTGAAAAACGACCCAAGGGGCAAACCGGAAGTCCGTTTTCCAAACTTCCGGTTTGCCCGTTGGGCCGTTTTTCGCACTCCGGAGGCTTCAGGGAAGCCTCCTGAAGCCTCCAGAGGGTTAAAAATGGCCCAACGGGGGGGGCGCATGCGTGGGGATGCGCGCATGTGCAGTGCGGCGCACATGGGGAGTTGTGTGCCGGCACACGCGCGTGCTAGCACGCACGCGCACTCCCATTTTTGGCATGCAAGAAGAAAAAGGTTCGCCATCACTGCCCTATACAAAGTCAATGGGAGAAGCTGGATTTGCTCAAAGTCTGTGTGATTCAGTTAACAACTGCAATGATTTGCATTAACAAGCATGGCAAAATATCACAAAGTTGGGTATGATTCACTTAACAACCGTCTGACTCAGCAATGGAAATTCTGCCCCCCCCCAATTGAGGTCATAAGTCAAGGACTACCTGTAATTTGATTTCCCACGTAGAATAAAGGCCAAAGTGAATAATTTGTCGAAAATTGAGATTAGCTCCTCATGAGGTCAGATGATTTAGCAGTAAAACTTCACCCCCTCAAACATTGTATTTTGCTCTTTGCGCTTGTGTCTCCTGATGGTGAAATGGCCTCCCTCAGATCCTTCTCCGACAGAGACAGACAGACCTGGATGCTTCGGCAGACGATGGCACCACCCCTCTCATTCTTGCCACACGGCTCGGGGTCGAAAATATGGTGGAAGAGCTGGTGGCCAACCACGTGGACATCCATGCCATAGATAAGAGAGGTGAGGTTCAAGATGCTGGCTGAGTTATAAGCTGAGGTAGTGTTAATGACAACTCTTCCAGGGGACTGTGGTAGAAAAGACCAAAGAACTGCAATTCTGAGATCTGAACATTTCTGACTAAAAAAGGAAAATACCATATTTTTCAGAGTATAAGATGCACTTCCCCCCCCCTTAAAAGAGGCTGAAAATTTGGGTGCGTCTTATACTCTGAATGTAGCTTTTTTGAAGCTTTTTTTCAGCCCTAATGAGGCGCTAGCTAGTGAAGCCTCCGACGATCAGCTGTGCTTTAGAAGCTATTTTTTATCCCCAACCAGGTGATAAAAAGCGCGCAAGCACGCTTGCCTGCCACTCACACGGAACCATCCCTTCTCCCCTCCCACCCCACCCCCAGCCGGTCTGCAAAGCTAGAAAGTTTGGGGAACTCTGTTCTGATCCACAGAAACCAGTTATTCTCAAATTGCAAAGGAGACAGCCACTGTCTTCAGACCCTGTGAGACTACAGGTAGTTCTCGATTTACGACAGGTTACGATGGGCCTCCTCAGGGCTACTTACAACCTGGTTTTGAAGTTCCAACAGCCCCTCCTGCCTCCCACGGTCACATGATATTTGGCAGTCGACAAGCATTTATAGCGATAGCAACAGCAATAGCACTTAAGACTTATATACCGCTTCGTAGTGCCCTCTCTAAGCAGTTTACACAGTCAGTGTATTGCCCCCTCCCCCAACAATCTGGGTCCTCATTTTACGGACCTCGGAAGGACGGAAGGTTGAGTCAATCTTGAGTCGGATCGAACTCCTGGCAGTGGGCAGAATCAGCCTGCAATACTGCATTCTAACCACTGCGCCACCAGGGGTCTGGGATATATGGCCATTTGCAGCATCCTGCAGTCATCTTGCCAGAAACTGGTGGCATTGGATAAAATGGACTCACTTAACGACCACATTTGTTTAGCAATTATGGTGTTTGTTTAATGACCGCCACATAAAGATTCTAAAATCGGGCATGGCCTACTTAACGAGTGCCACCACTTATGATGTAATTCCAGGCTCAATTCTACTCATAAATCAAAGGACTATCTTTAGATAAAACCTCAAAAGTTGGAATAGGCCCTGAAGCAGCGGTGGGTTGCTCCCAGTTCGGCCCGGTTCTATGAACCCGTAGCAGCGGCGGTGGGAGGCTCCGCCCACCCACCCGGGACACTTCTGCGCATCCCTTGTGTATGTAACGCCCTCTCCGATAATTTTGAAGGTTGCTGTCTTTGAACGTGGAACCTAACAGAACTTCAAGAGAACAGAGAAGGACAATTTCTATTCACTTCTGCCACTTCTTAGACTGAAAGTATAGTTAACCTACCATTAGGACATTTGAAGCCAGAGCCATTTGGAGCGTGTCAGGCTGAAGGTCTAGGCAACAGACATACTTGGCTAGGAGCTGTGACCTTTTTGAAGGCCAACATCTCTTGGGACACCTGGTTGAGAAAGGCCAGTCTAGGGGCCACCATTTCCCATTATCTATTTATTATACATTAGAATCCAGGGCAGGATTCTAATCTTTCTCAGAATTTCCTAAAGTAATGCAAGGAAAAATTCAGAGATGGTTTGCTCACCATTATTGAATCAAGCCCAATGTCTACGGAGATTCTCAGTCATCCAGGTCATGGTTGTCCGAACGATGCTTTTTCAAGAGGCAACTGGACTTTCTGAAGAGCTTGAAGAAGCTTCTTGGATGAGAAGCGAAACGTCTTCAGAGAAAAACCAGAACGTCCTCTTGCCTCTTGAAAAGCACCGTTGGGTGAATCAAGTCCAGTTTCCCACCCGCCATCCAGGGGTAAAATTCAGCAGGTTCGGACAGGTTCTATAGAACCAGTGGCAGCAATTATGCGTAGTTCGGAGAACCGGTAAATCACACCACTGACTGGCCCCGCCCTGCCCCTCCCACTCACTCCTTCTCTCCTCCTTCTCGGGCTCATACACACAGAGCAAACATGAGAAGGAGGCGAGAAGCAGCCAGGTTGAACACTAGACGACTTGGCCGAACTTTTCTGTCGATTCTGTGGGCGTGGCTTGGTGGGCGTGGCTTGGTGGGGTGATGCCGTCCCACCTTGCCGTGAGTGATGTCAAGTTGGCCACGCCCACTCAGTCACATGACCTCCCCACCAAGCCACGCCCACAGGACCGGTTGGGGGGGAAATTTGAATGTCACCCCTGCCACCATCCTAGATTCAAATTCTTTGCTTCATCCCTGGATTTCTCCTGCCTCACAGGGAAGAGTGCTCTCCACTGGGCTGCAGCCGTCAACAACGTCCGGGCCGCCCTCATTCTGCTCCGGAACGGAGCTGACAAGGACGTTCTAGATAATCAGGTAATGTGCATTTGCTCACTTAACACCTGTCTCGCTTAGCAATACAAATTTTGAGCTCTATTGTGGTCGTAAGTCGAGGATTGACAACGTTTAGCAAAAACGGCGTGCAATAAAATTGCTTGAACCTGTGTGTCAGCAAGTGCATCATAATTCAAAAATTCATTTATTCCTAACCTGGACTATTGAAGTTGGGTTTGGTAATCAAGGATGTGACATTAACAATGGTCCCAGATCATACAGGCCTCTCTTACTTAGAAGAAGGATAGAATAGAGCTGGAAGGGACCTTGGAGGTCTTCTAGTCCAGCCCCTTGCTCAAGCAGGAGAACCTATACCATTTCAGATAAGTGACTGTCTAGACTCTTCTTTAAAAAAAAACCGTGATAAAGCACCCACAACTTCTGATGGCAAAGCTGTTCCACTGGTTGATTGTCCTCACTGTTAGGAAGTTTCTCCTTAATTCCAGGTTGCTTCTCTCTTTGATTAGTTTCCATCCATTGTTTCTTGTCCTGCCCTCTGATGCTTTGGAGAACAATTTGACCCCCTCTTCTTTGTGGCAGCCCCTCAAATACTGGAATACTGCTATCATGTCACCCCTAATTCTTCTTTGTCCCATTTCACTCTGTCTGCAGGCCCAGACCCCTCTGTTCCTGGCTGCCCGGGAGGGAAGCTATCAAGTGGCATGCCTTCTTCTGCAACATGGTGCCAAGCAGAACCTCCGGAACCATACGGGGCGCCTCCCCAAAGACGTAGCGCTTGAGCGTCTGCACCACGATATCCTCTCTCTCCTAGACAGGCCCTGCCTTCCTCCTGGGACTGGTCAGATTTCACCACACAGGCCCCGCCCACAGCCTTCATCCAAATTGCACAGATGGCCGTACCCACCCAAGCCTTCCCAGCTAACTCCCGTTCCAGAGAACGAGGGACCTTTTAAGGATGCTACCCCATCGGAAGAGGCCATGGGACAGACAGTGGAGTGAATCCTCATCCTCTGCGTGAGGACACTGTGGGTCAGCGGTGACAGCCTTGGCCAAGGACCTAGCTTTCCCCCAGCGAAATTTGCAGGACATTGGCTTGGATTGGTGGAATATCCAAGGGCAGTGTGGAGAAATGAAGAAATTCCAGCAGTGACCTCAACGAGCTCCAGATGTTTCTGCTGTCACATGTGTGATGCAACATGACTTGGATCCTAATGTCATCTTACAAAATCTGAAGCATATAGAGAGCAGGTCATCCCACCTTGTTGATCTTCCCCAGAACATCTTCCAGATGTGTTGGACTTCAGCTCTCAGAATTCGGGCCAGTAGTCCTGGCAGCAGGATTTCAGCCCATATGTCAAGGAGAATGGAAAAGACCACTATACAGTCTCTTCAAACTCATTGAGACTTACTAGGTTGTCTTCTTACAGCTGTCTTCAGAGTTGGTCTCTTTGCAGGGAAGGATTGAATAACCTGGCAATTTAGGCTGCTGAGAATTCTAGAAGTTGAAGTCCAACATATATGGAGGTTGGAAAAAGCAGATGTGGGATGGAAATGGATAATCTCAAGCTAGGTTTCATCAAACCTTCCACCCCATGTTTTCCTGATTCGTTCATTCCACCATGTAGTGTTTTGCAATTCAGCTCACTTTCCACTAAGGACGTCTCTAAAGAATGGAATGTTGTTACCGATTATACTCATTGTGCAAAAGCCTACTGGCATGAAGTAAAGTTAAAACTTCCCCCAAACTGAATTCAGTTCCTGGTGATTTCATTTGTATACAAGATTCCTTAGGTCAGAGGTCTTCAAACTTGGCAACTTTAAGACTTGTGGACTTCAACTCCACAAGTCTTAAAGTTGCCAAGTTTGAGAACCCCTGCCTTAGGTGGACATTTTCACCTTAGGTGGGAGTTTTCACCTCTGTTTTCACAATCATAACTACACCATCTCCCAGTTTGCAAACCGGGATGTCAACTTCCTTGCAAGCAAACAAGACAGATAGCAAATGCATTTGAGATGTCATATCCGAGATGCATCACTAGAGGGATTACCAGCCAGAAAAATTAGGCCATACTCCTGCTATATACGGCTTTAGTCAGACCTCAAGTGTCCAGTTCTGGAGACCTCACTTAATTATCGAAATATCAAAATATATTGATAAGACTGAGCAAGTCCAGAGACGGGGAACAAAAATGGTGCAAAGTCTAAGGGACAAAACATATCAGGAGAGCTTGGAGGAACTGAATATGTATAGCCTGGAGGACAGGAGGGAAAGGGGGTGGGGGGACATAATGGAAACCTTTAAATATATTAAGGGTGTGAATAAGGTTCTAGAAGGCAGTATTTTCAATATTAACCAATAAATCAAGAACATGGGGTTATGACCTCAAACTGACAGGAGGGAAGTTCAAAAACAATGTTAGAAGGTATTATTTCACAGAAAGTCGTGGAAGCTTAGAACCAATTTCCAGCAGAGGTAATGGGCCAATCATCAGTAACTGAGTTTAAACGTGCTTGGGATAAACACATCATCTGAAAAAACACAATAATAAAAACAAAAATAAGTAAAATATTTTTAAAAATCAATTAAAAATAAGAAAAAAGGGGAAAAAAACCAAACTCAAAGTGTTACCCTGTGGTAAGACAGGCGGCCATCTTACCACAGGGTTCCTCTTTGATAAATGTAATACATAAAATTTAATATTTAATTTAATAGATAAAAATAATATATAAATAAAAGGGCAGGCTCGATGGACCACTAGGTCTTTTTCTGCCGTCAGTTTTTCTAGGTGTCGATGTTTCCGTGTGGAGATATTGGGGGGATTAAGGGAGGGAAATTTCACATCCAGCTGTAGGGTCGTAAGGCCCAGCATGCTGATAGCAACACAGACTGGGAGACTTGTAGTATGTTAAAAAAAACAAACCATAAAAAAACCTACAGATTTATTGCGGCAGGAGCCTATGACGCTATCAACCTGCTAGCCGTTGACAACGCTGTAAGGCTTTGTTGAAAGAAAAGCTGAGCTATGGAAAGCCACGAATCTCTCATGGCTTTTTCCCCATTATAAATAGTCGTAGGTCCACTCGGCATCTTGCAGCTGCAGTTCCACACAAATGGGGGTGATGTCAAAAACAGGAACATCGTCCCGAGTGGCGAACTTTCAGATATTTCCATGTTTCTCCTCAAAGGAAAAGCCCAAGTCACACGGGGCCTTGGAAACAAGAGGGAGAGATTGGGTCACACCAGCCACCAGAAGCGGACGTAGAGCAGAAGCACCATGAAGATGAGGCCGGTGGCGGCAGCTTTGGCGTAAGCGGAGCGGCTGTTGAGGAGCTTGGCATCATGGCGGTATTTCTTGGAGACGGTGGACAGGTTGCTGGCTTTGGAGTCCAGAGCTGAAGAAGGAGAGAAGACAAAGAAAACACAATTGCCTCAGTTGTCCTCCTATTCAGCCTTGCCAAGAAAAGCTGCTTGTGGTTCCCCACTTCTGAGGGTTCGAGGAGGAGGAAGGGGGGGCAAGGCTCAGAAAGGGGGCTGTTCAAGAGCAGAATCAGCCATTTTGAATGGGCTCCCCAGATAAATTAGATGGCCTCTTTTTTATAGTAATTTTATTCAAAATGACAATTAAATGACAATTCAAAAGATAAAAACTAATACGGGCAGTCCTCGACTTACAACAGTTCATTTAGTGACCAAAGTTACAACGGCACTGAAAAAAGTGACGTATGGCCATTTTTCACACTTACAACCGTTGCAGCATCCCCATATGGTCACATGATCGAAATTCGGACGCTTGGCAACTGGTTCGCATTTACTTAACGACTGTGTTACTAACTTAACAAATGCAATGATTCACTTTTACAACTGTGGCAGGAAAAAGTCCTAAAATGGGGCAAAACTCACTTAAACGTTTCACTTAGCAAGATAAATTTTGGCCTCAATTGTTGTCGTAACTTGAGGACCACCTGTACAAACCAAAAAATATATAAAAGATTTAAAAGAATAGTCAGTGCAGTAAAGAAAAAGTAGAAAAGAAAAAAAAGAATATATAGATAGTCCTTGACTTACAACCATTAGTTTAGTGGCCATTCGAAGTTACAACAGCACTGAAGTGACATGACTGTTTTTCACACTAATGACCGTTGCAGCCTCCCAGTAGTCACATGATCAAAATTCCAACAGTTGGCCACTGGTTCATATTTATGACCGTTGCAGTCTCCTGGGGTCATGTGATCCCCCTTTGTGACCTTCTAATAAGCAAAGCCAATGGGGAAGCCAGATTCGCTTAACGACCGTGTCACTAACTTAACTCTACTGATTCACTTCACAGCTGTGTCAAGAAAGGTTGTAAAGTGGGGTAAAACTCTCTTAACAACTGTCTTGCTTAGCAACAGAAATTTGGGGCTCAATTGTGGTCGTAAGTCGAGGATATCTGTAGTAAAGAAAAAGGAAATTATATATAAAGAAGTGACTTCCTAAGAGAGGATGAATCCATAATCGCTGCGGGAATAGGATTCCTGCTCCTGAATTGTGAAAGAACTCGGAAATGTGTAAAGGGACTTTGCAAGGCCTCTTGGCCACCCACCATTTATTGTAAAAGCCACAATACAGGTAGTCCTCAACATACAACCGCAACTGAGCTTGTAATTATAGTTGTAGGTCATTGTGGTTTTAAGTTGAGGTACCCACATGATCGAAAATAATTTTCTGGCCTTTTCCGCAGAGATGGCTAAGCAAACCCATTCATGTAGGTCTCCCTCCTGTACCTGATAAGGTCTCCCCTCTTTGAAGGACTTCTTCAATGTTGGTCACCATGATCTTCTGAACGTCCTGGAGCTCCGTATTGATGCTGCTTAGGTGGCGCTTTGACCAAGTGTCTAGGTAGGATTTCTTCAGCTTCTGGATGTAAATGTCTGATAAGGAAAAATAAGACAATTCATATCTTCGCATAGCAAGTATTTTGTTCCATCTAGATCAGCCTTCTACAACCTGGTACCCCAAACTCTTCCCAACCCACCATGGCATATGCGGTCTAACCAGAGGTGGGTTCCTCCTGGTTCACCCAAACCGGTAGCGACCCGCTGATGATGTCACGATGACGTCACGGATCCGGTTCAGTCGGTGCCAGTCCGTGGACGCAGCCATCTTTTTTTTGAATATTTTTTTGGGGGGGATTTTTTGGGGGGGGGATTTTTCCGGGTTTTTTTCTTCTGCGCATGCGCAGAAGCCAAGTTTCCGGCAATGTGCATGCGTGGCCATCTTGTTTTCGGCTGGGGGGTGTTTGGATTTTTTCCGGATTTTTCGGCACTGTGCATGCGCGCGCACACAAAGCATGCGCCCGCCGCATGCGCGCACCCACGCGGTGCGGGAGGAAGTGAACCGGAAGCGAGGGAAGTTAGAACCCACCCCTGGGTCCGACATTGCATTCCTCTCACCACAAAGAGCATTGGTTCTCATTTTATTTGTTAGACTTTTAAACTTTTAAAATCTTACGTTAGTAAATAGAAACGCCCTCAATAACAACAATATAAATTAAAATAGTAAAACTGTTTAAACCATTCAAACAGAAGAGAATGTCTGCAGCCCAGGATTGAACTGTGGAATTCTTGATGTTTTCTGAGTTTGGAGACATGTCATTACCCAGCAAGTCAACATGATGACGACGTTACCTAGCTGGCCGATGAAATGTCTCCAAGCAAACAACCGAGCTCAGAGAGGACCAAGAGCTCCACTGTTTCAACCATGGTTGTTACGTTGTTTAACATGAAAATGGTATCCCAAGAACAAACCCCTTAATGTTAATTATTTGTTTATTAACTAATTTAATTAGTTAATTAAAGAAACTCTAGCAGAACGTTGCTTTGGAAAGCCAGCATGATGAAGGCACTCTGGACCTTCTGTAGAAAGCATTTCCACAAAACAAGGTCAGCAACAGAGTAGCAGCTTTTTCTAGCAGGAATCCATTAATAGGTAATGACCAGCTTACAAGAGATTGTGGTGGTGATTAGGAACGGGAGGGGAGAGAGAGAAGGAGCAGACATAAACAATCCGGAAATATCAAAAGTCGTGGATGCTCCATCCCTGGAGGTCTATGGAGATTCTCAGTCATCCAGGTCAGGGTTGTCCCAAAGGTGCTTTTTCAAGAGGCAACTGGACTTTCTAGTTTTTCTTTGAAGATGTTTCGCTTCTCCTCCAAGAAGCTTCTTCAGCTCTGACTGGATGGTGGGGAATCCCTGGAGGTTTTTCAAGAAGAGACCAGGGGTGGGCTGCTGGGGGTTTGCAGGGGTTCGGGAGAACCTCTAGCTAAAATTCTGTGCAGTTCGGAGAATTCCCAAATCTCACTCCTGGCTGGCCCCGCCCACCCTGCCTCTCCCAGGAGTCCCCACGTGGCCCGTTTTGGATGCAGGGCGCGCACGGAGGCTTGGGGAGGGTGAAAAATGGGCCTACCGGAAGTTCGGGAAGGCCGGAAACGGGCCCATTTCCAGCCTCCAGAGGGCCTCCGGAGCCCAGGGAGGGCAAAAACACTCCCCCGCCCCGCCGTGGTGCAGGAGGCCGACTAGGCCACGTTCACCATGGCCACGCCCACGCAGCAACTGGGCAGAGAACCCCTTGCTAAAATTTTTGAAGCCCACCCCTGGAAGAGACTGGAAAACCATTTGTCCGGAATGGTATAGGGTTCCTGCGTGAAGACCTCCAAGGTCCTTTCCAAGCCTGTTATTCTATGTTCTAAGAGACAGGAAGTCAGCCTGATGCTTATATGCTGATAAGTGAGCTTATATCAAAAAACAGCAGCCCAGGTGGTGAAAAAAACCTGGGAAGCAGCATTACATAACATTTACAGAAATCTTCAATAAAAATCAGAGTGGGAAGTTGCAGATTCTATATTCCTTCCAAACGAGCCTTTAAGTTCCCCGACTGAAATGCGCATAGCTCTTCCTTCCTTCCTCCAACTGCCTGGAGTTTGGCATGACCTACATTCACGGTGGAGGTGTGGATTTTAACTCCCAGAATCCCCCCCCCCAAGCAGCATAACCACCCAAAGGGCACCTGAGTTGGGAAGACGGCCACTTTGAGTACCCTGGCAAGACCTCAACATAGTGGGCAGAATCTGTGTTAGATACAGTTGTGTTTCCATTGAATGTCCCACTGATATCAATGGGCAAATGATAATATCAATCCCATTGATTGCAAGGGAAACACAGTGCAAGCAACTTGGTTCTGGACCTCGTCTTTTAGCATGTCAAAGCAACCCACGCTTAAACATGGATTTGTTGATTTATGCACGTATTCATGGTCCTGATATTCCTCCAGAGGTCAACAGGAAAAGTTTTTTCCACCTCAAACCCTCCCCCCTCTTTTATCCTTACACAATCCTAACAGGTCGATAAAGATGAGGAATAATGATTGGGATGAATTGGGTGAATTTACCTGCTAATCCACACGCCCTTTCCAGAAAACCAGATCAATCTGCAGCTGTCACTGCAGGCAACCTTCACTCTTTCAGCTATCTAGGCCAGAAACCCCAAACCTTTTGGGCATCAGAGACCGGTTCCGTGGAGAGAGCTTTTTCTGTGGATCGGAAGGGGTGTGGTTTCATGTGCTGCCTGCATCCCACGGATGGGGCTTCGCTTGTTTGCGCGGCCCGATTATTGGCATGCCGTGGATCGGTGCCAGTCCCCAGACCGGAGGTTGGGGACCAGTGGTGGGTTGCTACCAGTTTGGCCCGGTTCGGGCGAACCGGTAGCAGCAGCGGTGGGAGGCTCCGCCCACCCGCCCGGACGTCATCACGGATGTTCTGCGCATGTGCAGAAGCGTCACGCGTGCACGCGCACGCTCCTGTTCCCGAACCGGTAGCAAAGGTAAGTGAAACCCACCGCTGTTGGGGACCCCTGATCTAGACAGCTGGTGGTCTATCCAAGATCCTGTCCATCTAATTTTCATGACTCTACACACTGTCCCAAAGGTGCTTTTTTTCAGGAGGCAACTGGACTTTCTTGCTTTTTCTTTGAAGACGTTGTGCTTCTCATCCAAGAAGCGTCAAAGAACATCTTCCAAAAAAAAAAAGCTTCTTGGATGAGAAGCAAAATGTCTTTAAAGAAAAAAACCAAGAATGTGCAGTTGCCTCCTGAAAAAAGCACCTTTGGGACAACCATGACCTGGATGACTGAGAATCTCTACAGACCCTACACACTGTTTCCCTGCTCTTCTGCCCTGCCAGCAACGGGAATTCAGAAACAGAAATATACAGGAAAGACTCGTCACAAATTATTCTGGGCCTAGAGCACAACTACCACACTAGATGGCAGTGTTATTTATTTTATTTTTTTAAGAGAAACAGGCAGATGATTGTGGCAGATAAAATTTTGCACTCCGTGGAGGAAGTGAGGAGAAATATTCAACACAGTGTTTCTCAATCTTGGCAACTTTAAGATATGTTTCTGGCAATGAATCCCATCATAAAGAGGTTTGCAACGTGGCATCTCTGGGCACCAGGATATCTATCCCCATCCTAAAGGTCTGGCTGAGGAATTCTGGGAGTTGAAGTCCGGACATCTTAAAGTTACCAGATTGAGAAATTCTGATCCAACACAATGAAATTGTGGGGATTGAGGACAGATCATCTCTTTGAGGCTGTCCAGGTCAAGAAGCAGATATGGGAAGAATTCTAGGAACGCTCTTTACAAGGTAGTCCTCGACTTACGACCACTATTGAGCCCAAAACTTGCTAAGTGAAACATTTGTGAAGTGAATGCTGCCCCATTTTACGACATTTCGTGCCACAGTTGTTAACCAAATCACTGCAGTAAAGTTAGTAACACGGTTTTTTAAATGAACCTGGCTTCCCCATTAACTTTGCTCGTCAGAAGGTCGCAAAAGGTGATCATACGACCCCAGGATACTGCAACCTTCATAAACATGAGCCAGTTGCCAAGCACCTGAATTTTGATCATGTGACTATAGGGATGCTGCAATGGTTGTGTGTGTGAAAAATGGTCGTCTCTTTTTTCAGTGCTGCCACTAAATGAAAGGTTGTAAGTCGAGGACTATCTGTATTGCAGAAAAGTAGAACATCAGGACCATGAAAACCCATGCCATACCTTCCCTGCTCCTGTTTACATGAGCCACGGTGGCGCAGTGGTTAGAGTGCAGTACTGCAGGCTACTTCTGCTGACTGCTGGCTGCCTGCAATTTGGCAGTTCAAATCTCACCAGGCTCAAGGTTGACTCAGCCTTCCATCCTTCCGAGGTGGGTAAAATGAGGACCCAAATTGTTGGGGGGCAATATGCTGACTCTGTAAACCGCTTAGAGAGGGCTGTAAAGCACTGTAAAGCGGTATATAAGTCTAAGTGCTATTGCTATTGCTACATACAAGAAAATCAAGGCAGGATCATTTTGAGCCTTCGGATGATTTTTAAGGATGGGGACAGACAACCTGGGCCCCAGGGATGCCACGTGCAGATGATGGGATTCCTTGTCAGAAATCTATTCACCTTTACACCTACCAAACTCAATGAAGGCATAAGGCCGGGATACCGATGAGATTTTCTTCCCGTAAAGTTCCCAGAATTCCGTTTGCAGCTCCTCCAGAAAGGAGAAGGCCAACTTCTTTGAATAGTTAGCTTCGCAGAGTGTCAGGTAACAAATCCCCTGGCTGATCAGGTAACTGTAGGGAAAAAATGCAGCAGAAATTAAGGGAAACGAGAAGAGAAAGGGTGGTGATTTGAGAAGTAAATCTGCACGTAGGTTTCGAAACAGTAGATGTCCATGGAGATTCTCAATCATCCAGGCCATCCATGGTTGCCCCAAAGGTGCTTTTCCAAAAGGCAACTGGACTTTTTGGGGGGGTTTTTCCTTGAAAACGTTTCGCTTCTCATCCAAGAAACGAACTGAAGAAGCTTTTTGGATGAGAAGCGAAATGTTTTCAAGGAAAAAAAGCAAGGAAGACTAGTTGCCTTTTGGAAAATCACCTTTGGGATACTTGGAAACAGTAATTTACAAGAATTCGTATAGGCTTCCCTGTGCACATGCTCTACACATCTGTAAATTATTTGTGGGTGCAACTCCATATCTCTGGGTGTGTATGTATGTGTGTCACACCACTCGTGATGGACATCCCATCCCTTTTGGACAAGCACCATTGTGTCACACATCATTATGTCACACACATGTCCAAAACATCTGGAGCTTTTAGTTTGATGGTAGCAAAAATCCCATGGTGATGTCTGTATCTCCTACATTTCTTGGTTTAAGTATCCCTTTACAAAATTGGCAGCAAATTTGTCAGACGGTCATCAAAGCGAGTGTTCTCATCCATCATAAAGTACCAAGCCAAAAGACTTGATTGGCTAGGCTAGTTTAACTATTTTTACTTTAAAAAAAAAACAAAAAAAAAACACCTCCCAAGTATTTTCTTCTCCTGGCACAAAAGCATACAAGTGATATTAAATTGTCATAAATGTGTACTTTAAAACCTTGGAAAATGAAAGAAGTCTTTTCCTGGCTCTAAAGTCTTTTCTGGTTGTGCATGGCAGGCCTCTGGGATGAAAGTACCTCAAAGTGCTACGTATCGATAACGCCCCTTTGTATAAAAAAATTAGCTTATTGTCATCCATCCATCCATCCCTGCATCCATCCATTTATTTTTATTCCACCTTTTTTTATAACTCAAAGCAATGAGGATTTCTAAAACCCCTTCCGCCTCCTATTTTCTCCACAACAATAACTTTGTGAAGTGGGTGGGCTGAGAGTCACCCAGCCGGTTTTCGTGCCTAAGGGACTAGAACTCACAGTCTCCTAGTTCCTAGCCTAATGCCTTAACTATTAAACAAAACTAGCCCATCCAGCCATTAATGTCTAAACTGGTGGCAACAAAAGTGAGTACACCCCTAAGTGATAATGTCCAAATGGGGCCCAAGTAGCCATTTTCCCTCCCTGGTGTCATGTGACTCGTTAGTGATACAAGGTTTCAGGTGTGAAGGGGGAGAAGGTGTGTTAAATTTGGTGTTATCGCTCTCACTCTCTCATACTGGTCACTGGAAGTTCAACATGGCACCTCATGGCAATGAATTCTCTGAAGATCTGAAAAAACAAATTGTTGCTCTACATAAAGATGGCCTAGGCACGGTGGCCAAGACCATACAGCGGTTTAACAGGACAGGTTCCATCAGAACAGGCCTCGCCATGGTCGAGGGCACAACGCTGCCCTCAATTGACCCTCAGTGCTTTATACTAAATCAGTTAAGAACCATCCAAGAAAATATTTGGGATGAATAAACTTAAATGGGTGAATCTGTTGTTCCTTTACAATAGATAAAAACAAGAAGGCTTCAATCAACAAGCTAATTTAGAACCACCCAGGTCACTGAATCATGGCTTGGATTAATTTCCTGACTTGTGCTAAGCCTCAATTTCCCAGTTTAAAGAACTATGAATCTAGAGCTGACAGAGGCTTCGTACAAAGGAGCTGTGTGAACACTGAAGTTGGCACATCTGATGTTCAGCTTAATTAAGATCTGATTACTCAATCAAGTCATTTAGGGTGAAAATATGATCACAGTTCCCTATGTGTTTCATCACTGTAATTTTTTAAGCTAGAACAACAGTTGCAGGAACTGGGAATGTCTACTCTAGTCTAACAAAGAGAAGGATTAGGAATGACATGACAGCAGTCAATATTTGAGGGGCTGCCACAAAGAAGAGAGGGCCAAACTATTCTCCAAAGCAGGGGACTCCAACCTTGGCAACTTTAAGACTTGTGGAAGCTGGCTGAGGAATTCTGGGAGTTGAAGTCCACAAGTCTTAAAGTTGCCAAGGTTGGAGACCCCTGCTCCAAAACAGGGGTCTGTAGTGGAGACTACAATTGGTCCAGAATGCGGCTGCGCGAGCTGTCGTGGGTGCACCTAGGTACACCCATATTATACCTATACTCCACGAGCTGCACTGGCTTCCTATTGGTCTCCGGGCACAATTCAAGGTGTTGGTTATTACCTTTAAAGCCCTATATGGCTCAGGACCAGGTTATCTTCGAGACCGCCTTCTACCGCACAGCTCCCAGTGACCGGTAAGATCCCACAGCGTTGGCCTCCTCCGGGTCCCGTCGGCTAAACAGTGCCGGCTGTCGGGCCCATGGGGGAGGGCCTTCTCGGTGGCTGCCCCGGCCCTCTGGAACCAGTTCCCTTCTGAGATCCGGACTCCCCCCACCATTAATCCTGGAATGAATGAAGTCAAATAGTGTATATGAGTTTTTTAACTGTTTTTAACTGTTTTTATTATGTTTTCTTTTAATGGTTTTTTATATTGTTGTGAGCCGCCCAGAGTCCCTTGGGAGTTGGGCGGCATACAAATTTAATAAATAAATAATAATAATAATAATAATAATAATAATAATAATAATAATAATAATAATAATAATAATAATAACAACAACAACTTAAGGCAGAACAAGAAGCAATGGATGGAAACATATGAAGGAGACAACTAACCTAGAACTAAGGGGAAATTTCCTAACAGGAAGAACAATTAACCAGTGGAACGCCTTGCCTTCAGAAGTTGTGGGTGCTCCATCACTGGAGGTTTTTAAGAAGAGACGGACAGCCATTTGTCTGAAATGGTATAGGGTCTCCTGCTTCAGCAGGGGGTTGGGCTAGAAGACCTTCAAGGTCCCTTCCAACTTTGTTATTCTGATATAAAGCATTTGATAGGCAAAAGGGCTGACCAGGTTCCAGAAGTTATTAAATATTGGTGTGAGTTTATAATCTGGTAATGAGTTCCCTCATTTTTTGCGGGGGGGAGATAATTCAAGTCCTAGGGCATTACAAGAAATTTCAAGCTGACGGAATAGGCGCATCCCTCAGTTGCTTCACCATGGGATGGGTGGCATATAAATTGAATCAATAATTTTCTTCTCCACCTCACTATGAATCGGAAAAACTTACTGAAAAGTCATCGTTCCAGCCTGCAGAGAACATCGATTTGGCGAATGATCCCCAAGTTTTCGGAAAAGCTGTTTGGCTTGATTGTGATATTCTTGGAAGTTCCGATTTGACTTCAGATACATGCAGGGAAAAAGTTTGTCATTCAAAAAGCCAGACTAGAAATTGTAATCCCTCACAACGGCGAACAGCAGCAGGTCGGAGAATTCTACCGTAATTTCACCTAACCTAAGTGATGGAGGGAAAATTACACACTCTGCTTTTGCAGTACAGCTAGTCCTCGACTTACAACAGTTCATTTAGTGACCGTTCGAAGTTACAACGGCACTGGAAAAAGTGGCTTGTGACCCTTTTACAACGATTGCAGCATCCTCGTAGTCACGTGATCAAAATTCAGCTGCTTGGTCATGTGATCCCCTTTTGTGACCTCCTGGCAAGCAAAATCAATGGGGAAGCCAGATTCACTTAACACCCGTGTTGCTAACTTAACTGCAGTGATTCACTTAACTGGAGCAAGAAAGGTCATAAAATGGGGCAAAATTCACTTAACCAATATCTCACTTAACAACAGAGATTATGGGCTCAATTGTGGTCATACGTTGAGGGCTACCTGTATTTAGACGCCCTGGTTGTAAGTCGAGGACTTCCTGCATTTAGCCAGGATGAGCAAGGCCCTCTATGCTTGGTCCTAACAGAAATCTAAGCCAAGAAAACATGCCAGGAATAAATAAAATACCTTTTGCTACACTCCTGTATTCCCGCAACTCTGCCTAAGGGAGGGAGAACGGTAACCCCCAAATTGCCAGCAAATAAAATAGCAGGGTGGAGGGGGGGGCAGATATCTAAATAAAACCAAGCACATTATTTTCCCAAGGCTCGTAAAGCCGCCTTTACTCGCTTCAGAATGAGCTTTAAATACCAAATAAAACCGCGGGAGAAACCCATCCATTCTTTCCAATAAAAACTGTCACCTGTCTTTCTTAAAACAATGTTCTAGAGCGCAAATCGCAGGTGCGCTCTAGAACAACCGAGGCGGCTGAGCAATTGGGAAAGGAAGGGGGGGAATAGAGCCGCGGTGGGGGTGCAGGACGCCCCTCTTCTCACCCCCCCAACCCCACTCCAACCCCCATTTACCTGCTCCGTTTCTTGCATGGAGGCAGCCAAAAGCAGCCCGTCTTGGACCCGGCTGATCATGGTGAGCAGAACCATGCTGGCAGGAGGAAAAAAGGGGGCGAGCGAAAGAAAAAAAGAGGGTCTTCGACCCAGGGCGGGGGGGGGGGCAGCGTCCCGGGTCCCCCCCGCCAGCTCCTCTTCCTCGCCTCCGTCCCTCGGAGAAGTCTTGCAGCCGGGACTTGAGTCTCCCGCTGACGTGGCTGATCCGGCCGTGGGGGGGGGGGGGGGGGGAAGAGGGGCGGAGCGAGACAGGCGAGAAGTTTACTTTTGCGAAGTTGCCAGGGCGTGTGTACTTGTGTGTGTCGGAAAAGCGGAACCGCAAAAGTTTTCCCTCCCCGATCCTCCCCTCTCCGCTTCGGCCGAGCGCCTTTGGAGTCTTTGGAGGATGCCGTGGTTAACGAGAACTGCGAAAAATATTCGGCCCTTGCGCTTTGCGTGATGGAGTGGCATTGTTTTTTTCATCG